>JAJLRJ010000002.1:11672116-11714616 GCA_024195265.1 Dendrophyllia cribrosa | reverse complement strand
GGAGTCAAAAACTTTGTAAACAAGCGCAAGATTGTCTAATTACAGTATTTTTTAAACCAAAAACCGCTTTGTAAAAAAAAACAACAACAACAAACGCCGAACAAACTATGAAATCAACAAATCATAAAATCCAAACTTGTACTCGCCTTTTTGAGGAATAACATTGACCTTTAATTTTACGTCTGATTTCTCCTTCCACCCACGGCAGTAGTTTAATCTCTCTTTCTTCATTGAGTCTTTTTGATACCTCGTCTTTAGCGTGTTTTCGGATCTTTGTATGTCAGCCGACCGATCAGCAATGCATGGTGAAACTTTGCTGGTTTTCTTCATTGTTTTCTTCATTTGCGTCGTTAAATATTTTATCTGGCCAATAAAATTCACTTTCGCTTTGGTAGCTTTCGTCTGGGTCCATAATTAACGGGAAAATTCAATAAAACCAGGGCTTACAAGCTTACAGAACAACGGAGTCACATCACTCACGAAAGGCTCACGAAAGCGTTACCGTGCCCGTGGGCAGAGATAGGAAAATCCGGACCGCGCTAAGAACCAATCAGATTGCAGGATTCGTTACCGTGCCCTCTTGGAAAAAAATAAATATATGTTATTTGCCGGCCGGGAGGTCCGTATAGGAAAAAACTGTGCCCGAGGTCTTGAGTACGGCCCGAGGCCGCAGGCCGAGGGCCGTACTCAAGACCGAGGGCACAGTTTTTTCCTATACGGACCGACCAAGGCCGGTAAATAACTTATTTATTTTTTTCCTACTTCAATTCAGCGATTTGCCGAGAAAATCGTGATACACTTGTACAACTTTCCAAGAAATCATGTCTTTACGCGCCGTGTCAAGCAAAACTGACACAACGCGTGCAAAACCTAAATTAACTCGGTAATCTTCACAACTTTTTCATTCATAAACAAAAGAACTTACTTTGCAAAGTGAACTCATTTCTATTAGTTTATTTCTATTAGTCTCTCGATAGAACAAACGGCTGTTGTGTTTGCTTTTGGTGAGGATAGAGAAATGTTCTTGCTTACGGCGAAGCCGTGGAAAGCTGAAGATTAACTTTAAAAACTTTTCAAATTTTTGTAAAAAGAAAAGTCGAGCGTAATTCATTCATAGCAGTGCGAAAGCTTAAACTGAGCTATTCTAATTTAAAAATCATATTTTCTTGAATGAAAACTTACAGAATTTAGATAAAAGAAGGTAACAACTGCGAAATAAAAGCATTCAAACCGAGCAATGTGGTGAAAGTCCAAATTATCTCGTAAAATCCGATCGCGAAACTGCGTGTATTAAAATTTATATCGACAACGAGCTAGTACAAAACTAGAATCAAATGAGAAATTTAAGCAAGACTTTTTAATGAAAATTAACAGAATATCGATTAGAAGAAAAAAGAAACGGAAAAATAAGAACACTTGAATCAAATGGAGTCAAAAACTTTGTAAACAAGCGCAAGATTGTCTAACTTACAGTATTTTTTAAACCAAAAACCGCTTTGTAAAAAAAAAAACAACAAACACCGAACAAACTATGAAATCAACAAATCATAAAATCCAAACTTGTACTCGCCTTTTTGAGGAATAACATTGACCTTTAATTTTACGGCTGATTTCTCCTTCCACCCAGTAGTTTAATCTCTCTTTCTTCATTGAGTCTTTTTGATACCTCGTCTTTAGCGTGTTTTCGGATCTTTGTATGTCAGCCGACCGATCAGCAATGCATGGTGAAACTTTGCTGGTTTTCTTCATTGTTTTCTTCATTTGCGTCGTTAAATATTTTATCTGGCCAATAAAATTCACTTTCGCTTTGGTAGCTTTCGTCTGGGTCCATAATTAACGGGAAAATTCAATAAAACCAGGGCTTACAAGCTTACAGAACAACGGAGTCACATCACTCACGAAAGGCTCACGAAAGCGTTACCGTGCCCGTGGGCAGAGATAGGAAAATCCGGACCGCGCTAAGAACCAATCAGATTGCAGGATTCGTTACCGTGCCCTCTTGGAAAAAAATAAATTCTATTATTGTTTCTCTGCAGAAAAAGTATGTGCAAATGAAGGGAAAAAAGGCCCAGCAGACACATGATGCATAACAGGGCTGATTCACAAGGAAAAGGGTACCTCCGATTGACTGATTCCGGAGTAGGAATAAATTAATATGCAGAATGGTCACAAAATATCGCATTCTTCGAGATTTGGGAGCCACTAGAACATACGACAATAGCAGAAGTTAAAACTGCAAAGCAAGTGTTTGTAAACAACCAATTCTCAGAGACTATTCTTTTTACGTTTATTCTGGAAAATGGTGAATTGAACGCGCCCTAAATTATTGTATTACAAATTCAAATATTTTGATTTGATTGTCCAAATGTTGCTTACTTCTTAGCACACAAAATGTATCTGAATGATACATGTGGATTCGTGAGTGTAGATTGTTTGCAACTAACGTGAATGTGATGCTGAGTATGTGCTCGGTTTTCCTTTAATATTTGGATTTTATCTGGGAGGTGTACAGTAACTTTCATTTCCAAAAAAAAAAATACAAGATGTCAAGATATATATTATTTTTTAATTAATACTGCTTAAAATTTGGACAATCGAGAATGACACCTAAATGCTAAAGAAACATACATGTGACCTATCCTTGACTAGCCATAGCAAGTTTAGATCACAAGATCACTACATGACAATCAAATCAATTGAACCACAAAAAGATAACGGTTAAATAGTACATTGCATTGTGATTAAGTAATAAAGTAATCAAACGATATTTTAAGTATATATAAATATATATAAAGTAATCAAACGATATTTTAACAAATGATTTTAACTTTTTAACATTTTAACACTATGTACTCTATCATTTACATATATGACTGGTCTCTCAATTTATGCCATAACACTTCAGCTTTCCAAGGGTGTGGTAACCTTCTTCTTTGCCCGGCGCATGTGCATCACCAAACCTCAGTTGGATCACGGGAAGGTGAGACTTGTTTGTAAGTAGACCGCTGTCCTCGCGCCAGACCGCGTCGTTTGCGTCACAGTTGCATCCATACGAAGGGTTTGCGCATGATCCACTTATCCCGCATGCGCACTTGTAAGGAGTAGAATTTGCTCCACCCCAATATGTCATCTTGTTGTTATCACGTGACACCCACCAGCCCAACATGTCATCGTTGAATAAGAGCACTGAGTTATGACATTCGTACTTGATAAACTGCTCACAGTGGGCGGAGACATCTGTAAGTTTGGCCAGTTGTGTAACACTTGTCAGCCCTGCCCCAGAGTAGGTAACATTTCGCACGTAGCTTCCATGTGGATCGTATGATCCATAAACCCGCGTTCTGTTTTCACCATTGTGACTGACAACTGTTATACCAACCTCACTCTTGTCCGTCATGTCACAGAAGACAGTGAAAGGTGGCATGCCTCCTTCTCCATCAGGGTCGATGACGTAAGAACCACTTGTGGCTTGTGGACTGTGGTATTTAATTTCACTGCAGCTTTTTCCTAAATGGTAAAACAAAAGGCCGGTGTAATTAACAAACAAAAATCCAAAAAAGACCATTGGTATTACTTTACTAAACCGCAGAAGCTAGGAAAGCGCTGGTAGTGTTGGATAAAAGACGAGACACACAGCACATGCTTTTTCAGTTCTTGAAATATGTTTCTTACTTCTTGAGTGAGAAATATTTTCTGTTTTATAGCTTGTGTGCGCTGACTAGTATCAGCACTGACTAGTATCAGCACTGTCATTTCAAGTTAGCCCCATGGCAGTACCGCAGGTTACATTATTTTTTCTAGATTTACAGAAAAGAATATATTTCAAGATATTCGGCTAAGTTAATCAACTGTGGAATGAAGCCCTCTCCCTAGGTTATTTTCTTACTCCATTTTGTCAGAGGGCATCCTTTAGGTCAACAATTTATGGATATAAATCTCTAAAAACTCTAGTTGCTGTATTTATTCGCATTCCTATCAGATTCTTATTTGCAACGTTTGCTCCAGCATAAAAGTTGAAATGAATAATTCGTCACGAGGAAACTAACCGCGCGACTGGGTTTATAAATTTGTCGCCCACGCTATGTTGACCAATATCAAGACGAAAATAATCCATATCATGATATTTGGGTACAGTTTTCAAATAATTGAATGAAACTTTATCATAGTGTAATATGTAATACATGTAACTTCAGCCTCAATAAAATTCAGTTTGTAGAAAAAAGAATGAATTGTAGCTATAGTATCATGTATTTTCTTAAAATTTGGTTATTTATTAGAAGACGAATTGATTTGTGATTTAAATTTCTTGTTTAATGAATAAGAAATGGTTCAAATGCGACAAACAAACGATCGTCCACACGACCGCCCCATTTTAAATACGACCACTTGTTATTATGACTGTCCTTTTATTCCATCATCTCAGTCGTTGATGCGACCAAATAGACCATATTCGTATTCTCGGAATTGAACTGGTACTAGCTTGCAATGGAGGCTCGTGCGGGGGAATATCATTAAAAATATTTGCATGTGAAAAGATTCCTCCGCATGAGCCTCCATTGCAAGCTAGTACCAGTTCAATACCGAGAATACGAAAATGGTCTATTTGCCCGTTTATGCGCGCTATTGGAAATGGGTAATGATATTTAGCTGCCAAAAGCAATACAATTTTTTAAAGAATTGAACATTTAGACTACAAAATCCCCCCCCATTGAAGACCTACTTGCATGCAAAGTATTAACGAGGGTCAAAGTTTTTATTTTCTACTTTTCTCAATTCTTACAGGCAAATTTGCTCTTAAATGGAATCGTTGGTTATAAATGCGATCGATGTTTATCCCACGAGTAACGATGATCGTATTACGAAAAGGAAAATTCTTGCGAGTCACGTATTTCTAGTTGTAAGTATGTTTATACCTCCTCCTTTCTGCTCACAGTGAGTTCCACAGAATCCTTGTTTACAGTCGCAGTGGTAGGTGTTCAGTTCATATTCAGGAACACAGTCTGCACCGTTCTTGCAAGGATCGCTTTCACATGTAGACTGAAAATATATTGAACATTGATTAACGTCAAACTAATTTGTTAAACGAATAGTCTGGAATAACGCATGACAGGTGCTAAGTAAAGCCAATTGTACCCTTGTATCACGATCGTGAGATTGCTACACCTAAGAAGATTGCTTGTTGGAACGTAAGAAGTGGTAAGAACTGTCACGGCATTAACCCTTTCACTCCCAAGGGTGCCATATACCAAAATTCAACAAAAGTCCCAAATTTCATTTTGTAAATTATTGAAAAACAAATGGTACCATGCAAAAGTACTGCCAACGAGGTTTCCAGTTGAATGGTCACACCATAAAATTTCGTCAACAGACTTAAAAGGTAGAACTATATTACATGCCTCCATAATTCACTCTGGGAGTGAAAGGGTTAAGGGTCAGTGGAAAAAAGAAATGGGGGAGCGAGATCTTTTGAATGGCGCTCAGATCATTAGTGCATATAGAGTTGTATAGAACAAAATGGTTTATGGATACATCATCCCTTTTAAAAAATGTCAGCTAATATTCAGCATATCATATAGGTAAAATCAAAGAATAAAGCAAGGCTGTTACTACGAAGAACATTTAACGCGACAACTACTAGATCTTCACCAGATCCTACGTACACCAGCAGCATTTTCGTTTGCGGTCCTTTGCTTCTTATCTACTCATATTATATAGGCTCGATTCGAACGAGCCCGCGCTCCTCCCCTGAAAAGACTGCGAGAGGCTCAAAGACCGGACGCGAGAAAGCGGCGGAAATCGAGCCTACATATCATACCAATATATCATATTTATTTGGTACGTATCATTTCCCTTGCATTACGTAATAACTTGAAAAATAATTTGCCATTACTCATATTTTAATGGTAGATCTTTTTCGTTTTCCTCTACGCACTGTCAAAACACGTGTTCTTAAACTCATGTAAACACTTGAAAGACCCGCTTGTGGGGCGAAAGAAGTTGCCAACCTTACCTTAGGGCTGTAATGATGGAAGGTAGCATTGGCGTGGAACTTTTTGTTAGCTCTGTACTTGTCACTGGCGAGCAACTCACACAGATAAAGACCTTTAGAATCTGGAGTCGCTGCCATGTTGAACGAACGACACTTTGGTTCACCGACACAAAAGAACGTGCAATCCATCTGATCTGCGGCCATTGACGATGCCAGCTTCTTCACCCATAAGTAATGAAATGGATTTTGCTTAAAGTCACCGACTGAGAAATCTCCAACTGCATTTCGAAAAAGAGCACTTTCTCGCTTAGCGTTTATGGTCACTAGAAACTGGATCAAAAGAAAGGACATAAAAACAAGAGATTTCATAGCGCGGGAACATATAACGACAAAATGAGCTGTCGCTTTATTAAGTACGTGCTAACAACGCGGAAAGTACAGCCTTGAGTGACAGTTACGCAATTTGATAATATTACTTAGCTTGTTTAAATAGGTTGTTTGGATTATTTCCAAGGATTTTCTTTCAATTGTAGAGAAAATTTCTAAGCGCAGTTCCTCCGACATTGTATAATTCTTCTTAGGGACGGACCATTAGATTTTTGAGGGGGGGGTTGGGCAATTTTTTGGTGCAGGATATTTTTTTCTACGCTCGAGACTGTGCAGGATTTTTTTTTTTTGCCATGATTTGCTTGCATGATATTTTTTTTTGCGAGTCTAATATTATGTTTTAATGCCTGACACATACACGTGTTAGGAATACTAGAAAGGCCATACTAGAGACAGGAATACTATAGCAAGTCAGATCTGATGTAACAGCAGCTTGATAGCATGAAGCCTGGCCGCGGTGTTGTAACTGCCCCTACAATTTTCTTTACACCAGCCCCTGTTGATGTCGCTTCCACAGCCCATCGTAGTACACCCAACCATCTTCCAATACAGTGGCGGCGCCGGAAATATAAGGTTGGTGGGGCGAATCTCCTGTGCCGAGCGCCGAAGGCGCGAGCTTCTAGGGGGATCCGGGGGCATGCTCCCCCGGGAAATTTTTGAAATGAAACTCTCTGAAATGCTATTTCCAGCGTTCCTGAGACCGGAGAAACATTTTCCAAGGCTAGTTTTGAGTTCAGTTTATTTCTCATGAAAAGTACATGTACACGAAACACTTTCTGAAACTTGGGTGTAACTCCATTTTGGTTGTTTGTTCAAAGTAAATTCGACTGTCACTCGAATATTCTCTGTCAATTCTTTTCAGTATAGGAAGGTTTTGGAAACGAATTTTCCAAAGCGATTTTCTCTGCCATTAGAGGCAGAAAGAAACTGATTTCCAATATCAGCCATGTTCAATTTGTCAGTTAATGCAATGTCTGGATAATGCAATGATTTAATCTTTCTTGTGACATAGTTTGTTCGTAGATATGTCTTGAGCCTTCTTAGGGCAGAGGCCGAGCGCTAACTCACAGCATTGATGGATTTGTTTGATGGATTTGTTTGATGGATTTGTCGGTAGCTGGAGTCCGATAGCTGACGTCTGAGTAACTCAAGGGGTATTGAAATGCTTGGTTCACAATATCCAATCTCCAGTCTAAAGTCAGTCACAATATCTCCGATGCTAAAATTGTAAGGCTTTTGATAAATTAACGGAATATTTATTTTGCAAACTCTAATGCATTAAAGCGCCCCGCCATCAGATCTGGTCAAAGGATGTTGCTACACTATTCATCTCCGCCCACCGCCATTTTGAGCTGTCGAAAGTTGGTGGGACAAATGCCCCACCTGCCCTACCGGTAGCGCTGCCCCTGCAATTACAAGCTTGTTGTACAACACATAAACAAAGTATTTCTCATCCATTGAGATATACATGTACCTACAATGCCACTGTACAACTATAAAAGAGCCATTCCTTGTGTCAGAAAATATCTCACATGCTTATGAAATCAGCTAAAAAGCCTACAAAGAAACACAACTTACATCGGGTCAAAAATAAACCATTGTTATTGGCTAAACTAAACAAGCCAATGAAAAGATGAAACATTTGATCCTCCCCAAGTGCATATAAGTCGCTAACATTCTACAACGTCAGTGTGATTTATTTATGTTCTGACCATCTGCTTCTGGATATAAAATATTGTTCTAAAAATATAAAGCTTTGCAGGAATTTTTTTTCCTGGGGTTTTTGTTTTGCACGACATTTTTTTTTGCAGTTCAAGGCCGTGCTCGAATTTTTTTTGGTATTTGCCCAACCCCCCCCCCCCCCCCCCCCCCCCCCCCTCAAAAATCTAATGGTCCGTCCCTTAATTCTCTAGTTATCCGTAATTGTGTGTAAGCACGAAAATATCATTATCTTGTGGTGCGTGCAAGAGAGTTTTAGTCCTTTTAATTTGTTGCTCTATATCATGATCATTAAATAATCATGGCAGTGTGATATAAATGACGACGCGAGCGTTTGCTGAAAGTAAGAAATACAAAACAAGATCTAGAGTTCATGAGTAGTCCAGCCATTTTCAGATATAAATCAGTTAATTACACGTTTAGCTAAATTTTCACGAAAAACAATTATTGATAACTTCTTTACCATTTCGAATTATTAACTGTCAACTGTGTATTTTGTCTTGCTGGTGACGGTATAATAATGACCCTCTTTCAATAATTATTCTCAGATTTTGTCAATCTTACTTTAGTTTTCCTTTTTCTGACCAGTAAGGCGTTTCTTCTAAATTTTGAAAGAAACATGAAAGTCTCTCGTACAATAAAAATTTTGAAATATAATAGAAAGGACATCCACGAGTTCTCTTTTACTAACTAAAGACTGCATTCGTTTTTATTCACCGTTATATATGTTTGATTATTAACATCCTTCAACTCTCTTTGCTATTTTGCCTTCATAATATCTGCTTAAGTAAATAACTAAAAAGTGTTATTTTTGCAGTGTTCATAATTTAATATGGTGATCGCTTCGCAACTAATAATTAAATATATGAAACCATCTGAATTATTTTACAGTTAATAGACAGAATACAGTGGTTCAAGATCCGATAAGCAACCACCTTAAAAAAGGTGGTCGTATGAAACTAGAGCTGATGTTTTACGACTGAATATTTCAGTTGCAGAGGTACAGCTACCAAACTTTTACACCAAGTCTCAAGGCTAAACCATAAGTAATGAATATTCATAGGGTGTAAAATGGACTGTGCGTCTTTCAGTCTTGTGATGGTTTTCTCACTAAAAATTGTTTCGGCAGGACCTTCGATCGTCTGCTTCGTCTGCTCTGCTCTTACTCCCCTCAATATCTGTTTGCTTTTCTATTTGTGTACCAGTCAATTCCAAGACCGCCCATCCCCTCCCCCTCCCGTGCAAACCCCCGGGCATTTGACTTTCTTTTTTTTTTTAATTGTCAAATGCCCCACTACGTGGGCAGTTTATACGGTCAAATGCCCCACCGTGCAGGGCTTCACAGAGCATCAAATGCCCCACCATCCGGGCAAGGAGGGATTAAAGTAACTAGTTTCAGTGGATTTCAGCTTACTTTGGCCGCGCTAGTTGCCAAGTTCGTTGGGAAATTTGATACTACGTTGCGAAGTTGTCAATAGACCAATTCCGATATATTAAAATTCATACTTGGCTCCGAGGCTTAGGGGAATAAAACAAAAGAAATCACATCGAGGTTCAGGTATGAATAATTTATTTCTTTTGTTTTATTCCCCTAAGCCTCGGAGCCAAGTATGAATTTTAATATATCGGAATTGGTCTATTACATTTGTCAGTTTGCCAACCAAATTGCGAACTTTGAAACGAAGTTGGCAACTTCGGTGCCAACGAAGCCTGTATCTATGTAAAGTCTGAAGTTGTTCTTAAACGCTATTTGCGAAGTCAAAACAATTTTTAGCCGATCTGGATGGTTTTCTTTAACATTATTTTGTAGACTTGCCAAGACAAATCTATAAACTGGTGCTGTTCGGATTGTTTTCGAGGTGAGATCACGTACGCTGATTAAAGATGCATGCCGCTATTTCAGTTGTGGTTTTGAATTCGACCAACATATAAATCGTATATTATCTTTCATGTTCACTTTAAATATCTTGCAATCTTTGCTTGTGCTGTTGTCTGTTGTTTATATATCTCTTAGCTAGATTTAGTTTCAGCGAAAAAAATAGAACGGTATTGCAACTTCTGAACATATGTTTCGAAATACTAAATGTAGATAGATAGATAGATAGATAGATAGATAGATAGATAGATAGATAGATAGATAGATAGATAGATAGATAGATAGATAGATAGATAGATAGATAGATAGATAGATAGATAGATAGATAGATAGATAGAAACTTTATTTAAGTGTCAAAAGACCTTATAGCCTGGGTAAACCCATACTAATTTGGGGACACATAAAAATATTAAAAAAAGTATAAAATATCTAATATTAATCTAAAACCTAAAATATATTTAATATTTAAAATTTATATAAAACTAACAATCTATTAATTGATAATAAAAGCTAAAATTTAAAAAAAGAAAATGATAAAATTGTATTGTTATGATGAGCAGAGGGTACAATCCTTGCAACCATCATCCATTAACAGAGTTATGTCGTATTTACGAATCTTGTTTTTAAAAACAAGATTTTTTGTAAACAAAGATCTTGCTTAGTCACTTTCCTTTTGTCCGTTGATCTGATTTCCAAATAAATATTTGAAAGAAACAACGCACAATTAACAACGTGTCAACAGACACGTGCAACCGGAAAGAATTAGACTACGAGCAGTCTCTCTTTCCCAGCTTAGTCCGTCGAGCGAGAAACGAAAAAACATTAGCGAGCGGATAATGGCCGCGCGAAACTGGGGGCGAGACAGGCGCGCGGGGAAAAGAGAGACTACAGACTAAGCACAGGCGTTTGAATTATTAGTTGCCCTCACAACTCAAAAATCTGATTGGCTCTTGATCGAAGATCTGTCAACAAGCGGTAACGCCGCGGTGATGAGTTGTCAACACTCGAGATCAATGCCAAGTCGATTCAAGTCGTCTTCCTTCGCGCCACTATGTACAAGAACGATTGAAACTCGTTTGGCGTGAGCAGACATTCGGGCATTTCGCTGACGAGCAATTGCAGTGACAACAAGAGTTCTTCTCTCAGCTCTTCATGCGCGAAAATAGCATTCGCTACCGGCTTCCAATTTTTGTTCATGATGTTCTTGACCATATTAGCCGTTGCGGCATCTGGCATGGAACGAAAGGAGAAAGTGTTTTCACCAGTCGGCAGAACAACTTTCATTTGTGGTTTCTCGACGTTTTCAATGGTCATCAGGTTGCCAATTTCCACCATTTCCTGTCGACTTTCTCGTGAACCATACGATATGGAACGTCGAGCTGTTGGCTCCGCTGAAATCTGTAGCGAGTTCGTGAAATCTTGCGCTACAAGTCCAGACCTCAAAAACTCATCAATTCGGCGGCGTTACGAATTTTAGTTGCACATTTCGCACAGACACGCTTCGAAGAAGACTCGAATTTTCGCACGAGAAACCAAGTTCGACAACCAAATCGACGAGCCGACATTTTTCTACTCCTGCTCGTTTTGGAATTTCGAAAGTTGAAACCCGGTTTCGACTGAAGTCCCCGTAATAACTTTTGAAGTTACATCTACAAACACGGGTTAGATCTCCCGCATTGCGATGACATGTAGATTGACAGGATGTCAAGAGAAGTTAATCTGATACCGAAAAATCACTCGACCGTGAACGTGCATTCGCCTGGGCTTGCCTCACACCCAGTTTCGCGCGGCCATTATCCGCTCGCTAATGTTTTTTCGTTTCTCGCTCGACGGACTAAGCTGAGAAAGAGAGACTGCTCGTAGTCTAGGAAAGAATGGATTACAAGATCTTTTACCTTGCGACCGCTGACCAACGTTTTTGTTGAAGTCAAATGCCCGCCCCGTCGGGCCTCGTTTCACGTCAAATGCCCCACTATGCGGAGCTAACCTCTCGTCAAATGCCCGGGGTATGCCCGGGGGGGGGGGGGGGGGGGGGGGGGGGGGGGGGGGGGGGGGGGGGGGGGGGGATGGGCGGTCTTGGAATTGACTGATACATTACATTCCAATGTGCGAGTCTCACAAAAAAAAGGGCGAGGAGCATGCGTAAAAAGAGACTGCAGGGTGTTTTAAGCCCTCCTAGGCAATACTGGGCGTTAAGGATTTAATTAATTTTGATTAAATAGAGGTGATATTTGCAATTATAAAATCCAAGGTGGCGATGCATATATTAATGACGTCTTATGGTCTTATCATCTACACCTGGCCACCTTATCTGTAATCAGTGAAAGGTAATGTGAGCTATTAACAAGGTTACTATATTGTAACGCAGTAAAATCCTAAGGGAGTTTCAACAAGCCCATCCGTAATGTGTACTGTTTTGTTCATTATTGACAGTGCATTTGCACGACAATTCAAGCCATTTCGTAACACTTGAGTTTTCCAAGCGTGTGATAACCTCCTTCACCAGAACCACCGGTATCTCCAAACCTCAACTGCATCACAGGAAGGTCAGATTTTTCCGTCAAAAGACCGCTATCCTCACTCCAAAATCCTTGGTTTGCGTCACAGTTGCATCCGCGGTCAGTGTTTACGCACGTGTTGGTCACCCCGCATGCGCACTTGTAGGGATTATTTGGCGCTGCTCCACCCCAGTACGTCATTTGAGCCTTGTTACGTGATACCCACCAGCCGTTCAGATTGTAAAGAAGAAGGGTCCCAATGCATTCGTACTTGATAAACTGCTCACAGTGGATGGAGATATCCAGAAGACCAGCCAACTGTGGATCCGACGTCAGGCCCGCTGCTATGTAAGTAACATCACGAACGTAACTTCCCTTTGCTTCAAAGCCATTAACCCACATTCTATCTTCACTGTCGTGACTGATAATTGTCACCCCAACTCCATTCTTGTCTGTCATGTCACAGAAGACAGTAAAGGGTTCGTAGCCTCCTTCAACGTCAGGGTCGATGACGTAAGAACCACTTGTGGCTTGTGGACTGTGAGATTTTATTTCACTGCAGGTTTTTCCTGAAATATAATAGACAATATACTAAACAATGATAATAACTAAGGGTTTGTCCTAACTGACCAAAGATACAATGTATATATTTCCTTTAAAACCATTTGACATTCACACCGACATCCACACACCGACATCCACACCGACATTCTATATTCACTGTCGTGACTGATATTGTCACGCCAGCTCCATACATTGTGTCATGTCACAGTATACCGTAAAGGGTTCGTAGCCTCCTTCACCATCACGGTCGATGACGTAAGAACCACTTGATGTGCTTAAATTTGAGATTTATGCTCATGATCACTGCATGTGTTTTCATTCAATTATGGAATAAATATGGTATGTTGATTGTGGTTAGAATTTATCCCGGCGTATCACATCGAAGTTCGGTTTTCGAACTCAATCGAACTCTTTCGAACTCTCTTGTTCGATGCAGTTCGATGGAGTTCGGCCATCGAACGAAATCGAACTCACCAAAAAAAATTGGAATCGAACAAAATCGAACGTTCGATTTTCGAACTTAATCGAACTTAATCGAACAAAAGAGTTCGATTAAGTTCGGTCATCGAACGAAGTGGAACTCACAAAAAAAAAAACACCAATCGAACATGATAACTTCGTAAATTGATCCAGCGTTGAAATAATCAAGGCGATGTGAAGTCTTGTTTCTTTTATTATTTCCATATTCTGAGTTTAATCTTATTATATTCCCTTGAAATTGTCACTGCGATGATTATTTAGCAAGGAAAGGCTTTCCTGTCTGCAGAACGGCGGCAAGTCTTAATCATCTCGGCAATCGTCTCGATCATTTTTATCCATTGCGGCAAAATTGTCCTGAATAGTAGCATATATTCCTTCCGATTCCAGCGCACGTTAGATTTCCCTGGCTTGTTTATTAAAAATTAATCAAGTAACATACAAATATCTAAAGAACTGAATTGCCAACAGATAAAAATAAACCGGGGAAATAAAAACCTCATAAAAATTAAACTGAAATTTCATCATTCAAGTTGTCGAGGCAAGATCAACTTTGAATCTTATTCGTGTCGACGGTTTGGATGTCGAAGTTGCTCCCACAACCTCAGGGAAGGTTTGAGGCAGTACAATTCGAGGCCCATTGCCAACATTCTTTGTACCGAGCATGAATTAACAGTTTCGACCGCTTATTATGGTCACGGGTTTAGTCGTGGTTATGATCAGTTCACCATCAAGACTCGAGACACTGTTTTCAAGATCCCTGTTTTCTGTGATTTTGACATGAAGAGAAAAACTGAATCTTTCCACTAATTCATGTGAACTTTCTGTTGTCAATGATGAATGCAAGCCGAATGTCTGAATATTCATGACATGTTATCCAGATTCTGCTCTCCCTATCGCTGCCAAGTGCTCTTGAGGATTACGAAAAAATTGTAATGATTGTATTATTTTATTTTCTGCCTAATCATCGAAATTTTATACGCCACTGCTAGTGTCGAAGTACGAAATTTGATTCCAGCCCTGGTGCAGTCGGCATTTGCTTCTGGTTCGAAAGGTGTTGCTGCGCAACTCTAAGAAGAATACCGTACAAGTAACCAAAAAGTTACGTTTAAAAGAAGTCAAGGCGGGCATCTTCTCTGTCATATGCAATAATATATATCGTAATAATATGTCGTTTCTGCGAAAATAGATTGATGTTTTTACACGTTCACCGGATCGACTTCAAACTCTTTATTTTGTATTTTAGCTCAAAGTTCGATTTCCGATTTTCGGTTACCGTTCGATTTCGTTGGATTTCGTTCGATTTAATTCGATTTGGTTCGGGCATCGAACTCACAAAAAAATTTTGCGTTCGATTTCGTTCGATGGCCGAACTACATCGAACTCTTTCGTTCGATTGAGGCCCCGTTTACACGGGTCCGGACAAATTTTTGCACGAACGAATTTTGTTCCTAAACCACGTGTTTACATGGATCCGTGCAAATTCTATTACAGATTGCAGTGGTGTTTACACGGAAACTTGCACACTTAGGGCCGATTCGCACTAGCGGACAAATTTTGTAACAATTTGTAGATTTCTTCATTAATGTGTCACTTGTTACAGAAAACAAGTGCGAATACGTTTTTTGAGACCTAGAACTTGTCCAACAATTCAGGAAAACAAAGAAGCAGTTGTCTTCTGATTGGTCCGCGTTGCACGCGCGATACATTTTGTCAAACAATCGCAAAAACAAGTGCGAACGACTTGTTGGACAAGTGCAAATTTTGTCAAAACGGACAAATCTTCAAAGGGGCCGTTGTCCTGCCTCAAGGCAGGACAATTCATGACAAGTCGCATTCCAATGCCCCTCGTAATGCCAGATAACAATATGTTGTTGATTGGCTATTGTGTTTGGTCTGGATTGTACTAAAAAACAACGCGAAATTTTTCCGCGATAGGCGGCAAAGCATGTTTGTATGTGAAGCTTGAAAAAGCCGAGATGGTGCCGCGGCGATTTTTGTTGTTACTCGCCTCAATAATAATGATCTTTGAGCTCAATAGTCAAATGCGACCCCTACTCATCTTCATCTGTTTAGTACAAATGCAACAGCAACGAGATCGGCGGATGTTTTACCTGTTTGAACGTCGTATCAATCGAAGATTACAAAGAAGGCACCGTTTAAGACTGTACTTTTGGGTACTGCCTCGTCCTCAAAACACATGGTTCAATATCCACTTTAATAATAATGCTATTCCAGATACATACTTTAGGAGTCAGTTGCGAATGAGCAGAACTCAGACTTTCCGATTGCTGTCAAATATCCTTAGACCATTCTTAACTAGACAAGACACTCGCTTCAGGCGATGTTTGCCTGCGCGCAGAAGTTGTTTTAGCGATTGGATTATTTCGTCTTGCTCATGGGTGTTCGTATGTTGCCATAGGACCGTGTTTTAACATTGGTACTACTACTGTGTTTGAAGCCGTAGAAGATGTTGTCTACGCACTTTGTGCTTGAAAAGGCAGATACATCAAGTTCCCAGAAACGTTGCCAGAAGTTATCGCAGTAATGTAACGCAACAATGGCATGATTGAGACCAAACCGAAAGTTTAAATGCAACTGTGGATAGCTATTTCGCCGTTATTGCGGCTCATAAGCACAGTGTAGCAACAAGTTCCAGTGACTAACCTGACTGAGTTAGCGCTGTACTAAAGTGCACTTGGTAAAAACTCCGGATATGACCTCAAGATCATATGTCTGTCCACGTGCACAGCTCATGCCATACACAATGAACAAAACATTTGAAAATATCATGCCACGGTTGCGTTGAACTAGGCGGCGATAGCAATACTATCTGCCAGAGGGAACATGGCCAAACCATGTGAAAAAAATGACGCAGCATAACGGATCTGCCAAGATCTACGGTCCAAAGATAAAAATGAAAACGAAAGCAAGGGACCGTGAACGAAAATGCTGCTAGTATACGCAGGATCTGTAAGAGATCTGATCAGCCAAAAATAAACGAAATACTCATAAGAAGCAAGGGCTGACAACTGCGTAGAAAAAGTAACGCAACAATGGCATGATTGAGACCAAACCGAAAGTTTAAATGCAACTGTGGATAGCTATTTCGCCGTTACACTGTTTATGAGCCGCAATAACGAATTTTGACGTTAACTACGCTTTGGGTTGGGGTTAAAAGCCGGATGCATGGCAACTGTGGTTATATCCTGTGCAATTGGCTTAGCTGAGTGGCTTGTGTGTCTTCGAGAGTCTGAGAGCTATACAGGCGGGGATTTATACCCCTGGTAGGGTCTCCCATGCCGGAAAGATCAAATAGAAGGTACCAGACTAAAGTCAGTCTTCCGATCCCTCAGGTGTGGGAGTTGTGCTTGCTGAGGCTAACAACCTCATCCCTCAAAATGAATTCGTTTCGGAAAAAAATAACTAAGGAAATCTATGGATGCTACTGGGCTATTTAGCTATGCGTACGCAAAAGTTATCAGCCACAGTTGTAGCGGAAATTATGTAAAGTGACTCTTGCCTTCTTTCGTTCAGTTTTGTATTATTTAACATAAGCTCTGTATAATTATATAACTTGGTGGGAACGAACGGAAGGCGAGGGTGAGCGGGAGGTGGGGGGAGAGCGAAGTGGTGGTGGGGGAGTGTGAAGGGGAGGGGAGGGCGGGGGGGTGAAGGGATTCAAGTCAAGTGATTTCCTAACTTCAACAATCAACAATTGCTTTCTTGATGTACAAGAAACTGTATAATATGAAAATGGTTTACATTGCATTTTACCTTTCCGTTCACAGCGAATCCCAACAAATCCTGGCTGACAGGAAGACTATGAAGAAAAGAAGTGACGGTAGAATTTAAAGAATAAGGATCAACTTGACGGAGTGTAGTCATTTAAAAGATTTTGCTGACTGACATAAATTAACACAGCAAATTAAAAAAAGTTTGAAATGTACCATATTAATTACCTTTCCGTTGTTCAGAAAACCACGTGACATTAACAAAGTACATGTGTATGTATTGTCTTCCAAACTCATGGAGACACCTTACATTCTACAAGAATACATCTGCCTTTGTTAACGTAAAAAAAAATAAGAAATTTACCTTCAATGCAGGTCAAGAGTTTGCTTGGATTTGGTGGTATTTTAAGTGCTTTAGTATCTTTTATTAGTAAAATATTGACTACTCTCGCGCTCTAGTGTGCGTTAACCGAACTATCTATTAAAAACAATACGCGATTGCATGGTGCCCAACCTAAAATGATTTCCACTTCCATTTGCTTTCTTCTGAGGTTCGATCCGGTGCATAACCTTAATCCCCTGACGATGATGTCCGACATAGTGGCAGTAAGGTTAAAATGCTCGGCAACTGGAAAACCAGATGTGTTTTTTTGAACGCTTCGAAGGTGTTCTCCAAAGCGTTCACGCTGGCGGCTGCGACCGGTTGCAAAGTAGTAGTCAAATTTTATATTTAGTAGTTAAGGCTTTTATCCTTTCACTACCAGAACCAAACATTTAACTGTGTTGTGTGGTTCTAACGAAATTTCTTCAGTAGTACTTTCCTTTGGTGTGTATGTTTGTTTTTTCAGTTTTGTTTTTAGGGACGGCATTTTTCAGCACGCCAAAATGTATCAGCACACAAACGATTTTTTAAAAAAGCCAACGAGGCAGGAACGCGAACATTCTGTTAAAAATTATCCGCTTCCTTATTCTTTATTTCACCTGCATGTTCGTCCCCGTGAAATTTATTCAGAATCACTTCGAAACTGAAGCCTCAACTGCAGCTGAATGGAATGGACAGGTTTCTCACCAGGTTGCAAGAAGCCTATTAAATTAGTTAGAGTCGATGTTTTCAAACGCAAAAATCACTGTTATTACTGTAAACAAACCGTTGCTATGAGCGTTTCTATGGTAAAACGGCCTACCTCTTTTGAAATTTTTATTTTTGTTTTCGTTACAAATTTATGTAAAGGATTTTTTAGATATTTCATACAAAAACCAACTTAATCACAAAAGAAAATATCTTTACGTTGTTGATCAAGTCGATGAGAAGTTCATTTATAGAATAATTGAAATTTTCCAACTCACCCAAGGGCTGTAATGATGAAATGCGGCATCCTCTTGAAGGTTAATTTCAGCTGCCTTGTACTTGTCAGTGTCTAATAACTCACAAAGAAAAAAACCTTCCGAGTCTGGATTCGCCGCCATATTGAATGAATTGCACATTAACTCGTTAATACAGATGAATGTGCAATCAAATCTGTCGACAACCAAGGAAGAAATGATTGAAGTCACCGATAACTTATGGTATAGATCCGGCTTGAAGTTTCCAAAGGCCATTTGTCGTCGTTTTACGTCCCGGTAAAGCCCGGTTTGTTGAAATTTTGCACTGGTTTGTGACATCGAAGAAATGGTGATCACTAAAATTAGAACAGTAACCACCATTTTTCTTGGAAGAACAGAGGCACAGATTTCAATTTTCAGAAGAAGAATTAATATGGCAGATGCTCTGCGTTGTGCCAGAGAAAGAATCGATACTGATTTAAAATAAACTATACTTTCCCATGGTATGGGTCTTAATTAAACTTGTTCATAATTTATAAATGTATGGAATCTTGTTGTGTTTACTGCTGACCTACGACTAGCAATATGTAACTTTAGTATGTTATTATAAAGAGTTTTTGCATCTAACAATTAAATCAAACATACTCTTGTCTTAGGACTTGAAAAGTTAATCTAATTTTTACCACCATAATTTATGGTTTTGCAGGCTATGAGTCTTTTTACTAGGTTACTAAGTAACTATGAGATCTATTTATTTTTTTTTTAACAATATACAGTATGATATAATGCAAACTATGAGATTTAGCTGTCGATTTCTATGGAAAGATTTCGATTCCATATTTAAAGAAATATGCAAAAAACAACCTTGCAGTAAACATGGCTACACATGTACATACATTCACGAATATTAGTTTATTTTATTAAGACATGCTTTCCCAGGCTATATATGCAAGGTCTTTCAAAAAGTCATTCATTATGTATGAACTTTAGCTTGTGAATTCATAACCGGCAGCAACCAATTTTTAAAAATAAAGGATTACAAGGATAGAAGTGCATTACAGTTCATCGATTTGTTATTTCGTGACAGGCGGTCAACAAATCAAAGATTCCATTCTGGTAGAATTTTAAGATTTTTAGTCGTTATTTTGTCTTTTTATTTCATATTTCTTTGAGTTCATTACTTTTGGCGATTTTATCTTTTAAAGCAAGCTTCCGGCCAAAATCATGAAAACACGATACTTCAACCGGGACACTGTCCCTTCAAAAGACAATATTCGTATTCTCGGTATTGAACTGGAACTAGCTTGCACTCGAGGTTAATGCGGGGAATATCATTAAAAATATTTGCATGTGAAAAGATTCCCCCGCATGAGCCTCGACTGCAGCTAGTTCCAGTTCAATACCGAGAATACAAAAATCGTCTATTTAACGTCAATATTATTTATCGCATCTGAGTAATTATAAAGTTTCACAGTCAAAGATGTCGACTTATGTTTATTAAAAACTTTCGATGAAATACTTGTTTATGTTTCCTTTTATGTTTGTGCCTTGTGTGAGATATAAATCTAGAAAATAAATACTTTAATGAGCCGTTTCAACATGCTATTGTTATCTCGTGAATACGCGAAAAGTTGAACGAGATATAGTTTACGGGGACAGATATACAAATTTCATATACTGTAAATAAGTTTTCTTAATTACAAGTATTATGTACATGTAGTAGTTAACATTGTGACCGAAAAACCCTGTCGAAGGGAGGCTCAATAAAGTATGTATGTATGAATGTATGTAGGTATGCACTCCCTCCATCTGCTGTAAACTTCTTTGTTATTTCCCAGTGTATTACGTCATCCACAAGTCTCGTTTCAGACAATGCATGTTTATGTCACGCTAAAAGAAGGGGGCCGCTTGATAGGGGTTTGACTGTACGTTTATTTTCTCGTGAATACCATTCTCGACCCAGAGCTCTTGGACTTTTGTTTTTGGTCGCGCGACGAGATAGTGTATAAGGGAACATATATGCAAATTAGTACTCGATGGCTCACGTTTTGTAGCATTTAAAGGAAAATGTTGCTCGATCGCTGTCATCACTCGCTCACTCGGCTGTAAACCTGTTGGTAATTCCCCAGTGTATTACGTCATCTGGTTGTCTCGTCTCACACAATGCATATTTATGTCACTCTACGATTTTTTTTTTTACGATATTTTTAATTTTTAATCGTTTAAAGTTATTTACCGCAGTGACGCTAAAACTAAAAGTTATAAGTACACGAATACCATTTCTAGGAGCGTCTTTAATTATAATCAAACCCTCCATAACGTTAATATCAATGATTATGGTAATGCATCTTCATCTTGTGACTGCGCTTCTTCCACCTTTCGTTATGAGCCTCACGACCATGTTATTACTGGAGATCTACGCATTGTTAAGAATAGAAAACTTAGACGTCTACTGAAGAAAGGTCCGAAGTATAGGGAGCAGAATACCGTCGATCTGAACCTAAACAAGAAGATATTGACGAAGGCTGTAGATGATTACACCAAGAGCTGGAGTAAACGTGAAGGTTGCCATGTGTCAGCACTGGAAGAATGGTTGGAGACAGTAAAGCTGATCATCCAGAATAAAATCAACAACCTACAGCGTCGTAATGTTAAACCCTGTCATAAACCCTTAGAAGACAGACATGTCATGGCACACTTGAAGGAACTAAAAGGAAAGTACGTACTAGTGCACGGGCCTGCGGATAAAGCTAGCAATAACACCATTTTTGTGAAATGATATATATGAAATAAATCATATATGAACTGCGGAAATGAAATCAAATGAAGAATGATCCTCGCAGTTGTGAACGCAATTTGTTATTTGCAAGTATTACTACACACATACCCTGATGGAAGAGCTTGGCATTAATTCCGGTAGTACTATTAATTCCACATATGAAAAACAAGATGTTACAGTTGATGAGATTATACAGACCCACACCACGACCTTAGAAAATGTATTCCACATCACCTTGCAACAGAAGGAGAAAAATTTGCCAAAAATTTATTGGATACCAAAACTTCACAAGACACCGTACAAAGCACGTTTTATTGCAGGTTCAAGTTCATGCACCACTACTGAGATCTCCAAATTGATTACTGAGTGCCTTAAACTTGTCAAGAGTCACTGTACTTCGTACTGCAAGACTATTTTAGAACGAACAGGTTTTAACTGCATGTGGATCATCAACAATAGTCCAGTTTCGAATTCGCTATGACCGCTGAATGAAAGCATTGAAGACGCATTTTTACAGGGTTAGACTCGACCTGATGTAAAATATTCACAAATTCAGGAGAGAAGATGACCTGTTTAGAGCTCTGTCTATTGTTTAATTTTCAAATTTCACGCACCTTCTGCCGGTATTTGTGAATATTTTACATCAGGTCGAGTCTAACCCTGTATCAATGTGTCATTGGTGTTTGAATTCAGCGGTAGCTTATTCGTTGGATGTAATTCGCACATTGCAGGAAAAACAACTTTCGCTTAATCAGGTGAGTACTTGGGACTTTTCCACTCTTTATACTAGCCTTCCTCGAAAGGGTTTTTAACACCAGAGGGAAGAGTTTCATAGCAACCAATAATTTCCACACATTCTGGGCTAATAATAGGAAGTCTACGAAGTACACTTACTTCTCCTGTAGTGAACTGTGCGTCGCTATTGACTTTCTTATCGACAATAACTACGTCCGCTTCGGAAACTCGGTTTTTCGGCAAATTATTGGCATACCAATGGGCACTAACAGCGCACCTTTGTTGGCTTATCTGTTCCTCCACACCTTCGAGTATGATTTTATGCTCAGAACATGAAACACCTTTCGTTATATCGACGATTTATTGAGCGTTAACAATGAGAATTTTGGAAATTACATCAGCGACATTTACCCGTCGGACCTGGAACTAAAGGACACTACCTTAACATCAAATGAAATGTGTTATTTGGACACAAGAATCAAGAATGGTGACAGCAACACACCTTTCCATCTCAGCGTCTACGACGAGAGGGATGACTTCTCATTTCGGATTGTCAATTTTCCTTGATGGACAGCAACATTCCCGCCAATCCGGCCTATGGTGTTTACATATCTCAATTGGTGAGATATGCTAGAATTTGCACATCGAAGTTGGATTTTATACATAGACTTAGCCGAGTTTTATCACGTGCTCCTTCACCAAGGGTTCAAATCTATGCTCTTTCGTAAATCGTTTACTAAATTCCCCAAACGCCACGGTGCTATCATTGAGAAGTATGGCACTACACTACGGGAGATGAGACTAACAATCCAGAATTGAGAGACACCGCAGTATCCTTTGTTATTTTAGATACTTTACATCATCCTAGCGCCCCTATTTAATTTCTATATTGCTTCCATTCAGTTTGATGCAGGTGCGCGCGCGCAATTTTCCTTAAGTTGTGCGCGTGCTTGGCTTATATAGTTGACGTGTGTACTTAGTTCGTTATTTAACGTTCTACATTTATTTTGCGTTGTTTTCCTTACTAATATGTCTTGTCAGTAGCTGTGCTCACACTGTGGGTGGCTCCTCCTAAAATGTTCTGCAATTGGTATAGGATTTGATGGAGCCGAAACCAATTGTGGAATTGCACACATTTTCGGCATCCTACTGATGAACAGTTACGAAATTAAGATATTTTTAGAAGCCACATTTATTTGAAGTCTCTCTCCTATGAATTACAAAACATTAAGAACAACTAAAACTAACCTTACGTTGTTTCGTATTCACGAGATGGCTATTAGGGCCCTTTGATCCACCCTGCTGTTAAGAAACTTGGATTTTAGCTATTTTTTATGCAAATCAGTTTACATTCGACATGCATCATCTTTATCGAAGAGCAACAAATATTCATGAAATTTCGAACGGGTTTCTTTTATCGCACTTTTAAAAACCTTTAATAAAACGAATAAAAAATAGGAGGTTTGGTTTAAGAAAATAAGATGGTCTCTGATAAATAATAAACAGTAGGGAAAGTAGTAACTTAACAGCCTGTCATACCCGAGAAATTGTAGATTTAAAAAAAGTTAAGTATAACATACGATGTTTATCTTTCATCTTAAGTGATTTTCACGCCCACGATTTTTTAGAACTCAAAAAACTCAAAGATACTGCGACGACGACTGTGGGTATCGATCAGAGAGAAGTTTAATAACAGATAAAAGGCGCGAAGCGATGCTTAGGCAATTCAAGATCGAGCAGTTGAATGCAGAAAAAGTGTAAGAAATCGGATTAAAAAAGACGAGAGACGGAGGGTCTAAAAGGCTTTTCGCACATCAATTTGTTTGTTTCGCACATTCGTCAACTTGCCACGCAGAGACAGAAGAACTAGAATAAGCTTTCATATTCATCGTTGTCAGCGTCGTGTTCAAAGTGATCCTTGTTTAACTGATGATGGCGATGATGAAATTCTTTTGTAGCTAAAACTGTATAATATTGTATCTTAAAGATGTGTAGGAGGGATGACAGAAATGAATCGGTTTTTGTCGATCGAATCAATCGTGAAAATATTCTGAGGACCTACACTAAACAGCTGTTTCTATTTTCGCGGAGTTTGAAATCAGTCGCGAAAATAGCCCAAAATTGGCCAGCTAAATTTTCTCGGGTAAACTTTTCGCAATTTTAATTTGAAGAAGTCATGACAATAGGCCATTTGCACAATGACGTCATATGACTACAACTACCAGAATCCTTCAGTTTTTTGTTTTGTAGTGCAAATTAGGGCTATTGTTATTTAAACCGCACTGGGATTACAAAATTTGAATAAGAAAGGAAAAACGAAATGAATTCTGGTAGTTGTAGTCAAATGACGCCATCGTGCAAATGGCCTATTGAATTCCAAGATAAGGACGAAGCCCACAATAACAATCTGACGACCCGTTTAAGTAACTATCCTTTGGGCAACCGTGTTTCTACATTGTTTTAAATGTTGGCGTGTGTCTCTCTAACTCTCAAATCTAATGAAACGTTCTTTACAAATCTTGATGTTTGTTATACAAAAACTGTGTTCAGCTGAGTTGAGGAAGTTTAAAAAAATGAATAATAGAAAGTAGGAGAGCTCATATGATAACCAAGCAAGTGGGTAGATGATACCTCTTGTATTTCCATTCTGTGGATTATATAATTACCAAATTTCCGTAGAGCCAGCAGGCTGGAAATAATTTTGAAGGGCAACGACTTTTTTTTAGTCTTAATCCTCGTTCATTTATATCATACCACTATAGCGGGTTCTGTTACTCGTGCTGAAGATGGATGATTTTTCATCCGAAACATGTTCAGATTAAAAAAAGTCGTTACCTTTTTGAAGATTATACAATTAAATTTCGTGGGTTTAATTCTCGAGAAACCTGTATACTATGCGTGAAAATAATGAAATTAAAACCAGCGCGAAAATTTAAGGCATTGGGGTAATATTAAATTTCAATGTCGATTTTATTTAGTCATATTCCGAACGACTGCGACGGTTTTATAAAGGACTTTTCGCTTGTTGGGAGATTATATGTAATCAGTGAAAACATGCAACCAAATGCAGTGTTTGTATATTTGGGAATCTAGTATCGAATAATTTCTGTAAAATTAAAATTTTCTAATATTTGTGAACTGAAAACTCGCGATACTAGGAATACGATTTTACTCGCTAAATTTGAGGTATGTAGAAAGAAAAGCGTTCAATTAATTTTTTGTTTTCCATACATCGTCTGTAAATTTTTCCGCAAATCCGTGGACTTTATTGACATATGTATGAAAAATAACAAAAGATAATTGCACGCTTTCTAACACAGCTACATATCTCAAATTTGATTGAGTAAAGTCTTATTCCTGGTATCGCAAGTTTTCAATTCACAAATATTAGAAAATTTATATGCGGTTACACACACCACGGTAAATGGCATTTCCCATGGTAGATCATCCCGCGGTGCATCACACTTGGGTTTAGTATACCGTGTTAACCAGCGGCTACACGCGATTTGTGACATGTTTGCCAAGATAAAAAAAATGTTTCGCAATTCAGTGAATCACATTTCCTTTGCGGTTACGTGTTGATGTCAAACGGAGCATCGTAATTGGCTCTTGTATCTTGAGCATCAAAACACCATGCAACTTACCACATTGAATGTCATGGGCGCTTCGTGTGATATTTTTTATGTATCCATGGATATTTACCACGGGAAATTTACCTCGGGAAATGTCGGTCGCAGTCACTAAATCCAGTTTCCCGTGGCGAGAGGGTCATTCACCACGGTAAAAGTGCCCCGTGTAACCGCACCCCGCGGGGGGGGGGGGGGTTACTCCCTATAATGGGCTATACGGGGATGCTCCGCCCGAAAGGGGTACCTTTTTGACGCTAGAGGTGTATAAAGGGTCGGGATTTCACGAGTTGAAGTATGTGAAAGGGTAGGGATTTCACGAAGAATAGGGAATGTTAGCGAAAACACGAGCTGAAGCATCAAAAAGGTAGGGAAAACTGCAATTTAAGTATTATAAAAAGGGCCTTTGAAAATATAACAAACAGACGCACGCAAAGGCTATATGAAAGGGGTACCATTTTCAACGAAAGGTATATGAAAGAGGTACCATTTTCAATAAAAGGTATATGAAAGGGGTACCTTTTCTGTCAAAAACGGTATATGAAAGGGTAAGGGTTTGGAACTCGGGGCGGAGCATCCCCGTACAAAACTTTGTTGAGTACCCCCCCTCCCCGGAACCGCACCTATTGTTGGACACTGGATTCCCATACAAACACTGTATTTGGTGGCATGTTTGCCCTGATTTTCCATGATTAAGAGCGAAGTCCTCTATTTATTTGAAATATTTATTTCTAGGACAATGTACATTTAGAAGTGAAGGTTTTTATATGAGATTAAGGGAAATTAGATCAATTAAACGTGCATATAACGTAGCTGTCGTCCTGCCGTAGAAGCTAAGTAGGAAAATAGAACCATGAGAATGGGCTTTACATATATGAGCCGATGTACCTGTGTTGAGCTGAATTACTTGGGTTCTACTTTTTTTTTGCATTATTTAAATAAATATTGTATTATTTAAGGTGGTTCGATACAGTTTTCTGGAGACCATACCAACATTTTTCAATCGGCATTTAAGCGGTCTTCTCCAAGTCAGATCAACGTGAAATTTTCACCACTAACTAGTTTTGAATTGAAGTTTGGCAAGATATATTGTCTGGTAAAATCGATATTACCATGACGACGATATACAAGAAACGGTTAACGTTTTAATAAAATCCATCGAGCCGTTTCTCAGATTTTTGCAAAAGCGATTAAAATCGAAAATTACCCAAAAATTGCACATGAAGCGATGTTAGGAAAACAGGTAGTTCTCAAGATCGCAAAAGAGAAAGTAAACAAAACTTTCAAGGTATACAAACATAACAACAAGCTACTTTTTGACACTATCATTAAGGAATTTCGCAAAACCAGTGTTAATCTCTCGATCAATTTATTACCAGTACACAAATAGTAAGGTTTGAAATATTATTGCGATTTATTTGAATTCAAACATACAGAATTTTTTTATTCTTGCAAAATATATATGCCATATACCATATTTTAAGATGTCTATGTGGGATTTTCAATGCGAAATCTTAAACGCGCTAAATTTCACTTTTACTGATTTCTAAGTTTCTTGTTTATCGTCGTCATGGTAATATCGATTTTACCAGACAATATATCTTGCCAAACTTCAATTCAAAACTAATTAGTGGTGAAAATTTCACGTTGATCTGACTTGGAGAAGACCGCTTAATAGCCGATTGAAAAATGTAGGTATGGTCTCCAAAAAAACTGTATCGAGCCATCTTAAATATGTATTGCTCAATGATGAAAAAGGAACAGACAAATCAACAAAACAGTGAATGCTAGTCAACTCCATTCCTGACCAGGTGACAAGGTATGCTGCCTATTCTATAAGCAGAACCTTATTTGTAACATGACCACATTGAACATTATTGTCCTTAATTTGAGGCTACATGTAATTCGCGCAATTAAGAGTTTTACAACAGCACAATGAGGTCAAGTCACTGGAAGTTTCTCAAAACGTCCGTTATCTCGGAACACAATTTAAGCGGAGCCTCGTACTCATTTGAAGGTGGAACATAATCTGGTTTGATCAATCTCACCAACTCCTCTATATTCTCATTGCAATCGACGCAATTCTCGGCATTTCTCTGCAAGCAATTATATCCTCGATTTCCACTTTTAACAAGAAGTTGTGTGTTCCATATATCTGAGGCGTTAAAACAGTACATCTGGTTTACCGCCCTCTACTTCGCATCGGTTTTGTTGCTGGGTATTGTGTGTATACCACAGTTCTACCACATGTTGTAGTTTCCGACCTATGATGGGTAAAAATTAATTTCAAGCACTCCGTGGTGAGATAATCGTCTCTGTACGCACTAGAATCACGCGGATCTTTCAACAGATTTATCCACCACCCCCTTCCTCCTTCACGAAATTTAGACCACCAGGCTTCTATCAATGGTTTTCACTGCTTTTGCTTTGAATAAAGCTTCCACCACTACTTGCAAACTGATCGTCGTCATGCCATCGAAAAAACAGTTAAAGGGTGGGGACTGCCAATAACTGTATTCTCCGTTCCTCTGTCGCACCGCATCTCTCTTGGAACCCCCTTAAGTTGCTACACTGTATTGAGGTAGTGAGAGGCAATAAGCCTGGGGTTCTTGTTTGTGGGGTTTACTTCTAACCAGATAATTCGCCTTGAAAAGCCGTCTATCACACCATGAATATAAAATCCAAAGGGAGCAAGTTTATACCATTCATTAACGTGCCACAAAAAGTTAGGGCCTGGAGTGTCATACCTTCTTCTCTTTAGTATGCGTCGTTTACGATGCTTTGCTCCTTCAGGAGCTATGATGCGAAGGGATTTCATTAGCGCAGCTCTTCTCGTTTGCAAATTATATTTCTTCTTATAAAAACGCCTCGTCAGTTGCCGATATCTGATGAAGGGACCACAGGAGTTGTCCAATTCCTCCAGAATAGCATCTACTATCTGATGGAGAGGTGATTCGTTGTCACCTGTTGCTCTTTTTAATCTCAAACGTTTAAGAATTCGTTTCACAGTGAGCATGGAAAGTATAATACCAGGTTGCAAAGCCAGAAACCAAACTATTTCAGCGTCAGTGAAGCCAATGTAGGAAATAGTTTCTGATTAAAGTGTCTGTCCAGGCCTGCCTCGTTGTTGAATGCTGGTATGTAATATGGTACAACACATGCCGAGAGACGTAATGCATTTAAAAGGATCAGTAAATATAACAACCTGTGTTGGCAAAGAAAACATTCGTTATGTTTTTCGCATTAAATCTACAACTGGAATGGCTGAATTGAAAACAGTAGTTGCAATACCATACTTACCGAGACATAAATCCTTAAATGTGATATCTTGTCTGAAGTGAACACAAATTATACGGATACATATTGCATGACTACTTTGATTGATTGTGACTACAGCAAGTGTTAAATGTTCTTTGCAAAACGTTTCTTCTGTGAAAAGAGTTACTAAACAAAAAAAAGAATATAATCATACTTAAGTTAGAACTAACAGTTACATTTTGGCGAAGTAACATTTAAGTTACCATACGTTTTAATTACTAAAAATCACAGTAATGGCAGCTTATTGGTTTATGGTAAACAAAAGGTAAACACCCTTTATTCTAGTTTGGAAAAAGGCCTGTTTACATGGAGGGAGGGTGCCCTGGCTAACTGAGCTACCCTGGGAGAGCCAACGTTTCATACGCTTCTTTAGAAAACGCATTGAAGCGTTTACATACTAGACAGAATAACCCGCCTTCCCGAGGCACCCTTCTAGGAGGGCTACCCTTTTTCAATGTAAAAGGTTAGTACCGGGTTACCCGGTTAGTCGAGGTGAGAAGACTGCGAAAAAATGACGGCATGAAATTACCATCCTGGGGAATTGTTTCGTCGTTATCACTCAACAGTGATATCTGCTGAACAGAATGAATTAGTAGAGTGCAAAATAATAGCCCCAGACACTGAAAAGCGGCTGCTATGCCAGCGGAACGAGTGATAAAAAAATTAAACTTGTTGCCAAAACGTTTCTTTTGTCCACCATCTTGTTTGTTGTGCTTAGCGGCCGCTCAAAAGATAGCCCACTGACTATCCCGCTTAGGTGAGTTGCATGTAAAGGCGGGTTATGTTTTAACCCTCCTAGCCGGGTAGCCCGGTTAGCCGGGGCACCCTGTCTCCATGTAAACAGGGCCTTATTCGATTCTGTCGGGTAACACAAAGCTAAGGAAGAATTGATGAGCTTTGGGAATACTGACATTACCCTTCAAAAACAAGTAGCATAGAAACTGTTGGTACAGTTTGAGTCAAAACAAGTTTGAGTGACCTCGTGTCAGTGTTGCGTACCAGTTTAAAAATAACCCACAATATTGTTTATTGTTGTGCATTCTTTGATTAGTAAGTACATATATGTTATTTGCCGGCCGGGAGGTCCGTATAGGAAAAAACTGTGCCCGAGGTCTTGAGCACGGCCCGAGGCCGTAGGCCGAGGGCCGTACTCAAGACCGAGGGCACAGTTTTTTCCTATACGGACCGACCAAGGCCGGTAAATAACTTATTTATTTTTTCCTACTTCAATTCAGCGATTTGCCGAGAAAATCGTGATACACTTGTACAACTTTCCAAGAAATCATGTCTTTACGCGCCGTGTCAAGCAAAACTGACACAACGCGTGCAAAACCTCAATTTACTCGGTAATCTTCACAACTTTTTCATTCATAAACAAAATAACTTACTTTGCAAAGTGAACTCATTTCTATTAGTTTATGTCTCTCGGTGGAACAAACGGCTGTTGTGTTTGCTTCTGGTGAGGATAGAGAAATGTTCTTGCTTACAGCGAAGCCGTGGAAAGCTGAAGATTAACTTTAAAAACTTTTCAAATTTTTGTATAAAAGAAAAGTCGAGCGTAATTTATTCATAGCAGTGCGAAAGCTTAAACTGAGCTATTTTAATTTTAAAATCATATTTTCTTGAATGAAAACTTACAGAATTTAGATAAAAGAAGGTAACAACTGCGAAATAAAAGCATTCAAACCGAGCAATGTAGTGAAAGTCCAATTATCTCGTAAAATCCGATCGCGAAACTGCGTGTATTAAAATTTATATTGACAACGAGCTAGTACAAAACTAGAATCAAATGGGAAATTTAAGCAATTTTAATTTAATGAAAATTAACAGAATATCGATTAGAAGAAAAAAGAAACGGGAAAATAAGAACACTTGAATCAAATGGAGTCAAAAACTTTGTAAACAAGCGCAAGATTGTCTAATTACAGTATTTTTTAAACCAAAAACCGCTTTGTAAAAAAAAACAACAACAAACGCCGAACAAACTATGAAATCAACAAATCATAAAATCCAAACTTGTACTCGCCTTTTTGAGGAATAACATTGACCTTTAATTTTACGGCTGATTTCTCCTTCCACCCACGGCAGTAGTTTAATCTCTCTTTCTTCATTGAGTCTTTTTGATACCTCGTCTTTAGCGTGTTTTCGGATCTTTGTATGTCAGCCGACCGATCAGCAATGCATGGTGAAACTTTGCTGGTTTTCTTCATTGTTTTCTTCATTTGTGTCGTTAAATATTTTATCTGGCCAGTAAAATTCACTTTCGCTTTGGTAGCGTTCGTCTGGGTCCATAATAAACGGGAAAATTCAATAAAACCAGGGCTTACAAGCTTACAGAACAACGGAGTCACATCACTCACGAAAGGCTCACGAAAGCGTTACCGTGCCCGTGGGCAGAGATAGGAAAATCCGGACCGCGCTAAGAACCAATCAGATTGCAGGATTCGTTACCGTGCCCTCTTGGAAAAAAATAAATATATGTTATTTGCCGGCCGGGAGGTCCGTATAGGAAAAAACTGTGCCCGAGGTCTTGAGTACGGCCCGAGGCCGCAGGCCGGGGGCCGTACTCAAGACCGAGGGCACAGTTTTTTCCTATACGGACCGACCAAGGCCGGTAAATAACTTATTTATTTTTTTCCTACTTCAATTCAGCGATTTGCCGAGAAAATCGTGATACACTTGTACAACTTTCCAAGAAATCATGTCTTTACGCGCCGTGTCAAGCAAAACTGACACAACGCGTGCAAAACCTAAATTAACTCGGTAATCTTCACAACTTTTTCATTCATAAACAAAAGAACTTACTTTGCAAAGTGAACTCATTTCTATTAGTTTATTTCTATTAGTCTCTCGATAGAACAAACGGCTGTTGTGTTTGCTTTTGGTGAGGATAGAGAAATGTTCTTGCTTACGGCGAAGCCGTGGAAAGCTGAAGATTAACTTTAAAAACTTTTCAAATTTTTGTAAAAAGAAAAGTCGAGCGTAATTCATTCATAGCAGTGCGAAAGCTTAAACTGAGCTATTCTAATTTAAAAATCATATTTTCTTGAATGAAAACTTACAGAATTTAGATAAAAGAAGGTAACAACTGCGAAATAAAAGCATTCAAACCGAGCAATGTAGTGAAAGTCCAAATTATCTCGTAAAATCCGATCGCGAAACTGCGTGTATTAAAATTTATATCGACAACGAGCTAGTACAAAACTAGAATCAAATGAGAAATTTAAGCAAGACTTTTTAATGAAAATTAAAAGAATATCGATTAGAAGAAAAAAAGAAACGGAAAAATAAGAACACTTGAATCAAATGGAGTCAAAAACTTTGTAAACAAGCGCAAGATTGTCTAACTTACAGTATTTTTTAAACCAAAAACCGCTTTGTAAAAAAAAAACAACAAACACCGAACAAACTATGAAATCAACAAATCATAAAATCCAAACTTGTACTCGCCTTTTTGAGGAATAACATTGACCTTTAATTTTACGGCTGATTTCTCCTTCCACCCACGGCAGTAGTTTAATCTCTCTTTCTTCATTGAGTCTTTTTGATACCTCGTCTTTAGCGTGTTTTCGGATCTTTGTATGTCAGCCGACCGATCGGCAATGCATGGTGAAACTTTGCTGGTTTTCTTCATTGTTTTCTTCATTTGCGTCGTTAAATATTTTATCTGGCCAATAAAATTCACTTTCGCTTTGGTAGCTTTCGTCTGGGTCCATAATTAACGGGAAAATTCAATAAAACCAGGGCTTACAAGCTTACAGAACAACGGAGTCACATCACTCACGAAAGGCTCACGAAAGCGTTACCGTGCCCGTGGGCAGAGATAGGAAAATCCGGACCGCGCTAAGAACCAATCAGATTGCAGGATTCGTTACCGTGCCCTCTTGGAAAAAAATAAATTCTATTATTGTTTCTCTGCAGAAAAGTATGTGCAAATGAATGGAAAAAAGGCCCAGCAGACACATGATGCATAATAGGGCTGATTCACAAGGAAAAGGGTACCTCCGATTGACTGATTCCGGAGTAGGAATAAATTAATATGCAGAATGGTCACAAAATATCGCATTCTTCGAGATTTGGGAGCCACTAGAACATACGACAATAGCAGAAGTTAAAACTGCAAAGCAAGTGTTTGTAAACAACCAAGTCTCAGAGACTATTCTTTTTACGTTTATTCTGGAAAATGGTGAATTGAACGCGCCCTAAATTATTGTATTACAAATTCAAATATTTTGATTTGATTGTCCAAATGTTGCTTACTTCTTAGCACATAAAATGTATCTGAATGATACATGTGGATTCGTGAGTGTAGATTGTTTGCAACTAACGTGAATGTGATGCTGAGTATGTGCTCAGTTTTCCTTTAATATTTGGATTTTATCTGGGAGGTGTACAGTAACTTTCATTTCCACAAAAAAAATACAAGATGTCAAGATATATATCATTTTTTAATTAATACTGCTTAAAATTTGGACAATCGAGAATGACACCTAAATGCTAAAGAAACATACATGTGACCTATCCTTGACTAGCCATAGCAAGTTTAGATCACAAGATCACTACATGACAATCAAATCAATTGAACCACAAAAAGATAACGGTTAAATAGTACATTGCATTGTGATTAAGTAATAAAGTAATCAAACGATATTTTAAGTATATATAAATGTATATAAAGTAATCAAACGATATTTTAACAAATGATTTTAACGTTTTAACATTTTAACACTATGTACTCTATCATTTACATATATAACTGGTCTCTCAATTTATGCCATAACACTTCAGCTTTCCAAGGGTGTGGTAACCTTCTTCTTTGCCCGGCGCATGTGCATCACCAAACCTCAGTTGGATCACGGGAAGGTGAGACTTGTTTGTAAGTAGACCGCTGTCCTCGCGCCAGACCGCGTCGTTTGCGTCACAGTTGCATCCATACGAAGGGTTTGCGCATGATCCACTTATCCCGCATGCGCACTTGTAAGGAGTAGAATTTGCTCCACCCCAATATGTCATCTTGTTGTTATTACGTGACACCCACCAGCCAAACATGTTACCGTTACGTAAGAGCATTGAGTGATGACATTCGTACTTGATAAACTGCTCACAGTGGGCGGAGACATCTGTAAGTTTGGCCAGTTGTGTAACACTTGTCAGCCCTGCCCCAGAGTAGGTAACATTTCGCACGTAGCTTCCATGTGGATCGTATGATCCATAAACCCGCGTTCTGTTTTCACCATTGTGACTGACAACTGTTATACCAACCTCACTCTTGTCTGTCATGTCACAGAAGACAGTGAAAGGTGGCATACCTCCTTCTCCATCAGGGTCGATGACGTAAGAACCACTTGTGGCTTGTGGACTGTGGTATTTAATTTCACTGCAGCTTTTTCCTAAATGGTAAAACAAAACGCCGGTGTAATTAACAAACAAAAATCCAAAAAAGACCATTGATATTACTTTACTAAACCGCAGAAGCTAGGAAAGCGCTGGTAGTGTTGGATAAAAGACGAGACACACAGCACATGCTTTTTCAGTTCTTGAAATATGTTTCTTACTTCTTGAGTGAGAAATATTTTCTGTTTTATAGCTTGTGTGCGCTGACTAGTATCAGCACTGACTAGTATCAGCACTGTCATTTCAAGTTAGCCCCATGGCAGTACCGCAGGTTACATTATTTTTTCTAGATTTACAGAAAAAAATATATTTCAAGATATTCAAGTTAATCAACTGTGGAATGAAGCCCTCTCCCTAGGTTATTTTCTTACTCCATTTTGTCAGAGGGCATCCTTTAAGTCAACAATTTATGGATATAAATCTCTAAAAACTCTAGTTGCTGTATTTATTCGCATTCCTATCTGATTCTTATTTGCAACGTTTGCTCCAGCATAAAAGTTGAAATGAATAATTCGTCACGAGGAAACTAACCGCACGATGCGACTGGGTTTATAAATTTGTCGCCCACGCTATGTTGACCAATATTAATACGCAAAATAATCCATATCATGATATTTGGGTACAGTTTTCAAATAATTGAATGAAACTTTATCATAGTGTAATATGTAATACATGTAACTTCAGCCTCAATAAAATTTGTTTGTAAAAAAAAGAATGAATTGTAGCTATAGTATCATGTATTTTCTTAAAATTTGGTTATTTATTAGAAGACGAATTTATTTGTGATTTAAATTTCTTGTTTAATGAATAAGAAATGGTTCAAATGCGACAAACAAACGATCGTCCACACGACCGCCCCATTTTAAATACGACCACTTGTTATTATGACTGTCCTTTTATTCCATCATCTCAGTCGTTGATGCGACCAAATAGACCATATTCGTATTCTCGGTATTGAACTGGTAATAGCTTGCAATGGAGGCTCGTGCGGGGGAATATCATTAAAAATATTTGCATGTGAAAAGATTCCTCCGCATGAGCCTCCATTGCAAGCTAGTACCAGTTCAATACCGAGAATACGAAAATGGTCTATTTGCCCGTTTATGCGCGCTATTGGATATGGGTAATGATATTTAGCTGCCAAAAGCGATACAATTTTTTAAAGAATTGAACATTTAGACTACAAAATCTCCCCCCCCCCCCCCCCCCCCCCCATTGAAGACCTACTTGCATGCAAAGTATTAAAGAGGGTCAAAGTTTTTATTTTCTACTTTTCTCAATTCTTACAGGCAAATTTGCTCTTAAATGGAATCGTTGGTTATAAATGCGATCGATGGTTATCCCACGAGTAACGATGATCGTATTACGAAAAGGAAAATTCTTGCGAGTCACGTATTTCTAGTTGTAAGTATGTTTATACCTCCTCCTTTCTGCTCACAGTGAGTTCCACAGAATCCTTGTTTACAGTCGCAGTGGTAGGTGTTCAGTTCATATTCAGGAACACAGTCTGCACCGTTCTTGCAAGGATCGCTTTCACATGTAGACTGAAAATATATTGAACATTGATTAACGTCAAACTAATTTGTTAAACGAATAGTCTGGAATAACGCATGACAGGTGCTAAGTAAAGCCAATTGTACCCTTGTATCACGATCGTGAGATTGCTACACCTAAGAAGATTGCTTGTTGGAACGTAAGAAGTGGTAAGAACTGTCACGGCATTAACCCTTTCACTCCCAAGGGTGCCATATACCAAAATTCAACAAAAGTCCTAAATTTCATTTTGCAAATTATTGAAAAACAAATGGTACCATGCAAAAGTACTGCCAACGAGGTTTCCAGTTGAATGGTCACACCATAAAATTTCGTCAACAGACTTAAAAGGTAGAACTATATTACATGCCTCCATAATTCACTCTGGGAGTGAAAGGGTTAAGGGTCAGTGGAAAAAAGAAATGGGGGAGCGAGATCTTTTGAATGGCGCTCAGATCATTAGTGCATATAGAGTTGTATAGAACAAAATGGTTTATGGATACATCATCCCTTTTAAAAAATGTCAGCTAATATTCAGCATATCATATAGGTAAAATCAAAGAATAAAGCAAGGCTGTTACTACGAAGAACATTTAACGCGACAACTACTAGATCTTCACCAGATCCTACGTACACCAGCAGCATTTTCGTTTGCGGTCCTTTGCTTCTTATCTACTCATATTATATAGGCTCGATTCGAACGAGCCCGCGCTCCTCCCCCGAAAAGACTGCGAGAGGCTCAAAGACCGGACGCGAGAAAGCGGCGGAAATCGAGCCTACATATCATACCAATATATCATATTTATTTGGTACTTATCATTTCCCTTGCATTACGTAATAACTTGAAAAATAATTTGCCATTACTCGTATTTTAATGGTAGATCTTTTTCGTTTTCCTCTACGCACTGTCAAAACACGTGTTCTTAAACTCATGTAAACACTTGAGAGACCCACTTGTGGGGTGAAAGAAGTTGCAAACCTTACCTTAGGGCTGTAATGATGGAAGGTAGCATTGGCGTGGAACTTTTTTTTTGCTCCGTACTTGTCACTGGCGAGCAACTCACACAGATAAAGACCTTTAGAATCTGGAGTCGCTGCCATGTTGAACGAACGACACTTTGGTTCACCGACACAAAAGAACGTGCAATCCATCTGATCTGCGGCCATTGACGATGCCAGCTTCTTCACCCATAAGTAATGAAATGGATTTTGCTTAAAGTCACCGACTGAGAAATCTCCAACTGCATTTCGAAAAAGAGCACTTTCTCGCTTAGCGTTTATGGTCACTACAAACTGGATCAAACGAATGGACATAAAAACAAGAGATTTCATAGCGCGGGAACATATAACGACAAAATGAGCTGTCGCTTTATTAAGTACGTGCTAACAACGCGGAAAGTACAGCCTTGAGTGACAGTTACGCAATTTGATAATATTACTTAGCTTGTTTAAATAGGTTGTTTGGATTATTTCCAAGGATTTTCTTTCAATTGTAGAGAAAATTTCTAAGCGCAGTTCCTCCGACATTGTATAATTCTTCTTAATTCTCTAGTTATCCGTAATTGTGTGTAAGCACGAAAATATCATTATCTTGTGGTGCGTGCAAGAGAGTTTTAGTCCTTTTAATTTGTTGCTCTATACCATGATCATTAAATAATCATGGCAGTGTGATATAAATGACGACGCGGGCGTTTGCTGAAAGTAAGAAATACAAAACAAGATCTAGAGTTCATGAGTAGTCCAGCCATTTTCAGATATAAATCAGTTAATTACACGTTTAGCTAAATTTTCACGAAAAACAATTATTGATAACTTCTTTACCATTTCGAATTATTAACTGTCAACTGTGTATTTTGTCTTGCTGGTGACGGTATAATAATGACCCTCTTTCAATAATTATTCTCAGATTTTGTCAATCTTACTTTAGTTTTCCTTTTTCTGACCAGTAAGGCATTTCTTCTAAATTTTGAAAGAAACATGAAAGTCTCTCGTACAATAAAAATTTTGAAATATAATAGAAAGGACATCCACGAGTTCTCTTTTACTAACTAAAGTCAAATGACGCCATCGTGCAAATGGCCTATTGAATTCCAAGATAAGGACGAAGCCCGCAATAACAATCTGACGACCCGTTTAAGTAACTATCCTTTGGGCAACCGTGTTTCTACATTGTTTTAAATGTTGGCGTGTGTCTCTCTAACTCTCAAATCTAATGAAATGTTCTTTACAAATCTTGATGTTTGTTATACAAAAACTGTGTAATAGAAAGTAGGAGAGCTCATATGATAACCAAGCAAGTGGGTAGATGATACCTCTTGTATTTCCATTCTGTGGATTATATAATTACCAAATTTCCGAAGAGCCAGCAGGCTGGAAATAATTTTGAAGGGCAACGACTTTTTTTTATTCTTAATCCTCGTTCATTTATATCATACCACTATAGCGGGTTCTGTTACTCGTGCTGAAGATGGATGATTTTTCATCCGAAACATGTTCAGATTAAAAAAGATCGTTACCTTTTTGAAGATTATACAATTAAATTTCGTGGGTTTAATTCTCGAGAAACCTGTATACTATGCGTGAAAATAATGAAATTAAAACCAGCGCGAAAATTTAAGGCATTGGGGTAATATTAAATTTCAATGTCGATTTTATTTAGTCATATTCCGAACGACTGCGACGGTTTTATAAAGGACTTTTCGCTTGTTGGGAGATTATATGTAATCAGTGAAAACATGCAACCAAATGCAGTGTTTGTATATTTGGGAATCCAGTGTCGAATAATTTCTGTAAAATTAAATTTTTCTAATGTTTGTCAATTGAAAACTCGCGATACTAGGAAGACGATTTTACTCGCCAAATTTGAGGTATGTAGAAAGAAAAGCGTTCAATTAATTTTTTGTTTTCCATACATCGTCTGTAAATTTTTCCGCAAATCCGTGGACTTTATTGACTAATAATATACATGAAAAAATTACTCGATTCTGATTGGCTAAGAGCAGTGCAGTTCAAGTGTAACACCAGTGCAAAACGTGTAACACCAGTGCAAAAAGTGTAAGCGGAAGCGCGCGGCTCGTGCAATTTTGAGCTTTTTGAAAACTCACTCGTGCAAATTAATCCCAAATTGAACTCGAAACCGTATGATTACCTATACATATGTATGAAAAATAACAAAAGATAATTGCACGCTTTCTAAAACAGCTACATATCTCAAATTTGATTGAGTAAAGTCTTATTCCTAGTATCGCAAGTTTTCAATTCACAAATATTAGAAAATTTAAACTTTACCTAAATTAGATGCGGTTACACACACCACGGTAAATGGTATTTCCCATGGTAGATCATCACACGGTGCATCACACTTGGGTAGTATACCGTGTTAACCAGCGGTAACACGCGATTTGCGACATGTTTGCCAAGATAAAAAAAATGTCACGCAATTCAGTGAATCACATTTCCTTTGCGGTTACGGGGAATAAGTTCGTGTTCCAGTATCCTGTATGATGCCTAGTGATGTTGGATGATGTCTAGTTCCATTAGATGATTTCTAGGGAAGTTGATTAGGTCTAGCAACGTGCGATGATGTGTAGTGATGTTCCATGACGGGTGGTTAGGATTGGTGGTGGTTTAGGGGACAACATTGTTATTGATTTTCAATTTGGTGTACTGGAACACGAACTTATTACGGTTACGTGTTGATGTCAAACGGAGCATCGTAATTGGCTCTTGTATCTTGAGCATCAAAACACCATGCAACTTACCACATTGAATGTCATGGGCGCTTCGTGTGATATTTTTTATGTATCCATGGATATTTACCACGGGAAATTTACCTCGGGAAATGTCGGTCGCAGTCACTAAGGGCCTGTTTACATGGAGGGAGGGTAACCCTCCTAGCAGGGTTACCCTTCTAGAAGGGTCAAAAGATAGCCTTCCTTTACATGTGTAGGGTTATCCCTAGGGCTATCTCTGCCAACAAAGCCGCTGAAACCTGAAGCCATCGATAGATTAGCCTCGAAGTTCGACGCCGTTGAATTCGCACTTCGTCTTGTACTCTTCGATATATTGAGAAGCAGTTCAACGGCTTCGGGCGTCCATGCCCATTTTTTCGCCTTTTTCTACGAAGAGTCTGGACGATTGGCCGCTTTTCTTTTCCTGTTTGATTTATTGCGTGACTGATCATGATCAAGTACGGCTCCGTCTGTTGAACCTTCGTTACGTTTGTTCATGACTTTCGCCTATTAATTGGACACCAACATGAAAATGTTCTATTTCAGCAACTGTTGCTGTATCGTCCCGGTTTGGATTCGCCGCTCTTGCAAGCATAGTTCTCCGAAATAATTCTCCAGGTTTATAACCGCGCGAAACCATGTTTATAGTTAGCGGTGATGTGACAGTAATCTGATCGCCCTAAACTTGACCCTCCTAGGAGGGTAACCCTACCTCGAGCTTTTACATGGCTTAAATAAACAAAAAGTTGACCCTTCCAGAAGGGTAACCCTTGCAAGCAGATAGGGTTACCCTCCTCCTAGGGTAACCCTACCTCGCATGTAAACGAAACCGGGAAAAACAATAGAGGAGGGTAACCCTCCTAGAAGGGTAACACTTCTAGGAGGGTTACCCACCCTCCATGTAAACAGGCCCTAAATGCAGTTTCCCGTGGAGAGAGTGTCATTTACCACGGTAAAAGTGCCCCGTGTAACCACACCTATTGTTTAACACTGGATTCACATACAAACACTGTATTTGGTGGCATGTTTGCCCTGATTTTACATGATTAAGAGCGAAGTCCTCTATTTATTTGAAATATTTATTTCTAGGACAATGTATATTTAGAAGTGAAAGTTTTTATATGAGATTTAGGGAAATTAGATCAATTAAACGTACATATAACGTAGCTGTCGTCCTGGGTAGAAGCTAAGTAGGCAAATAGAACCATGAGAATGGGCTTTACATATATAAACGGATGTACCTGTGTTGAGCTGAATTACTTGGGTTCTACTTTTTTTTATATTATTTAAATAAATATTGTATTATTTAAGGTGGTTCGATACAGTTTTCTGGAGACCATACCTACATTTTTCAATCGGCTTTTAAGCGGTCTTCTCCAAGTCAGATCAACGTGAAATTTTCACCACTAACTAGTTTTGAATTGGAGTTTGGCAAGATATATTGTCTGGTAAAATCGATATTACCATGACGACGATAAACAAGAAACTTAGAAATCAGTAAAAGTGAAATTTAGCGCGTTTAAGATTTCGCATTGAAAATCCCACATAGACATCTTAAAATATGGTATATGGCATATATATTTTGCAAGAATAAAAAAATTCTGTATGTTTGAATTCAAATAAATCGCAATAATATTTCAAACCTTACTAGTTGTGTACCTGTAATAAATTGATCCAGAGATTAACACTGGTTTTGTGAAATTCCTTAATGATAGTGTCAAAAAGTAGCTTGATGTTATGTTTGTATACCTTGAAAGTTTTGTTTACTTTCTCTTTTGCGATCTTGAGAGCTACCATTTTTCCTAACATCGCTTCATGTGCAATTTTTGGGTATTATTCGATTTTAATCGCTTTTTCAAAAATCTGAGAAACGGCTCGATGGATTTTTTTAAAACGTTAACCACGCATGCTTACCGATGTGCAAAATTATCTTAAAGTTTCATTGACATAGATTCACTGGAACGCCTTTAAATTTATAGATGAAGACGACAAACGATCCGGCCAAAACGTTTGCGTTACAAATTTACTTTTTTAAGTTATGCTCAGTAATGATTTCAAATCAATGCGTACCACATTCTTCCGTGATTGAAACATTGCAATGTACGCTCGTTGATGCAAATTTCTTTGCATATGTTTTCTTTTGCTTTCAAAACTCCTGCTGTAAAAACGTTTTCAAAACGCAAAAGGGCATTTATTGCTCAATATAATCCTAAAAAGAGACTTAAGGGAATCTGGAAAGTAGCAAGGAGAGTAATAAGGTACAATCATGCTCGAATATAGATAATAATAGATGCACAGCATGCAGATCACAGCGAAAGTATAAATCACGGAGGAATGCAGTGCGCATTGATTTGAAATCATTATTAAGCATAACTTAAAAAAGTAAATTTGTAACGCCATTTTTTCGGATAACATTTTGCACATCGGTAAGCATGCACAGTAAATGTTTTAAAAAAATCTCTCGATCAATTTATTACCAGTACACAAATAGTAAGGTTTGAAATATTATTGCGATTTATTTGAATTCAAACATACAGAATTTTTTTATTCTTGCAAAATATATATGCCATATGCCATATTTTAAGATGTCTATGTGGGATTTTCAATGCGAAATCTTAAACGCGCTAAATTTCACTTTTACTGATTTCTAAGTTTTTTGTTTATCGTCGTCATGGTAATATCGATTTTACCAGACAATATATCTTGCCAAACTTCAATTCAAAACTAGTTAGTGGTGAAAATTTCACGTTGATCTGACTTGGAGAAGACCGCTTAATAGCCGATTGAAAAATGTAGGTATGGTCTCCAAAAAACTGT
>JAJLRJ010000002.1:11494616-11669616 GCA_024195265.1 Dendrophyllia cribrosa | reverse complement strand
ATGTGATATCTTGTCTGAAGTGAACACATTATACGAATACATATTGCATGACTACTTTGATTGATTGTGACTACAGCAAGTGTTAAATGTTCTTTGCAAAACGTTTCTTCTGTGAAAGAGTTACTAAACAAAAAAAAGAACATAATCATACTTAAGTTAGAACTAACAGTTACATTTTGGCGAAGTAACATTTAAGTTACCATACGTTTTAATTACTAAAAATCACAGTAATGGCAGCTTATTGGTTTATGGTAAACAAAAGGTAAACACCATTTATTCTAGTTTGGAAAAGGGCCTGTTTACATGGAGGGAGAGCGCCCTGGCTAACTGAGCTACCCTGGGAGAGCCAACGTTTCATACGCTTCTTTAGAAAACGCATTGAAGCGTTTACATGCTAGACAGAATAACCCGCCTTCCCGAGGCACCCTTCTAGAAGGGCTACCTTTTTGCTATGTAAAAGGTTAGTACCGGGTTACCGGCTAGTCGAGGTGAGAAGACTGCGAAAAAATGACGGCATGAAATTACCATCCTGGGGAATTGTTTCGTCGTTATCACTTAACAGTGATATCTGCTGAACAGAATGAATTAGTAGAGTGCAAAATAATAGCCCCAGACACTGAAAAGCGGCCGCTACGCTAGCGGAACGAGTGATAAAAAAATTAAACTTGTTGCCAAAACGTTTCTTTTGTCCACCATCTTGTTTGTTGTGCTTAGCGGCCGCTCAAAAGATAGCCCACTGACTATCCCGCTTAGGTGAGTTGCATGTAAAGGCGGGTTATGTTTTAACCCTCCTAGCCGGGTAGCCCGGTTAGCCGGGGCACCCTGTCTCCAGGTAAACAGGGCCTTATTCGATTCTTTCGGGTAACACAAAGCTAAGGGAGAAATGATGAGCTTTGGGAGTACTGACATTACCCTTTAAAAGCAAGTAGCATAGAAACTGTTGGTACAGTTTGAGGTAAAACAAGTTTGAGTGACCTCGTGTCAGTGTTGCGTACCAGTTTAAAAATAACCCACAATATTGTTTATTGTTGTGCATTCTTTGATTAGTAAGTACATATATGTTATTTGCCGGCCGGGAGGTCCGTATAGGAAAAAACTGTGCCCGAGGTCTTGAGCACGGCCCGAGGCCGTAGGCCGAGGGCCGTACTCAAGACCGAGGGCACAGTTTTTTCCTATACGGACCGACCAAGGCCGGTAAATAACTTATTTATTTTTTCCTACTTCAATTCAGCGATTTGCCGAGAAAATCGTGATACACTTGTACAACTTTCCAAGAAATCATGTCTTTACGCGCCGTGTCAAGCAAAACTGACACAACGCGTGCAAAACCTCAATTTACTCGGTAATCTTCATAACTTTTTCATTCATAAACAAAATAACTTACTTTGCAAAGTGAACTTATTTCTATTAGTTTATGTCTCTCGGTAGAACAAATAACGGCTGTTGTGTTTGCTTCTGGTGAGGATAGAGAAATGTTCTTGCTTACAGCGAAGCCGTGGAAAGCTGAAGATTAACTTTAAAAACTTTTCAAATTTTTGTATAAAAGAAAAGTCGAGCGTAATTTATTCATAGCAGTGCGAAAGCTTAAACTGAGCTATTTTAATTTTAAAATCATATTTTCTTGAATGAAAACTTACAGAATTTAGATAAAAGAAGGTAACAACTGCGAAATAAAAGCATTCAAACCGAGCAATGTAGTGAAAGTCCAAATTATCTCGTAAAATCCGATCGCGAAACTGCGTGTATTAAAATTTATATTGACAACGAGCTAGTACAAAACTAGAATCAAATGGGAAATTTAAGCAATTTTAATTTAATGAAAATTAACAGAATATCGATTAGAAGAAAAAAGAAACGGGAAAATAAGAACACTTGAATCAAATGGAGTCAAAAACTTTGTAAACAAGCGCAAGATTGTCTAATTACAGTATTTTTTAAACCAAAAACCGCTTTGTAAAAAAAAAACAACAACAACAAACGCCGAACAAACTATGAAATCAACAAATCATAAAATCCAAACTTGTACTCGCCTTTTTGAGGAATAACATTGACCTTTAATTTTACGTCTGATTTCTCCTTCCACCCACGGCAGTAGTTTAATCTCTCTTTCTTCATTGAGTCTTTTTGATACCTCGTCTTTAGCGTGTTTTCGGATCTTTGTATGTCAGCCGACCGATCAGCAATGCATGGTGAAACTTTGCTGGTTTTCTTCATTGTTTTCTTCATTTGTGTCGTTAAATATTTTATCTGGCCAGTAAAATTCACTTTCGCTTTGGTAGCGTTCGTCTGGGTCCATAATAAACGGGAAAATTCAATAAAACCAGGGCTTACAAGCTTACAGAACAACGGAGTCACATCACTCACGAAAGGCTCACGAAAGCGTTACCGTGCCCGTGGGCAGAGATAGGAAAATCCGGACCGCGCTAAGAACCAATCAGATTGCAGGATTCGTTACCGTGCCCTCTTGGAAAAAAATAAATATATGTTATTTGCCGGCCGGGAGGTCCGTATAGGAAAAAACTGTGCCCGAGGTCTTGAGTACGGCCCGAGGCCGCAGGCCGAGGGCCGTACTCAAGACCGAGGGCACAGTTTTTTCCTATACGGACCGACCAAGGCCGGTAAATAACTTATTTATTTTTTTCCTACTTCAATTCAGCGATTTGCCGAGAAAATCGTGATACACTTGTACAACTTTCCAAGAAATCATGTCTTTACGCGCCGTGTCAAGCAAAACTGACACAACGCGTGCAAAACCTAAATTAACTCGGTAATCTTCACAACTTTTTCATTCATAAACAAAAGAACTTACTTTGCAAAGTGAACTCATTTCTATTAGTTTATTTCTATTAGTCTCTCGATAGAACAAACGGCTGTTGTGTTTGCTTTTGGTGAGGATAGAGAAATGTTCTTGCTTACGGCGAAGCCGTGGAAAGCTGAAGATTAACTTTAAAAACTTTTCAAATTTTTGTAAAAAGAAAAGTCGAGCGTAATTCATTCATAGCAGTGCGAAAGCTTAAACTGAGCTATTCTAATTTAAAAATCATATTTTCTTGAATGAAAACTTACAGAATTTAGATAAAAGAAGGTAACAACTGCGAAATAAAAGCATTCAAACCGAGCAATGTAGTGAAAGTCCAAATTATCTTGTAAAATCCGATCGCGAAACTGCGTGTATTAAAATTTATATCGACAACGAGCTAGTACAAAACTAGAATCAAATGAGAAATTTAAGCAAGACTTTTTAATGAAAATTAACAGAATATCGATTAGAAGAAAAAAGAAACGGAAAAATAAGAACACTTGAATCAAATGGAGTCAAAAACTTTGTAAACAAGCGCAAGATTGTCTAACTTACAGTATTTTTTAAACCAAAAACCGCTTTGTAAAAAAAAAAACAACAAACACCGAACAAACTATGAAATCAACAAATCATAAAATCCAAACTTGTACTCGCCTTTTTGAGGAATAACATTGACCTTTAATTTTACGGCTGATTTCTCCTTCCACCCAGTAGTTTAATCTCTCTTTCTTCATTGAGTCTTTTTGATACCTCGTCTTTAGCGTGTTTTCGGATCTTTGTATGTCAGCCGACCGATCAGCAATGCATGGTGAAACTTTGCTGGTTTTCTTCATTGTTTTCTTCATTTGCGTCGTTAAATATTTTATCTGGCCAATAAAATTCACTTTCGCTTTGGTAGCTTTCGTCTGGGTCCATAATTAACGGGAAAATTCAATAAAACCAGGGCTTACAAGCTTACAGAACAACGGAGTCACATCACTCACGAAAGGCTCACGAAAGCGTTACCGTGCCCGTGGGCAGAGATAGGAAAATCCGGACCGCGCTAAGAACCAATCAGATTGCAGGATTCGTTACCGTGCCCTCTTGGAAAAAAATAAATTCTATTATTGTTTCTCTGCAGAAAAGTATGTGCAAATGAAGGGAAAAAAGGCCCAGCAGACACATGATGCATAACAGGGCTGATTCACAAGGAAAAGGGTACCTCCGATTGACTGATTCCGGAGTAGGAATAAATTAATATGCAGAATGGTCACAAAATATCGCATTCTTCGAGATTTGGGAGCCACTAGAACATACGACAATAGCAGAAGTTAAAACTGCAAAGCAAGTGTTTGTAAACAACCAATTCTCAGAGACTATTCTTTTTACGTTTATTCTGGAAAATGGTGAATTGAACGCGCCCTAAATTATTGTATTACAAATTCAAATATTTTGATTTGATTGTCCAAATGTTGCTTACTTCTTAGCACACAAAATGTATCTGAATGATACATGTGGATTCGTGAGTGTAGATTGTTTGCAACTAACGTGAATGTGATGCTGAGTATGTGCTCGGTTTTCCTTTAATATTTGGATTTTATCTGGGAGGTGTACAGTAACTTTCATTTCCAAAAAAAAAAATACAAGATGTCAAGATATATATTATTTTTTAATTAATACTGCTTAAAATTTGGACAATCGAGAATGACACCTAAATGCTAAAGAAACATACATGTGACCTATCCTTGACTAGCCATAGCAAGTTTAGATCACAAGATCACTACATGACAATCAAATCAATTGAACCACAAAAAGATAACGGTTAAATAGTACATTGCATTGTGATTAAGTAATAAAGTAATCAAACGATATTTTAAGTATATATAAATATATATAAAGTAATCAAACGATATTTTAACAAATGATTTTAACTTTTTAACATTTTAACACTATGTACTCTATCATTTACATATATGACTGGTCTCTCAATTTATGCCATAACACTTCAGCTTTCCAAGGGTGTGGTAACCTTCTTCTTTGCCCGGCGCATGTGCATCACCAAACCTCAGTTGGATCACGGGAAGGTGAGACTTGTTTGTAAGTAGACCGCTGTCCTCGCGCCAGACCGCGTCGTTTGCGTCACAGTTGCATCCATACGAAGGGTTTGCGCATGATCCACTTATCCCGCATGCGCACTTGTAAGGAGTAGAATTTGCTCCACCCCAATATGTCATCTTGTTGTTATCACGTGACACCCACCAGCCCAACATGTCATCGTTGAATAAGAGCACTGAGTTATGACATTCGTACTTGATAAACTGCTCACAGTGGGCGGAGACATCTGTAAGTTTGGCCAGTTGTGTAACACTTGTCAGCCCTGCCCCAGAGTAGGTAACATTTCGCACGTAGCTTCCATGTGGATCGTATGATCCATAAACCCGCGTTCTGTTTTCACCATTGTGACTGACAACTGTTATACCAACCTCACTCTTGTCCGTCATGTCACAGAAGACAGTGAAAGGTGGCATGCCTCCTTCTCCATCAGGGTCGATGACGTAAGAACCACTTGTGGCTTGTGGACTGTGGTATTTAATTTCACTGCAGCTTTTTCCTAAATGGTAAAACAAAAGGCCGGTGTAATTAACAAACAAAAATCCAAAAAAGACCATTGGTATTACTTTACTAAACCGCAGAAGCTAGGAAAGCGCTGGTAGTGTTGGATAAAAGACGAGACACACAGCACATGCTTTTTCAGTTCTTGAAATATGTTTCTTACTTCTTGAGTGAGAAATATTTTCTGTTTTATAGCTTGTGTGCGCTGACTAGTATCAGCACTGACTAGTATCAGCACTGTCATTTCAAGTTAGCCCCATGGCAGTACCGCAGGTTACATTATTTTTTCTAGATTTACAGAAAAGAATATATTTCAAGATATTCGGCTAAGTTAATCAACTGTGGAATGAAGCCCTCTCCCTAGGTTATTTTCTTACTCCATTTTGTCAGAGGGCATCCTTTAGGTCAACAATTTATGGATATAAATCTCTAAAAACTCTAGTTGCTGTTTTTATTCGCATTCCTATCAGATTCTTATTTGCAACGTTTGCTCCAGCATAAAAGTTGAAATGAATAATTCGTCACGAGGAAACTAACCGCGCGACTGGGTTTATAAATTTGTCGCCCACGCTATGTTGACCAATATCAAGACGAAAATAATCCATATCATGATATTTGGGTACAGTTTTCAAATAATTGAATGAAACTTTATCATAGTGTAATATGTAATACATGTAACTTCAGCCTCAATAAAATTCAGTTTGTAGAAAAAAGAATGAATTGTAGCTATAGTATCATGTATTTTCTTAAAATTTGGTTATTTATTAGAAGACGAATTGATTTGTGATTTAAATTTCTTGTTTAATGAATAAGAAATGGTTCAAATGCGACAAACAAACGATCGTCCACACGACCGCCCCATTTTAAATACGACCACTTGTTATTATGACTGTCCTTTTATTCCATCATCTCAGTCGTTGATGCGACCAAATAGACCATATTCGTATTCTCGGAATTGAACTGGTACTAGCTTGCAATGGAGGCTCGTGCGGGGGAATATCATTAAAAATATTTGCATGTGAAAAGATTCCTCCGCATGAGCCTCCATTGCAAGCTAGTACCAGTTCAATACCGAGAATACGAAAATGGTCTATTTGCCCGTTTATGCGCGCTATTGGAAATGGGTAATGATATTTAGCTGCCAAAAGCAATACAATTTTTTAAAGAATTGAACATTTAGACTACAAAATCCCCCCCCCCCCCCCCCCCCCCCCCCCATTGAAGACCTACTTGCATGCAAAGTATTAACGAGGGTCAAAGTTTTTATTTTCTACTTTTCTCAATTCTTACAGGCAAATTTGCTCTTAAATGGAATCGTTGGTTATAAATGCGATCGATGTTTATCCCACGAGTAACGATGATCGTATTACGAAAAGGAAAATTCTTGCGAGTCACGTATTTCTAGTTGTAAGTATGTTTATACCTCCTCCTTTCTGCTCACAGTGAGTTCCACAGAATCCTTGTTTACAGTCGCAGTGGTAGGTGTTCAGTTCATATTCAGGAACACAGTCTGCACCGTTCTTGCAAGGATCGCTTTCACATGTAGACTGAAAATATATTGAACATTGATTAACGTCAAACTAATTTGTTAAACGAATAGTCTGGAATAACGCATGACAGGTGCTAAGTAAAGCCAATTGTACCCTTGTATCACGATCGTGAGATTGCTACACCTAAGAAGATTGCTTGTTGGAACGTAAGAAGTGGTAAGAACTGTCACGGCATTAACCCTTTCACTCCCAAGGGTGCCATATACCAAAATTCAACAAAAGTCCCAAATTTCATTTTGTAAATTATTGAAAAACAAATGGTACCATGCAAAAGTACTGCCAACGAGGTTTCCAGTTGAATGGTCACACCATAAAATTTCGTCAACAGACTTAAGAGGTAGAACTATATTACATGCCTCCATAATTCACTCTGGGAGTGAAAGGGTTAAGGGTCAGTGGAAAAAAGAAATGGGGGAGCGAGATCTTTTGAATGGCGCTCAGATCATTAGTGCATATAGAGTTGTATAGAACAAAATGGTTTATGGATACATCATCCCTTTTAAAAAATGTCAGCTAATATTCAGCATATCATATAGGTAAAATCAAAGAATAAAGCAAGGCTGTTACTACGAAGAACATTTAACGCGACAACTACTAGATCTTCACCAGATCCTACGTACACCAGCAGCATTTTCGTTTGCGGTCCTTTGCTTCTTATCTACTCATATTATATAGGCTCGATTCGAACGAGCCCGCGCTCCTCCCCTGAAAAGACTGCGAGAGGCTCAAAGACCGGACGCGAGAAAGCGGCGGAAATCGAGCCTACATATCATACCAATATATCATATTTATTTGGTACGTATCATTTCCCTTGCATTACGTAATAACTTGAACGGGGAAAAGGTGAAAGACCCGCTTGTGGGGCGAAAGAAGTTGCAAACCTTACCTTAGGGCTGTAATGATGGAAGGTAGCATTGGCGTGGAACTTTTTGTTAGCTCTGTACTTGTCACTGGCGAGCAACTCACACAGATAAAGACCTTTAGAATCTGGAGTCGCTGCCATGTTGAACGAACGACACTTTGGTTCACCGACACAAAAGAACGTGCAATCCATCTGATCTGCGGCCATTGACGATGCCAGCTTCTTCACCCATAAGTAATGAAATGGATTTTGCTTAAAGTCACCGACTGAGAAATCTCCAACTGCATTTCGAAAAAGAGCACTTTCTCGCTTAGCGTTTATGGTCACTAGAAACTGGATCAAAAGAAAGGACATAAAAACAAGAGATTTCATAGCGCGGGAACATATAACGACAAAATGAGCTGTCGCTTAATTTATTAAGTACGTGCTAACAACGCGGAAAGTACAGCCTTGGGTGACAGTTACGCAATTTGATAATATTACTTAGCTTGTTTAAATAGGTTGTTTGGATTATTTCCAAGGATTTTCTTTCAATTGTAGAGAAAATTTCTAAGCGCAGTTCCTCCGACATTGTATAATTCTTCTTAGGGACGGACCATTAGATTTTTGAGGGGGGGGTTGGGCAATTTTTTGGTGCAGGATATTTTTTTCTACGCTCGAGACTGTGCAGGATTTTTTTTTTTTGCCATGATTTGCTTGCATGATATTTTTTTTTGCGAGTCTAATATTATGTTTTAATGCCTGACACATACACGTGTTAGGAATACTAGAAAGGCCATACTAGAGACAGGAATACTATAGCAAGTCAGATCTGATGTAACAGCAGCTTGATAGCATGAAGCCTGGCCGCGGTGTTGTAACTGCCCCTACAATTTTCTTTACACCAGCCCCTGTTGATGTCGCTTCCACAGCCCATCGTAGTACACCCAACCATCTTCCAATACAGTGGCGGCGCCGGAAATATAAGGTTGGTGGGGCGAATCTCCTGTGCCGAGCGCCGAAGGCGCGAGCTTCTAGGGGGATCCGGGGGCATGCTCCCCCGGGAAATTTTTGAAATGAAACTCTCTGAAATGCTATTTCCAGCGTTCCTGAGACCGGAGAAACATTTTCCAAGGCTAGTTTTGAGTTCAGTTTATTTCTCATGAAAAGTACATGTACACGAAACACTTTCTGAAACTTGGGTGTAACTCCATTTTGGTTGTTTGTTCAAAGTAAATTCGACTGTCACTCGAATATTCTCTGTCAATTCTTTTCAGTATAGGAAGGTTTTGGAAACGAATTTTCCAAAGCGATTTTCTCTGCCATTAGAGGCAGAAAGAAACTGATTTCCAATATCAGCCATGTTCAATTTGTCAGTTAATGCAATGTCTGGATAATGCAATGATTTAATCTTTCTTGTGACATAGTTTGTTCGTAGATATGTCTTGAGCCTTCTTAGGGCAGAGGCCGAGCGCTAACTCACAGCATTGATGGATTTGTTTGATGGATTTGTTTGATGGATTTGTCGGTAGCTGGAGTCCGATAGCTGACGTCTGAGTAACTCAAGGGGTATTGAAATGCTTGGTTCACAATATCCAATCTCCAGTCTAAAGTCAGTCACAATATCTCCGATGCTAAAATTGTAAGCTTTTGATAAATTAACGGAATATTTATTTTGCAAACTCTAATGCATTAAAGCGCCCCGCCATCAGATCTGGTCAAAGGATGTTGCTACACTATTCATCTCCGCCCACCGCCATTTTGAGCTGTCGAAAGTTGGTGGGACAAATGCCCCACCTGCCCTACCGGTAGCGCTGCCCCTGCAATTACAATCTTGTTGTACAACACATAAACAAAGTATTTCTCATCCATTGAGATATACATGTACCTACAATGCCACTGTACAACTATAAAAGAGCCATTCCTTGTGTCAGAAAATATCTCACATGCTTATGAAATCAGCTAAAAAGCCTACAAAGAAACACAACTTACATCGGGTCAAAAATAAACCATTGTTATTGGCTAAACTAAACAAGCCAATGAAAAGATGAAACATTTGATCCTCCCCAAGTGCATATAAGTCGCTAACATTCTACAACGTCAGTGTGATTTATTTATGTTCTGACCATCTGCTTCTGGATATAAAATATTGTTCTAAAAATATAAAGCTTTGCAGGAATTTTTTTTCCTGGGGTTTTTGTTTTGCACGACATTTTTTTTTTGCAGTTCAAGGCCGTGCTCGAATTTTTTTTGGTATTTGCCCAACCCCCCCCCCCCCCCCCCCCCTCAAAAATCTAATGGTCCGTCCCTTAATTCTCTAGTTATCCGTAATTGTGTGTAAGCACGAAAATATCATTATCTTGTGGTGCGTGCAAGAGAGTTTTAGTCCTTTTAATTTGTTGCTCTATATCATGATCATTAAATAATCATGGCAGTGTGATATAAATGACGACGCGAGCGTTTGCTGAAAGTAAGAAATACAAAACAAGATCTAGAGTTCATGAGTAGTCCAGCCATTTTCAGATATAAATCAGTTAATTACACGTTTAGCTAAATTTTCACGAAAAACAATTATTGATAACTTCTTTACCATTTCGAATTATTAACTGTCAACTGTGTATTTTGTCTTGCTGGTGACGGTATAATAATCAGACCCTCTTTCAATAATTATTCTCAGATTTTGTCAATCTTACTTTAGTTTTCCTTTTTCTGACCAGTAAGGCGTTTCTTCTAAATTTTGAAAGAAACATGAAAGTCTCTCGTACAATAAAAATTTTGAAATATAATAGAAAGGACATCCACGAGTTCTCTTTTACTAACTAAAGACTGCATTCGTTTTTATTCACCGTTATATATGTTTGATTATTAACATCCTTCAACTCTCTTTGCTATTTTGCCTTCATAATATCTGCTTAAGTAAATAACTAAAAAGTGTTATTTTTGCAGTGTTCATAATTTAATATGGTGATCGCTTCGCAACTAATAATTAAATATATGAAACCATCTGAATTATTTTACAGTTAATAGACAGAATACAGTGGTTCAAGATCCGATAAGCAACCACCTTAAAAAAGGTGGTCGTATGAAACTAGAGCTGATGTTTTACGACTGAATATTTCAGTTGCAGAGGTACAGCTACCAAACTTTTACACCAAGTCTCAAGGCTAAACCATAAGTAATGAATATTCATAGGGTGTAAAATGGACTGTGCGTCTTTCAGTCTTGTGATGGTTTTCTCACTAAAAATTGTTTCGGCAGGACCTTCGATCGTCTGCTTCGTCTGCTCTGCTCTTACTCCCCTCAATATCTGTTTGCTTTTCTATTTGTGTACCAGTCAATTCCAAGACCGCCCATCCCCTCCCCCTCCCGTGCAAACCCCCGGGCATTTGACTTTCTTTTTTTTTTTAATTGTCAAATGCCCCACTACGTGGGCAGTTTATACGGTCAAATGCCCCACCGTGCAGGGCTTCACAGAGCATCAAATGCCCCACCATCCGGGCAAGGAGGGATTAAAGTAACTAGTTTCAGTGGATTTCAGCTTACTTTGGCCGCGCTAGTTGCCAAGTTCGTTGGGAAATTTGATACTACGTTGCGAAGTTGTCAATAGACTAATTCCGATATATTAAAATTCATACTTGGCTCCGAGGTTAGGGGAATAAAACAAAAGAAATCACATCGAGGTTCAGGTATGAATAATTTATTTCTTTTGTTTTATTCCCCTAAGCCTCGGAGCCAAGTATGAATTTTAATATATCGGAATTGGTCTATTACATTTGTCAGTTTGCCAACCAAATTGCGAACTTTGAAACGAAGTTGGCAACTTCGGTGCCAACGAAGCCTGTATCTATGTAAAGTCTGAAGTTGTTCTTAAACGCTATTTGCGAAGTCAAAACAATTTTTAGCCGATCTGGATGGTTTTCTTTAACATTATTTTGTAGACTTGCCAAGACAAATCTATAAACTGGTGCTGTTCGGATTGTTTTCGAGGTGAGATCACGTACGCTGATTAAAGATGCATGCCGCTATTTCAGTTGTGGTTTTGAATTCGACCAACATATAAATCGTATATTATCTTTCATGTTCACTTTAAATATCTTGCAATCTTTGCTTGTGCTGTTGTCTGTTGTTTATATATCTCTTAGCTAGATTTAGTTTCAGCGAAAAAAATAGAACGGTATTGCAACTTCTGAACATATGTTTCGAAATACTAAATGTAGATAGATAGATAGATAGATAGATAGATAGATAGATAGATAGATAGATAGATAGATAGATAGATAGATAGATAGATAGATAGATAGATAGATAGATAGATAGATAGATAGATAGATAGATAGATAGATAGAAACTTTATTTAAGTGTCAAAAGACCTTATAGCCTGGGTAAACCCATACTAATTTGGGGACACATAAAAATATTAAAAAAAGTATAAAATATCTAATATTAATCTAAAACCTAAAATATATTTAATATTTAAAATTTATATAAAACTAACAATCTATTAATTGATAATAAAAGCTAAAATTTAAAAAAAGAAAATGATAAAATTGTATTGTTATGATGAGCAGAGGGTACAATCCTTGCAACCATCATCCATTAACAGAGTTATGTCGTATTTACGAATCTTGTTTTTAAAAACAAGATTTTTTGTAAACAAAGATCTTGCTTAGTCACTTTCCTTTTGTCCGTTGATCTGATTTCCAAATAAATATTTGAAAGAAACAACGCACAATTAACAACGTGTCAACAGACACGTGCAACCGGAAAGAATTAGACTACGAGCAGTCTCTCTTTCCCAGCTTAGTCCGTCGAGCGAGAAACGAAAAAACATTAGCGAGCGGATAATGGCCGCGCGAAACTGGGGGCGAGACAGGCGCGCGGGAAAAGAGAGACTACAGACTAAGCACAGGCGTTTGAATTATTAGTTGCCCTCACAACTCAAAAATCTGATTGGCTCTTGATCGAAGATCTGTCAACAAGCGGTAACGCCGCGGTGATGAGTTGTCAACACTCGAGATCAATGCCAAGTCGATTCAAGTCGTCTTCCTTCGCGCCACTATGTACAAGAACGATTGAAACTCGTTTGGCGTGAGCAGACATTCGGGCATTTCGCTGACGAGCAATTGCAGTGACAACAAGAGTTCTTCTCTCAGCTCTTCATGCGCGAAAATAGCATTCGCTACCGGCTTCCAATTTTTGTTCATGATGTTCTTGACCATATTAGCCGTTGCGGCATCTGGCATGGAACGAAAGGAGAAAGTGTTTTCACCAGTCGGCAGAACAACTTTCATTTGTGGTTTCTCGACGTTTTCAATGGTCATCAGGTTGCCAATTTCCACCATTTCCTGTCGACTTTCTCGTGAACCATACGATATGGAACGTCGAGCTGTTGGCTCCGCTGAAATCTGTAGCGAGTTCGTGAAATCTTGCGCTACAAGTCCAGACCTCAAAAACTCATCAATTCGGCGGCGTTACGAATTTTAGTTGCACATTTCGCACAGACACGCTTCGAAGAAGACTCGAATTTTCGCACGAGAAACCAAGTTCGACAACCAAATCGACGAGCCGACATTTTTCTACTCCTGCTCGTTTTGGAATTTCGAAAGTTGAAACCCGGTTTCGACTGAAGTCCCCGTAATAACTTTTGAAGTTACATCTACAAACACGGGTTAGATCTCCCGCATTGCGATGACATGTAGATTGACAGGATGTCAAGAGAAGTTAATCTGATACCGAAAAATCACTCGACCGTGAACGTGCATTCGCCTGGGCTTGCCTCACACCCAGTTTCGCGCGGCCATTATCCGCTCGCTAATGTTTTTTCGTTTCTCGCTCGACGGACTAAGCTGAGAAAGAGAGACTGCTCGTAGTCTAGGAAAGAATGGATTACAAGATCTTTTACCTTGCGACCGCTGACCAACGTTTTTGTTGAAGTCAAATGCCCGCCCCGTCGGGCCTCGTTTCACGTCAAATGCCCCACTATGCGGAGCTAACCTCTCGTCAAATGCCCGGGGTATGCCCGGGGGGGGGGGGGGGGGGGGGCATGGGCGGTCTTGGAATTGACTGATACATTACATTCCAATGTGCGAGTCTCACAAAAAAAAGGGCGAGGAGCATGCGTAAAAAGAGACTGCAGGGTGTTTTAAGCCCTCCTAGGCAATACTGGGCGTTAAGGATTTAATTAATTTTGATTAAATAGAGGTGATATTTGCAATTATAAAATCCAAGGTGGCGGATGCATATATTAATGACGTCTTATGGTCTTATCATCTACACCTGGCCACCTTATCTGTAATCAGTGAAAGGTAATGTGAGCTATTAACAAGGTTACTATATTGTAACGCAGTAAAATCCTAAGGGAGTTTCAACAAGCCCATCCGTAATGTGTACTGTTTATGTTCATTATTGACAGTGCATTTGCACGACAATTCAAGCCATTTCGTAACACTTGAGTTTTCCAAGCGTGTGATAACCTCCTTCACCAGAACCACCGGTATCTCCAAACCTCAACTGCATCACAGGAAGGTCAGATTTTTCCGTCAAAAGACCGCTATCCTCACTCCAAAATCCTTGGTTTGCGTCACAGTTGCATCCGCGGTCAGTGTTTACGCACGTGTTGGTCACCCCGCATGCGCACTTGTAGGGATTATTTGGCGCTGCTCCACCCCAGTACGTCATTTGAGCCTTGTTACGTGATACCCACCAGCCGTTCAGATTGTAAAGAAGAAGGGTCCCAATGCATTCGTACTTGATAAACTGCTCACAGTGGATGGAGATATCCAGAAGACCAGCCAACTGTGGATCCGACGTCAGGCCCGCTGCTATGTAAGTAACATCACGAACGTAACTTCCCTTTGCTTCAAAGCCATTAACCGACATTCTATCTTCACTGTCGTGACTGATAATTGTCACCCCAACTCCATTCTTGTCTGTCATGTCACAGAAGACAGTAAAGGGTTCGTAGCCTCCTTCAACGTCAGGGTCGATGACGTAAGAACCACTTGTGGCTTGTGGACTGTGAGATTTTATTTCACTGCAGGTTTTTCCTGAAATATAATAGACAATATACTAAACAATGATAATAACTAAGGGTTTGTCCTAACTGACCAAAGATACAATGTATATATTTCCTTTAAAACCATTTGACATTCACACCGACATCCACACACTGACATCCACACCGACATTCTATATTCACTGTCGTGACTGATATTGTCACGCCAGCTCCATACATTGTGTCATGTCACAGTATACCGTAAAGGGTTCGTAGCCTCCTTCACCATCACGGTCGATGACGTAAGAACCACTTGATGTGCTTAAATTTTGAGATTTATGCTCATGATCACTGCATGTGTTTTCATTCAATTATGGAATAAATATGGTATGTTGATTGTGGTTAGAATTTATCCCGGCGTATCACATCGAAGTTCGGTTTTCGAACTCAATCGAACTCTTTCGAACTCTCTTGTTCGATGCAGTTCGATGGAGTTCGGCCATCGAACGAAATCGAACTCACCAAAAAAAATTGGAATCGAACAAAATCGAACGTTCGATTTTCGAACTTAATCGAACTTAATCGAACAAAAGAGTTCGATTAAGTTCGGTCATCGAACGAAGTGGAACTCACAAAAAAAAAACACCAATCGAACATGATAACTTCGTAAATTGATCCAGCGTTGAAATAATCAAGGCGATGTGAAGTCTTGTTTCTTTTATTATTTCCATATTCTGAGTTTAATCTTATTATATTCCCTTGAAATTGTCACTGCGATGATTATTTAGCAAGGAAAGGCTTTCCTGTCTGCAGAACGGCGGCAAGTCTTAATCATCTCGGCAATCGTCTCGATCATTTTTATCCATTGCGGCAAAATTGTCCTGAATAGTAGCATATATTCCTTCCGATTCCAGCGCACGTTAGATTTCCCTGGCTTGTTTATTAAAAATTAATCAAGTAACATACAAATATCTAAAGAACTGAATTGCCAACAGATAAAAATAAACCGGGGAAATAAAAACCTCATAAAAATTAAACTGAAATTTCATCATTCAAGTTGTCGAGGCAAGATCAACTTTGAATCTTATTCGTGTCGACGGTTTGGATGTCGAAGTTGCTCCCACAACCTCAGGGAAGGTTTGAGGCAGTACAATTCGAGGCCCATTGCCAACATTCTTTGTACCGAGCATGAATTAACAGTTTCGACCGCTTATTATGGTCACGGGTTTAGTCGTGGTTATGATCAGTTCACCATCAAGACTCGAGACATTGTTTTCAAGATCCCTGTTTTCTGTGATTTTGACATGAAGAGAAAAACTGAATCTTTCCACTAATTCATGTGAACTTTCTGTTGTCAATGATGAATGCAAGCCGAATGTCTGAATATTCATGACATGTTATCCAGATTCTGCTCTCCCTATCGCTGCCAAGTGCTCTTGAGGATTACGAAAAAATTGTAATGATTGTATTATTTTATTTTCTGCCTAATCATCGAAATTTTATACGCCACTGCTAGTGTCGAAGTACGAAATTTGATTCCAGCCCTGGTGCAGTCGGCATTTGCTTCTGGTTCGAAAGGTGTTGCTGCGCAACTCTAAGAAGAATACCGTACAAGTAACCAAAAAGTTACGTTTAAAAGAAGTCAAGGTGGGCATCTTCTCTGTCATATGCAATAATATATATCGTAATAATATGTCGTTTCTGCGAAAATAGATTGATGTTTTTACACGTTCACCGGATCGACTTCAAACTCTTTATTTTGTATTTTAGCTCAAAGTTCGATTTCCGATTTTCGGTTACCGTTCGATTTCGTTGGATTTCGTTCGATTTAATTCGATTTGGTTCGGGCATCGAACTCACAAAAAAATTTTGCGTTCGATTTCGTTCGATGGCCGAACTACATCGAACTCTTTCGTTCGATTGAGGCCCCGTTTACACGGGTCCGGACAAATTTTTGCACGAACGAATTTTGTTCCTAAACCACGTGTTTACATGGATCCGTGCAAATTCTATTACAGATTGCAGTGGTGTTTACACGGAAACTTGCACACTTAGGGCCGATTCGCACTAGCGGACAAATTTTGTAACAATTTGTAGATTTCTTCATTAATGTGTCACTTGTTACAGAAAACAAGTGCGAATACGTTTTTTGAGACCTAGAACTTGTCCAACAATTCAGGAAAACAAAGAAGCAGTTGTCTTCTGATTGGTCCGCGTTGCACGCGCGATACATTTTGTCAAACAATCGCAAAAACAAGTGCGAACGACTTGTTGGACAAGTGCAAATTTTGTCAAAACGGACAAATCTTCAAAGGGGCCGTTGTCCTGCCTCAAGGCAGGACAATTCATGACAAGTCGCATTCCAATGCCCCTCGTAATGCCAGATAACAATATGTTGTTGATTGGCTATTGTGTTTGGTCTGGATTGTACTAAAAAACAACGCGAAATTTTTCCGCGATAGGCGGCAAAGCATGTTTGTATGTGAAGCTTGAAAAAGCCGAGATGGTGCCGCGGCGATTTTTGTTGTTACTCGCCTCAATAATAATGATCTTTGAGCTCAATAGTCAAATGCGACCCCTACTCATCTTCATCTGTTTAGTACAAATGCAACAGCAACGAGATCGGCGGATGTTTTACCTGTTTGAACGTCGTATCAATCGAAGATTACAAAGAAGGCACCGTTTAAGACTGTACTTTTGGGTACTGCCTCGTCCTCAAAACACATGGTTCAATATCCACTTTAATAATAATGCTATTCCAGATACATACTTTAGGAGTCAGTTGCGAATGAGCAGAACTCAGACTTTCCGATTGCTGTCAAATATCCTTAGACCATTCTTAACTAGACAAGACACTCGCTTCAGGCGATGTTTGCCTGCGCGCAGAAGTTGTTTTAGCGATTGGATTATTTCGTCTTGCTCATGGGTGTTCGTATGTTGCCATAGGACCGTGTTTTAACATTGGTACTACTACTGTGTTTGAAGCCGTAGAAGATGTTGTCTACGCACTTTGTGCTTGAAAAGGCAGATACATCAAGTTCCCAGAAACGTTGCCAGAAGTTATCGCAGTAATGTAACGCAACAATGGCATGATTGAGACCAAACCGAAAGTTTAAATGCAACTGTGGATAGCTATTTCGCCGTTATTGCGGCTCATAAGCACAGTGTAGCAACAAGTTCCAGTGACTAACCTGACTGAGTTAGCGCTGTACTAAAGTGCACTTGGTAAAAACTCCGGATATGACCTCAAGATCATATGTCTGTCCACGTGCACAGCTCATGCCATACACAATGAACAAAACATTTGAAAATATCATGCCACGGTTGCGTTGAACTAGGCGGCGATAGCAATACTATCTGCCAGAGGGAACATGGCCAAACCATGTGAAAAAAATGACGCAGCATAACGGATCTGCCAAGATCTACGGTCCAAAGATAAAAATGAAAACGAAAGCAAGGGACCGTGAACGAAAATGCTGCTAGTATACGCAGGATCTGTAAGAGATCTGATCAGCCAAAAATAAACGAAATACTCATAAGAAGCAAGGGCTGACAACTGCGTAGAAAAAGTAACGCAACAATGGCATGATTGAGACCAAACCGAAAGTTTAAATGCAACTGTGGATAGCTATTTCGCCGTTACACTGTGCTTATGAGCCGCAATAACGAATTTTGACGTTAACTACGCTTTGGGTTGGGGTTAAAAGCCGGATGCATGGCAACTGTGGTTATATCCTGTGCAATTGGCTTAGCTGAGTGGCTTGTGTGTCTTCGAGAGTCTGAGAGATATACAGGCGGGGATTTATACCCCTGGTAGGGTCTCCCATGCCGGAAAGATCAAATAGAAGGTACCAGACTAAAGTCAGTCTTCCGATCCCTCAGGTGTGGGAGTTATGCTTGCTGAGGCTAACAACCTCATCCCTCAAAATGAATTCGTTTCGGAAAAAAATAACTAAGGAAATCTATGGATGCTACTGGGCTATTTAGCTATGCGTACGCAAAAGTTATCAGCCACAGTTGTAGCGGAAATTATGTAAAGTGACTCTTGCCTTCTTTCGTTCAGTTTTGTATTATTTAACATAAGCTCTGTATAATTATATAACTTGGTGGGAACGAACGGAAGGCGAGGGTGAGCGGGAGGTGGGGGGAGAGCGAAGTGGTGGTGGGGGAGTGTGAAGGGGAGGGGAGGGCGGGGGGGTGAAGGGATTCAAGTCAAGTGATTTCCTAACTTCAACAATCAACAATTGCTTTCTTGATGTACAAGAAACTGTATAATATGAAAATGGTTTACATTGCATTTTACCTTTCCGTTCACAGCGAATCCCAACAAATCCTGGCTGACAGGAAGACTATGAAGAAAAGAAGTGACGGTAGAATTTAAAGAATAAGGATCAACTTGACGGAGTGTAGTCATTTAAAAGATTTTGCTGACTGACATAAATTAACACAGCAAATTAAAAAAAGTTTGAAATGTACCATATTAATTACCTTTCCGTTGTTCAGAAAACCACGTGACATTAACAAAGTACATGTGTATGTATTGTCTTCCAAACTCATGGAGACACCTTACATTCTACAAGAATACATCTGCCTTTGTTAACGTAAAAAAAAATAAGAAATTTACCTTCAATGCAGGTCAAGAGTTTGCTTGGATTTGGTGGTATTTTAAGTGCTTTAGTATCTTTTATTAGTAAAATATTGACTACTCTCGCGCTCTAGTGTGCGTTAACCGAACTATCTATTAAAAACAATACGCGATTGCATGGTGCCCAACCTAAAATGATTTCCACTTCCATTTGCTTTCTTCTGAGGTTCGATCCGGTGCATAACCTTAATCCCCTGACGATGATGTCCGACATAGTGGCAGTAAGGTTAAAATGCTCGGCAACTGGAAAACCAGATGTGTTTTTTTGAACGCTTCGAAGGTGTTCTCCAAAGCGTTCACGCTGGCGGCTGCGACCGGTTGCAAAGTAGTAGTCAAATTTTATATTTAGTAGTTAAGGCTTTTATCCTTTCACTACCAGAACCAAACATTTAACTGTGTTGTGTGGTTCTAACGAAATTTCTTCAGTAGTACTTTCCTTTGGTGCGTATGTTTGTTTTTTCAGTTTTGTTTTTAGGGACGGCATTTTTCAGCACGCCAAAATGTATCAGCACACAAACGATTTTTTAAAAAAGCCAACGAGGCAGGAACGCGAACATTCTGTTAAAAATTATCCGCTTCCTTATTCTTTATTTCACCTGCATGTTCGTCCCCGTGAAATTTATTCAGAATCACTTCGAAACTGAAGCCTCAACTGCAGCTGAATGGAATGGACAGGTTTCTCACCAGGTTGCAAGAAGCCTATTAAATTAGTTAGAGTCGATGTTTTCAAACGCAAAAATCACTGTTATTACTGTAAACAAACCGTTGCTATGAGCGTTTCTATGGTAAAACGGCCTACCTCTTTTGAAATTTTTATTTTTGTTTTCGTTACAAATTTATGTAAAGGATTTTTTAGATATTTCATACAAAAACCAACTTAATCACAAAAGAAAATATCTTTACGTTGTTGATCAAGTCGATGAGAAGTTCATTTATAGAATAATTGAAATTTTCCAACTCACCCAAGGGCTGTAATGATGAAATGCGGCATCCTCTTGAAGGTTAATTTCAGCTGCCTTGTACTTGTCAGTGTCTAATAACTCACAAAGAAAAAAACCTTCCGAGTCTGGATTCGCCGCCATATTGAATGAATTGCACATTAACTCGTTAATACAGATGAATGTGCAATCAAATCTGTCGACAACCAAGGAAGAAATGATTGAAGTCACCGATAACTTATGGTATAGATCCGGCTTGAAGTTTCCAAAGGCCATTTGTCGTCGTTTTACGTCCCGGTAAAGCCCGGTTTGTTGAAATTTTGCACTGGTTTGTGACATCGAAGAAATGGTGATCACTAAAATTAGAACAGTAACCACCATTTTTCTTGGAAGAACAGAGGCACAGATTTCAATTTTCAGAAGAAGAATTAATATGGCAGATGCTCTGCGTTGTGCCAGAGAAAGAATCGATACTGATTTAAAATAAACTATACTTTCCCATGGTATGGGTCTTAAATAAACTTGTTCATAATTTATAAATGTATGGAATCTTGTTGTGTTTACTGCTGACCTACGACTAGCAATATGTAACTTTAGTATGTTATTATAAAGAGTTTTTGCATCTAACAATTAAATCAAACATACTCTTGTCTTAGGACTTGAAAAGTTAATCTAATTTTTACCACCATAATTTATGGTTTTGCAGGCTATGAGTCTTTTTACTAGGTTACTAAGTAACTATGAGATCTATTTATTTTTTTTTTAACAATATACAGTATGATATAATGCAAACTATGAGATTTAGCTGTCGATTCCTATGGAAAGATTTCGATTCCATATTTAAAGAAATATGCAAAAAACAACCTTGCAGTAAACATGGCTACACATGTACATACATTCACGAATATTAGTTTATTTTATTAAGACATGCTTTCCCAGGCTATATATGCAAGGTCTTTCAAAAAGTCATTCATTATGTATGAACTTTAGCTTGTGAATTCATAACCGGCAGCAACCAATTTTTAAAAATAAATAAAAATACTTAAAAGTATTTAGTTTTTAGTAACCATAAAAAATGCGCATATAAAGATGCCATTCACGAATCTTCAATGAAAATTGGGCAACCCTCGCAGAAAATCATCCTCTGGATTCATTTAGACTGGTGGTATCATCACAATATGCTTGTCGCAGCACGTGTTCTTTTAGTGTTTCGTTATGTATGAGATCTACCTGCGAACCATAAAGGAACACTGTCCCGCCGAAATAACGAAATTTTGTTTAGTCAGTTTCCATGTTATATCGCCAAATGCCACCAAATATACAACTAAATTGGACAAAACGATTCTATAGGGCAGAACAGAAGCAGTATTTAGGAAAAGTGCAGGATTACAAGGATAGAAGTGCATTACAGTTCATCGATTTGTTATTTCGTGACAGGCGGTCAACAAATCAAAGATTCCATTCTGGTAGAATTTTATGATTTTTAGTCGTTATTTTGTCTTTTTATTTCATATTTCTTTGAGTTCATTACTTTTGGCGATTTTATCTTTTAAAGCAAGCTTCCGGCCAAAATCATGAAAACACGATACTTCAACCGGGACACTGTCCCTTCAAAAGACAATATTCGTATTCTCGGTATTGAACTGGAACTAGCTTGCACTCGAGGCTAATGCGGGGAATATCATTAAAAATATTTGCATGTGAAAAGATTCCCCCGCATGAGCCTCGACTGCAGCTAGTTCCAGTTCAATACCGAGAATACAAAAATCGTCCATTTAACGTCAATATTATTTATCGCATCTGAGTAATTATAAAGTTTCACAGTTAAAGATGTCGACTTATGTTTATTAAAAACTTTCGATGAAATACTTGTTTATGTTTGCTTTTATGTTTGTGCCTTGTGTGAGATATAAATCTAGAAAATAAACACTTTAATGAGCCGTTTCAACATGCTATTTTTATCTCGTGAATACGCGAAAAGTTGAACGAGATATAGTTTACGGGGACAGATATACAAATTTCATTACTGTAAATAAGTTTTCTTAATTACAAGTATTATGTACATGTAGTAGTTAACATTGTGACCGAAAAGCCCTGTCGAAGGGAGGCTCAATAAAGTATGTATGTATGAATGTATGTAGGTATGCACTCCCTCCATCTGCTGTAAACTTCTTTGTTATTTCCCAGTGTATTACGTCATCCACAAGTCTCGTTTCAGACAATGCATGTTTATGTCACGCTAAAAGAAGGGGGCCGCTTGATAGGGGTTTGACTGTACGTTTATTTTCTCGTGAATACCATTCTCGACCCAGAGCTCTTGGACTTTTTTTTTTTGGTCGCGCGACGAGATAGTGTATAAGGGAACATATATGCAAATTACCTTATTATAGGAAATTAACAATGCACTTTATTAACGCGATTTTACAAAATTCGCGTTAATTTAATGTATCTTAATTAATGTCGATGTAAATTTAATGCACGCTATTTTACAACATTGTTATTTTAAAGCACCTTTATTTCATTACAAAACCTTATTAGTTCATGACTCCTCTATTGGCTCTTCAGAGTCACTATCTGACAGGACGTCATCGTTTAAAATCGAGTTCAAAATGTCTTTTAATTGATCTTAATACTCCTCTGTCTCCCGTGCACTTGTTTTGGAAGGTTTTATTGACGGAAGCCAAAACGCAGTTTGGCGTTCAGAAATGTAAATCGCAGTAAATAAAGCAAGATGCTCAGTATCGAAAAATTCGCGTTAATTTAATGCATGTAAACCTAACTTTTGAAAAATTCGCGTTAATTTAGTGTAACGTAAATTTTCTTCGCGTTGTCAACGTGCATTGTTAATTTCCTATAATAAGGTAGTACTCGATGGCTCGCGTTTTGTAGCATTTAAAGGAAAATGTTGCTCGATCGCTGTCATCACTCGCTCACTCGGCTGTAAACCTGTTGGTAATTCCCCAGTGTATTACGTCATCTGGTTGTCTCGTCTCACACAATGCATATTTATGTCACGCTACGATTTTTTTTTTACGATTTTTTTAATTTTTAATCGTTTAAAGTTATTTACCGCAGTGACGCTAAAACTAAGGGTTATAAGTACACGAATACCATTTCTAGGAGCGTCTTTAATTATAATCAAACCCTCCATAACGTTAATATCAATGATTATAGTAATGCATCTTCATCTTGTGACTGCGCTTCTTCCACCTTTCGTTATGAGCCTCACGACCATGTTATTACTGGAGATCTACGCATTGTTAAGAATAGAAAACTTAGACGTCTACTGAAGAAAGGTCCGAAGTATAGGGAGCAGAATACCGTCGATCTGAACCTAAACAAGAAGATATTGACGAAGGCTGTAGATGATTACACCAAGAGCTGGAGTAAACGTGAAGGTTGCCATGTGTCAGCACTGGAAGAATGGTTGGAGACAGTAAAGCTGATCATCCAGAATAAAATCAACAACCTACAGCGTCGTAATGTTAGACCCTGTCATAAACCCTTAGAAGACAGACATGTCATGGCACACTTGAAGGAACTAAAAGGAAAGTACGTACTAGTGCACGGGCCTGCGGATAAAGCTAGCAATAACACCATTTTTGTGAAATGATATATATGAAATAAATCATATATGAACTGCGGAAATGAAATCAAATGAAGAATAATCCTCGCAGTTGTGAACGCAATTTGTTATTTACAAGTATTACTACACACATACCCTGATGGAAGAGCTTGGCATTAATTCCGGTAGTACTATTAATTCCACATATGAAAAACAAGATGTTACAGTTGATGAGATTATACAGACCCACACCACGACCTTAGAAAATGTATTCCACATCACCTTGCAACAGAAGGAGAAAAATTTGCCAAATATTTATTGGATACCAAAACTTCACAAGACACCGTACAAAGCACGTTTTATTGCAGGTTCAAGTTCATGCACCACTACTGAGATCTCCAAATTGATTACTGAGTGCCTTAAACTTGTCAAGAGTCACTGTACTTCGTACTGCAAGACTATTTTAGAACGAACAGGTTTTAACTGCATGTGGATCATCAACAATAGTCCAGTTTCGAATTCGCTATGACCGCTGAATGAAAGCATTGAAAACGCATTTTTACAGGGTTAGACTCGACCTGATGTAAAATATTCACAAATTCAGGAGAGAAGATGACCTGTTTAGAGTTCTGTCTATTGTTTAATTTTCAAATTTCACGCACCTTCTGCCGGTATTTGTGAATATTTTACATCAGGTCGAGTCTAACCCTGTATCAATGTGTCATTGGTGTTTGAATTCAGCGGTAGCTTATTCGTTGGATGTAATTCGCACATTGCAGGAAAAACAACTTTCGCTTAATCAGGTGAGTACTTGGGACTTTTCCACTCTTTATACTAGCCTTCCTCGAAAGGGTTTTTAACACCAGAGGGAAGAGTTTCATAGCAACCAATAATTTCCACACATTCTGGGCTAATAATAGGAAGTCTACGAGGTACACTTACTTCTCCTGTAGTGAACTGTGCGTCGCTATTGACTTTCTTATCGACAATAACTACGTCCGCTTCGGAAACTCGGTTTTTCGGCAAATTATTGGCATACCAATGGGCACTAACAGCGCACCTTTGTTGGCTTATCTGTTCCTCCACACCTTCGAGTATGATTTTATGCTCAGAACATGAAACACCTTTCGTTATTTCGACGATTTATTGAGCGTTAACAATGAGAATTTTGGAAATTACATCAGCGACATTTACCCGTCGGACCTGGAACTAAAGGACACTACCTTAACATCAAATGAAATGTGTTATTTGGACACAAGAATCAAGAATAGTGACAGCAACACACCTTTCCATCTCAGCGTCTACGACAAGAGGGATGACTTCTCATTTCGGATTGTCAATTTTCCTTGATGGACAGCAACATTCCCGCCAATCCGGCAATGGTGTTTATATATCTCAATTGGTGAGATATGCTAGAATTTGCACATCGAAGTTGGATTTTATACATAGACTTAGCCGAGTTTTATCACGTGCTCCTTCATCAAGGGTTCAAATCTATGCTCTTTCGTAAATCGTTTACTAAATTCCCCAAACGCCACGGTGCTATCATTGAGAAGTATGGCACTACACTACGGGAGATGAGACTAACAATCCAGAATTGAGAGACACCGCCGTATCCTTTGTTATTTTAGATACTTTACATCATCCTAGCGCCCCTATTTAATTTCTATATTGCTTCCATTCAGTTTGATGCGGGTGCGCGCGCGCAATTTTCCTTAAGTTGTGCGCGTGCTTGGCTTGTATAGTTGACGTGTGTACTTAGTTCGTTATTTAACGTTCTACATTTATTTTGCGTTGTTTTCCTTACTAATATGTCTTGTCAGTAGCTGTGCTCACACTGTGGGTGGCTCCTCCTAAAATGTTCTGCAATTGGTATAGGATTTGATGGAGCCGAAACCAATTGTGGAATTGCACACATTTTCGGCATCCTACTGATGAACAGTTACGAAATTAAGATATTTTTAGAAGCCACATTTATTTGAAGTCTCTCTCCTATGAATTACAAAACATTAAGAACAACTAAAACTAACCTTACGTTGTTTCGTATTCACGAGATGGCTATTAGGGCCCTTTGATCCACCCTGCTGTTAAGAAACTTGGATTTTAGCTATTTTTTATGCAAATCAGTTTACATTCGACATGCATCATCTTTATCGAAGAGCAACAAATATTCGTGAAATTTCGAACGGGTTTCTTTAATCGCACTTTTAAAAACCTTTAATAAAACGAATAAAAAATAGGAGGTTTGGTTTAAGAAAATAAGATGGTCTCTAATAAATAATAAACAGTAGGGAAAGTAGTAACTTAACAGCCTGTCATACCCGAGAAATTGTAGATTTAAAAAAAAGTTAAGTATAACATACGATGTTTATCTTTCATCTTAAGTGATTTTCACGCCCACGATTTTTGAGAACTCAAAAAACTCAAAGATACTGCGACGACGACTGTGGGTATCGATCAGAGAGAAGTTTAATAACAGATAAAAGGCGCGAAGCGATGCTTAGGCAATTCAAGATCGAGCAGTTGAATGCAGAAAAAGTGTAAGAAATCGGATTAAAAAGGACGAGAGACGGAGGGTCTAAAAGGCTTTTCGCACATCAATTTGTTTGTTTCGCACATTCGTCAACTTGCCACGCAGAGACAGAAGAACTAGAATAAGCTTTCATATTCATCGTTGTCAGCGTCGTGTTCAAAGTGATCCTTATTTAACTGATGATGGCGATGATGAAATTCTTTTGTAGCTAAAACTGTATAATATTGTATCTTAAAGATGTGTAGGAGGGATGACAGAAATGAATCGGTTTTTGTCGATCGAATCAATCGTGAAAATATTCTGAGGACCTACACTAAACAGCTGTTTCTATTTTCGCGGAGTTTGAAATCAATCGCGAAAATAGCCCAAAATTGGCCAGCTAAATTTTCTCGGGTAAACTTTTCGCAATTTTAATTTGAAGAAGTCATGACAATAGGCCATTTGCACGATGACGTCATATGACTACAACTTCCAGAATCCTTCAGTTTTTTGTTTTGTAGTGCAAATTAGGGCTATTGTTATTTAAACCGCACTGGGATTACAAAATTTAAATAAGAAAGGAAAAACGAAATGAATTCTGGTAGTTGTAGTCAAATGACGCCATCGTACAAATGGCCTATTGAATTCCAAGATAAGGACGAAGCCCACAATAACAATCTGACGACCCGTTTAAGTAACTATCCTTTGGGCAACCGTGTTTCTACATTGTTTTAAATGTTGGCGTGTGTCTCTCTAACTCTCAAATCTAATGAAATGTTCTTTACAAATCTTGATGTTTGTTATACAAAAACTGTGTTCAGCTGAGTTGAGGAAGTTTAAAAAAATGAATAATAGAAAGTAGGAGAGCTCATATGATAACCAAGCAAGTGGGTAGATGATACCTCTTGTATTTCCATTCTGTGGATTATATAATTACCAAATTTCCGTAGAGCCAGTAGGCTGGAAATAATTTTGAAGGGCAACGACTTTTTTTTAGTCTTAATCCTCGTTCATTTATATCATACCACTATAGCGGGTTCTGTTACTCGTGCTGAAGATGGATGATTTTTCATCCGAAACATGTTCAGATGAAAAAAAGTCGTTACCTTTTTGAAGATTATACAATTAAATTTCGTGGGTTTAATTCTCGAGAAACCTGTATACTATGCGTGAAAATAATGAAATTAAATTAAGGCATTGGGGTAATATTAAATTTCAATGTCGATTTTATTTAGTCATATTCCGAACGACTGCGACGGTTTTATAAAGGACTTTTCGCTTGTTGGGAGATTATATGTAATCAGTGAAAACATGCAACCAAATGCAGTGTTTGTATATTTGGGAATCTAGTATCGAATAATTTCTGTAAAATTAAAATTTTCTAATATTTGTGAATTGAAAACTCGCGATACTAGGAAGACGATTTTACTCGCTAAATTTGAGGTATGTGGAAAGAAAAGCGTTCAATTAATTTTTTGTTTTCCATACATCGTCTGTAAATTTTTCCGCAAATCCGTGGACTTTATTGACTAATAATATACATGAAAAAATTACTCGATTCTGATTGGCTAAGAGCAGTGCAGTTCAAGTGTAACACCAGTGCAAAACGTGTAACACCAGTGCAAAAAGTGTAAGCGGAAGCGGCTCGTGCAATTTTGAGCTTTTTGAAAACTCACTCGTGCAAATTAATCCCAAATTGAACTCGAAACCGTATGATTACCTATACATATGTATGAAAAATAACAAAAGATAATTGCACGCTTTCTAAAACAGCTACATATCTCAAAGTCTTATTCCCAGTATCGCAAGTTTTCAATTCACAAATATTAGAAAATTTAAACTTTACCTAAATTAGATGCGGTTACACACACCACGGTAAATGGAATTTCCCATGGTAGATCATCACACGGTGCATCACACTTGGGTTAAGTATACCGTGTTAACCAGCGGTTACACGCGATTTGTGATTTGCCAAGATAAAAAAAAATGTCACGCAATTCAGTGAATCACATTTCCTTTGCGGTTACGTGTTGATGTCAAACGGAGCATCGTAATTGGCTCTTGTATCTTGAGCATCAAAACACCATGCAACTTACCACATTGAATGTCATGGGCGCTTCGTGTGATATTTTTTATGCATCCATGGATACTTACCACGGGAAATTTACCTCGGGAAATGTCGGTCGCAGTCACTAAGGGCCTGTTTACATGGAGGGAGGGTAACCCTCCTAGCAGGGTTACCCTTCTAGAAGGGTCGAAAGATAGCCCTCCTTTACATGTGTAGGGTTATCCCTAGGGCTATCTCTGCCAACAAAGCCGCTGAAACCTGAAGCCATCGATAGATTAGCCTCGAAGTTCGACGCCGTTGAATTCGCACTTCGTCTTGTACTCTTTGATATATTGAGAAGCAGTTCAACGGCTTCGGGCGTCCACGCCCATTTTTTCGCCTTTTTCTACGAAGAGTCTGGACGATTGGCCGCTTTTCTTTTCCTGTTTGATTTATTGCGTGACTGATCATGATCAAGTACGGCTCCGTCTGTTGAACCTTCGTTACGTTTGTTCTTAATTGGACACCAACATGAAGATGTTCTATTTCAGCAACTGTTGCTGTATCGTCCCGGTTTGGATTCGCCGCTCTTGCAAGCATAGTTCTCCGAAATAATTCTCCAGGTTTATAACCGCGCGAAGCCATGTTTATAGTTAGCGGTGATGTGACAGTAATCTGATCGCCCTAAACTTGAGAAAATTGAAACATTAAAAGTTAGCGGTGATGTGACAGTAATCTGATCGCCCTAAACTTGACCCTCCTAGGAGGGTAACCCTACCTCGAGCTTTTACATGGCTTAAATAAACAAAAAGTTGACCCTTCCAGAAGGGTAACCCTTGCAAGCAGATAGGGTTACCCTCCTCCTAGGGTAACCCTACCTCGCATGTAAACGAAACCGGGAAAAACAATAGAGGAAGGTAACCCTCCTAGAAGGGTAACACTTCTAGGAGGGTTACCCTCCCTCCATGTAAACAGGCCCTAAATGCAGTTTCCCGTGGAGAGAGGGTCATTTACCACGGTAAAAGTGCCCAGTGTAACCGCACCTATTGTTTAACACTGGATTCCCATACAAACACTGTATTTGGTGGCATGTTTGCCCTGATTTTACATGATTAAGAGCGAAGTCCTCTATTTATTTGAAATATTTATTTCTAGGACAATGTATATTTAGAAGTGAAAGTTTTTATATGAGATTTAGGGAAATTAGATCAATTAAACGTACATATAACGTAGCTGTCGTCCTGGATAGAAGCTAAGTAGGCAAATAGAACCATGAGAATGGGCTTTACATTTATGAACGGATGTACCTATGTTGAGCTGAATTACTTGGGTTCTACTTTTTTTTATATTATTTAAATAAATATTGTATTATTTAAGGTGGTTCGATACAGTTTTCTGGAGACCATACCTACATTTTTCAATCGGCTTTTAAGCGGTCTTCTCCAAGTCAGATCAACGTGAAATTTTCACCACTAACTAGTTTTGAATTGAAGTTTGGCAAGATGTATTGTCTGGTAAAATCGATATTACCATGACGACGATAAACAAGAAACTTAGAAATCAGTAAAAGAGAAATTTAGCGCGTTTAAGATTTCGCATTGAAAATCCCACATAGACATCTTAAAATATGGTATATGGCATATACATTTTGCAAGAATAAAAAAATTCTGTATGTTTGAATTCAAATAAATCGCAATAATATTTCAAACCTTACTAGTTGTGTACTGGTAATAAATTGATCCAGAGATTAACACTGGTTTTGTGAAATTCCTTAATGATAGTGTCAAAAAGTAGCTTGATGTTATGTTTGTATACCTTGAAAGTTTTGTTTACTTTCTCTTTTGCGATCTTGAGAGCTACCATTTTTCCTAACATCGTTTCATGTGCAATTTTTGGGTATTTTTCGATTTTAATCCCTTTTTCAAAAATCTGAGAAACGGCTCGATGGATTTTTTTAAAACGTTAACCACGCATGCTTACCGATGTGCAAAATTATCTAAAAGTTTCATTGACATAGATTCACTGGAACGCCTTTAAATTTATAGATGAAGACGACAAACGATCCGGCCAAAACGTTTGCGTTACAAATTTACTTTTTTAAGTTATGCTCAGTAATGATTTCAAATCAATGCGTACCACATTCTTCCGTGATTGAAACATTGCAATGTACGCTCGTTGATGCAAATTTCTTTGCATATGTTTTCTTTTGCTTTCAAAACTCCTGCTGTAAAAACGTTTTCAAAACGCAAAAGGGCATTTATTGCTCAATATAATCCTAAAATGAGACTTAAGGGAATCTGGAAAGTAGCAAGGAGAGTAATAAGGTACAATCATGCTCGAATATAGATAATAATAGATGCACAGCATGCAGATCACAGCGAAAGTATAAATCACGGAGGAATGCAGTGCGCATTGATTTGAAATCATTATTAAGCATAACTTAAAAAAGTAAATTTGTAACGCCATTTTTTCGGATAACATTTTGCACATCGGTAAGCATGCACAGTAAATGTTTTAAAAAAATCTCTCGATCAATTTATTACCAGTACACAAATAGTAGGGTTTGAAATATTATTGCGATTTATTTGAATTCAAACATACAGAATTTTTTTATTCTTGCAAAATATATATGCCATATGCCATATTTTAAGATGTCTATGTGGGATTTTCAATGCGAAATCTTAAACGCGCTAAATTTCACTTTTACTGATTTCTAAGTTTCTTGTTTATCGTCGTCATGGTAATATCGATTTTACCAGACAATATATCTTGCCAAACTTCAATTCAAAACTAGTTAGTGGTGAAAATTTCACGTTGATCTGACTTGGAGAAGACCGCTTAATAGCCGATTGAAAAATGTAGGTATGGTCTCCAAAAAACTGTATCGAACCACCTTAAATATGGATTGCTCAATGATGAAAAAGGAACAGACAAATCAACAAAACAGTGAATGCTAGTCAACTCCATTCCTGACCAGGTGACAAGGTATGCTGCCTATTCTATAAGCAGAACCTTATTTGTAACATGACCAGATTGGACATTATTGTCCTTAATTTGAGGCTACATGTAATTCGCACAATTAAGAGTTTTACAACAGCACAATGAGGTCAAGTCACTGGAAGTTTAATTCTCAAAACGTCCGTTATCTCGGAATACAATTTAAGAGCCTCGTACTCATTTGAAGGTGGAACATAATCTGGTTTGATCAATCTCACCAACTCCTCTATATTCTCATTGCAATCGACGCAATTCTCGGCATTTCTCTGCAAGCAATTATATCCTCGATTTCCACTTTTAACAAGAAGTTGTGTGTTCCATATATCTGAGGCGTTAAAACAGTACATGTGGCTTACCGCCCTCTACTTCGCATCGGTTTTGTTGCTGGGTATTGTGTGTATACCACAGTTCTACCATGCACATGTTGTAGTCCCCGACGTATGATGGGTAAAAAATAATTTCAAGCACTCCGTGGTGAGATAATCGTCTCTGTACGCACCAGAATCACGCAGATCTTTCAACAGATTTATCCACCATCCCCCTCCTCCTTCACGAAATTTAGACCACCAGGCTTCTATCAATGGTTTGCACTGCTTTTGCTTTGAATAAAGCTTCCACCACTACTTGCAAACTGATCGTCGTCATGCCATCGAAAAAACTGTTAAAGGGTGGGGACTGCCAATAACTGTATTCTCCGTTCCTCTGTCGCACCGCATCCCTCTTGGAACACCCTCAAGTTGCTACACTGTATTGAAGTAGTGAGAGACAATAAGCCTGGGGTTCTTGTTTGTGGAGTTTACTTCTAACCAGATAATTCGCCTTGAAAAGCCGTCTATCACACCATGAATATAAAATCCAAAGGGAGCAAGTTTATACCATCCATTAACGTGCCACAAAAAGTTAGGGCCTGGAGTGTCATACCTTCTTCTCTTTAGTATGCGTCGTTTACGATGCTTTGCTCCTTCAGGAGCTATGATGCGAAGGGATTTCATTAGCGCAGCTCTTCTCACTTGCAAATTATATATTCTTCTTTTAAAAGCGCCTCGTCAGTTGCCGATATCCGATGAAGGAACCACGTGAGTTGTCCAATTCCTCCAGAATAGCATCTACTATCTGATGGAGAGGTGATTCGTTGTCACCTGTTGCTCTTTTTAATCTCAAACGTTTAAGAATTCGTTTCACAGTGAGCATGGAAAGTATAATACCAGGTTGCAAAGCCAGAAACCAAACTATTTCAATGTCAGTGAAGCCTTGTAGGAAATAGTTTCTGATTAAAGTGTCTGTCCAGGCCTGCCTCGTTGTTGAATGCTGGTATGTAAGATGGTACAACACATGCCGAGAGACATAATGCGTTTAAAAGGATCAGTAAATATAACAACCTGTGTTGGCAAAGAAAACATTCGTTATGTTTTTCGCATTAAATCTACAACTGGAATGGCTGAATTGAAAACAGTAGTTGCAATACCAATACCATACTTACCGAGACATAAATTCTTAAATGTGATATCTTGTCTGAAGTGAACACATTATACGAATACATAGTGCATGACTACTTTGATTGATTGTGACTACAGCAAGTGTTAAATGTTCTTTGCAAAACGTTTCTTCTGTGAAAGAGTTACTAAACAAAAAAAAGAACATAATCATACTTAAGTTAGAACTAACAGTTACATTTTGGCGAAGTAACATTTAAGTTACCATACGTTTTAATTACTAAAAATCACAGTAATGGCAGCTTATTGGTTTATGGTAAACAAAAGGTAAACACCCTTTATTCTAGTTTGGAAAAGGGCCTGTTTACATGGAGGGAGAGCGCCCTGGCTAACTGAGCTACCCTGGGAGAGCCAACGTTTCATACGCTTCTTTAGAAAACGCATTGAAGCGTTTACATGCTAGACAGAATAACCCGCCTTCCCGAGGCACCCTTCTAGAAGGGCTACCTTTTTGCTATGTAAAAGGTTAGTACCGGGTTACCGGCTAGTCGAGGTGAGAAGACTGCGAAAAAATGACGGCATGAAATTACCATCCTGGGGAATTGTTTCGTCGTTATCACTTAACAGTGATATCTGCTGAACAGAATGAATTAGTAGAGTGCAAAATAATAGCCCCAGACACTGAAAAGCGGCCGCTACGCTAGCGGAACGAGTGATAAAAAAATTAAACTTGTTGCCAAAACGTTTCTTTTGTCCACCATCTTGTTTGTTGTGCTTAGCGGCCGCTCAAAAGATAGCCCACTGACTATCCCGCTTAGGTGAGTTGCATGTAAAGGCGGGTTATGTTTTAACCCTCCTAGCCGGGTAGCCCGGTTAGCCGGGGCACCCTGTCTCCATGTAAACAGGGCCTTATTCGATTCTGTCGGGTAACACAAAGCTAAGGAAGAATTGATGAGCTTTGGGAATACTGACATTACCCTTCAAAAACAAGTAGCATAGAAACTGTTGGTACAGTTTGAGTCAAAACAAGTTTGAGTGACCTCGTGTCAGTGTTGCGTACCAGTTTAAATATAACCCACAATATTGTTTATTGTTGTGCATTCTTTGATTAGTAAGTAAATTCAATTATTGTTTCTCTGCAGAAAAGTATGTGCAAATGAAGGAAAAAAGGCCCAGCGGGCAAAGGATGCATAACAGGCCTGATTCACAAGGATAAGGGTACGTCCGATTGACTGATTCCGGAGTAGGAATATGCAGAATGGTCACAAAATATCGCATTCTTCGAGATTTGGGAGCCACTAGAACATACGACAACAGCAGAAGTTTTTGTCGTATCATAAACACGTTTTAACAGATTTGCAAAGCAAGTGTTCCTAAACAACCAATTCTCAGAGACTATTCTGTTTACGTTTATTCTGGAAAATGGTGAATTGAACGCGCCCTAAATTATTACATTACAAATTCAAATATTTTGATTTGATTGTCCAAATGTTGCTTACTTCTGAGCACACAAAATGTATCTAAATGATACATGTGGATTCGTGAGTGTAGATTGTTTGCAACTAACGTGAATGTGATGCTGAGTATGTGCTCGGTTTTCCTTTAATATTTGGATTTTATCTGGGAGGTGTACAGTAGCTTTCATTTCCACAAAAAAAATACAAGATGTCAAGATATATATCATTTTTTAATTAATACTGCTTAAAATTTGGACAATCGAGAATGACACCTAAATGCTAAAGAAACATACATGTGACCTATCCTTGACTAGCCATAGCAAGTTTAGATCACAAGATCACTACATGACAATCAAATCAATTGAACCACAAAAAGATAACGGTTAAATAGTACATTGCATTGTGATTAAGTAATAAAGTAATCAAACGATATTTTAAGTATATATAAATATATATAAAGTAATCAAACGATATTTTAACAAATGATTTTAACGTTTTAACATTTTAACACTATGTACTCTATCATTTACATATATGACTGGTCTCTCAATTTATGCCATAACACTTCAGCTTTCCAAGGGTGTGGTAACCTTCTTCTTTGCCCGGCGCATGTGCATCACCAAACCTCAGTTGGATCACGGGAAGGTGAGACTTGTTTGTAAGTAGACCGCTGTCCTCGCGCCAGACCGCGTCGTTTGCGTCACAGTTGCATCCATACGATGGGTTTGCGCATGATCCACTTATCCCGCATGCGCACTTGTAAGGAGTAGAATTTGCTCCACCCCAATATGTCATCTTGTTGTTATTACGTGACACCCACCAGCCAAACATGTTACCGTTAAGTAAGAGCATTGAGTGATGACATTCGTACTTGATAACCTGCTCACAGTGGGCGGAGACATCTGTAAGTTTGGCCAGTTGTGTAACACTTGTCAGCCCTGCCCCAGAGTAGGTAACATTTCGCACGTAGCTTCCATGTGGATCGTATGATCCATAAACCCGCGTTCTGTTTTCACCATTGTGACTGACAACTGTTATACCAACCTCACTCTTGTCTGTCATGTCACAGAAGACAGTGAAAGGTGGCATGCCTCCTTCTCCATCAGGGTCGATGACGTAAGAACCACTTGTGGCTTGTGGACTGTGGTATTTAATTTCACTGCAGCTTTTTCCTAAATGGTAAAACAAAACGCCGGTGTAATTAACAAACAAAAATCCAAAAAAGACCATTGATATTACTTTACTAAACCGCAGAAGCTAGGAAAGCGCTGGTAGTGTTGGATAAAAGACGAGACACACAGCACATGCTTTTTCAGTTCTTGAAATATGTTTCTTACTTCTTGAGTAAGAAATATTTTCTGTTTTATAGCTTGTGTGCGCTGACTAGTATCAGCACTGACTAGTATCAGCACTGTCATTTCAAGTTAGCCCCATGGCAGTACCGCAGGTTACATTATTTTTTCTAGATTTACAGAAAAGAATATATTTCAAGATATTCAAGTTAATCAACTGTGGAATGAAGCCCTCTCCCTAGGTTATTTTCTTACTCCATTTTGTCAGAGGGCATCCTTTAAGTCAACAATTTATGGATATAAATCTCTAAAAACTCTAGTTGCTGTATTTATTCGCATTCCTATCTGATTCTTATTTGCAACGTTTGCTCCAGCATAAAAGTTGAAATGAATAATTCGTCACGAGGAAACTAACCGCACGATGCGACTGGGTTTATAAATTTGTCGCCCACGCTATGTTGACCAATATTAATACGAAAATAATCCATATCATGATATTTGGGTACAGTTTTCAAATAATTGAATGAAACTTTATCATAGTGTAATATGTAATACATGTAACTTCAGCCTCAATAAAATTTGTTTGTAAAAAAAAGAATGAATTGTAGCTATAGTATCATGTATTTTCTTAAAATTTGGTTATTTATTAGAAGACGAATTGATTTGTGATTTAAATTTCTTGTTTAATGAATAAGAAATGGTTCAAATGCGACAAACAAACGATCGTCCACACGACCGCCCCATTTTAAATACGACCACTTGTTATTATGACTGTCCTTTTATTCCATCATCTCAGTCGTTGATGCGACCAAATAGACCATATTCGTATTCTCGGTATTGAACTGGTAATAGCTTGCAATGGAGGCTCGTGCGGGGGAATATCATTAAAAATATTTGCATGTGAAAAGATTCCTCCGCATGAGCCTCCATTGCAAGCTAGTACCAGTTCAATACCGAGAATACGAAAATGGTCTATTTGCCCGTTTATGCGCGCTATTGGATATGGGTAATGATATTTAGCTGCCAAAAGCGATACAATTTTTTAAAGAATTGAACATTTAGACTACAAAATCTCCCCCCCCCCCCCCCCCCCCCCCCCCATTGAAGACCTACTTGCATGCAAAGTATTAAAGAGGGTCAAAGTTTTTATTTTCTACTTTTCTCAATTCTTACAGGCAAATTTGCTCTTAAATGGAATCGTTGGTTATAAATGCGATCGATGGTTATCCCACGAGTAACGATGATCGTATTACGAAAAGGAAAATTCTTGCGAGTCACGTATTTCTAGTTGTAAGTATGTTTATACCTCCTCCTTTCTGCTCACAGTGAGTTCCACAGAATCCTTGTTTACAGTCGCAGTGGTAGGTGTTCAGTTCATATTCAGGAACACAGTCTGCACCGTTCTTGCAAGGATCGCTTTCACATGTAGACTGAAAATATATTGAACATTGATTAACGTCAAACTAATTTGTTAAACGAATAGTCTGGAATAACGCATGACAGGTGCTAAGTAAAGCCAATTGTACCCTTGTATCACGATCGTGAGATTGCTACACCTAAGAAGATTGCTTGTTGGAACGTAAGAAGTGGTAAGAACTGTCACGGCATTAACCCTTTCACTCCCAAGGGTGCCATATACCAAAATTCAACAAAAGTCCCAAATTTCATTTTGTAAATTATTGAAAAACAAATGGTACCATGCAAAAGTACTGCCAACGAGGTTTCCAGTTGAATGGTCACACCATAAAATTTCGTCAACAGACTTAAAAGGTAGAACTATATTACATGCCTCCATAATTCACTCTGGGAGTGAAAGGGTTAAGGGTCAGTGGAAAAAAGAAATGGGGGAGCGAGATCTTTTGAATGGCGCTCAGATCATTAGTGCATATAGAGTTGTATAGAACAAAATGGTTTATGGATACATCATCCCTTTTAAAAAATGTCAGCTAATATTCAGCATATCATATAGGTAAAATCAAAGAATAAAGCAAGGCTGTTACTACGAAGAACATTTAACGCGACAACTACTAGATCTTCACCAGATCCTACGTACACCAGCAGCATTTTCGTTTGCGGTCCTTTGCTTCTTATCTACTCATATTATATAGGCTCGATTCGAACGAGCCCGCGCTCCTCCCCCGAAAAGACTGCGAGAGGCTCAAAGACCGGACGCGAGAAAGCGGCGGAAATCGAGCCTACATATCATACCAATATATCATATTTATTTGGTACGTATCATTTCCCTTGCATTACGTAATAACTTGAAAAATAATTTGCCATTACTCGTATTTTAATGGTAGATCTTTTTCGTTTTCCTCTACGCACTGTCAAAACACGTGTTCTTAAACTCATGTAAACACTTGAAAGACCCGCTTGTGGGGCGAAAGAAGTTGCAAACCTTACCTTAGGGCTGTAATGATGGAAGGTAGCATTGGCGTGGAACTTTTTTTTTGCTCCGTACTTGTCACTGGCGAGCAACTCACACAGATAAAGACCTTTAGAATCTGGAGTCGCTGCCATGTTGAACGAACGACACTTTGGTTCACCGACACAAAAGAACGTGCAATCCATCTCATCTGCGGCCATTGACGATGCCAGCTTCTTCACCCACAAGTAATGAAATGGATTTTGCTTAAAGTCACCGACTGAGAAATCTCCAACTGCATTTCGAAAAAGAGTACTTTCTCGCTTAGCGTTTATGGTCACTACAAACTGGATCAAAAGAAAGGACATAAAAACAAGAGATTTCATAGCGCGGGAACAAAATGAGCTGTCGCTTAATTTATTAAGTACGTGCTAACAACGCGGAAAGTACAGCCTTGGGTGACAGTTACGCAATTTGATAATATTACTTAGCTTGTTTAAATAGGTTGTTTGGATTATTTCCAAGGATTTTCTTTCAATTGTAGAGAAAATTTCTAAGCGCAGTTCCTCCGACATTGTATAATTCTTCTTAATTCTCTAGTTATCCGTAATTGTGTGTAAGCACGAAAATATCATTATCTTGTGGTGCGTGCAAGAGAGTTTTAGTCCTTTTAATTTGTTGCTCTATATCATGATCATTAAATAATCATGGCAGTGTGATATAAATGACGACGCGGGCGTTTGCTGAAAGTAAGAAATACAAAACAAGAGTTCATGAGTAGTCCAGCCATTTTCAGATATAAATCAGTTAATTACACGTTTAGCTAAATTTTCACGAAAAACAATTATTGATAACTTCTTTACCATTTCGAATTATTAACTGTCAACTGTGTATTTTGTCTTGCTGGTGACGGTATAATAATCGGACCCTCTTTCAATAATTATTCTCAGATTTTGTCAAGCTTACTTTAGTTTTCCTTTTTCTGACCAGTAAGGCATTTCTTCTGAATTTTGAAAGAAACATGAAAGTCTCTCGTACAATAAAAATTTTGAAATATAATAGAAAGGACATCCACGAGTTCTCTTTTACTAACTAAAGACTGCATTCGTTTTTATTCACCGTTATATATGTTTGATTATTAACATCCTTCAACTCTCTTTGCTATTTTGCCTTCATAATATCTGCTTAAGTAAATAACTAAAAAGTGTTATTTTTGCAGTGTTCATAATTTAATATGGTGATCGCTTCGCAACTAATAATTAAATATATGAAACCATCTGAATTATTTTACATTATTATATGGCAAGCAATACTCAAGGCTAAATCGAGTGCTCTGATTGGCTATTCTTCGGTCGGGATTTTACAGTACGGACCATTACCATGGAAACGGTCCGTTTGGATATTTCCTCTCGATCGCTCAGCTCCCGGGAAATTCAAACCGCGAAAACACAAAAGCATAAAACCAAATGCAAGAAACCTCGTCTGGGAAGGAAAATATTGTTTAATTTATTATAAGATTACCCTTCTAACAATTTAGCATGATTGATAACATGAAAGACAAAGAGGAATACGATTATTCACTGAGCTAGTTTTATTATCCAGATGAAGAAGAACTTTGCAACTTTAATGAAACGATTGTTAAGACAAGGATCACCGACAGCCAGGAAGAAATTGAAGGTTTTATAAATAACCAGAAAAGTCGGTCAACACTACTAAGAATACCACGACTGACATGAACACTCTCTTCCGTTACATGAAAGAAAATGGGCTGAATATATAGTGAAAATATCGAAAGCCTACCTGCGGCCGAGCTTGACCACCTGTTGTCCAAGTTTTTTTTATATATATCCGCAAGAAGAACGGAGAAGAGTACGAACCAGACACCATATTGAACCGACAAAAGGTCTCCAGTAAACATCCTCAAGGACAAGGTCTTTGAAAAATCGAGGAGAGTTCTTGCTGCGAAACGCAAGACGCTTGTTCATGAGCATTGCAAAGGCAACAAACCGCAAGCTGCCAAGGCACTTGAAAATAACGAAGATGCTCTCTTTGTGACCGGACAATTCGGCGACTCCAACCCAGTTTCACTCCAGAGAACCGTATATTTTTCATGGAAATGTGAAAATCGTCCAGAATGAAAAGAAGCGTCGAGTAATGATTGAAAGTGACAACGATGATTGACTGTACGCTGCTGTACGTGTTGACTTGACTTTGCGAAGTGCCGTTTTGTAAAACTTCGATTCAGTTCAAACTCCGCCGTTGTGCGAATAAAACATTCCTCAGCGGATGCATGTTCTTTTAATTGTATAACGATTTTTTCCCGACTCATTAAATGTTTTCTAAATTCGTAGATCGTATTTATTGTCGTTTACATGTTGTTCTACTGGGTTTTTGCGGGGGGTTTTGCTGCTTGCGTCATAGTAAGCGGGAAATTCCCTGACATCGTGCCGGAAATTGACTTGAATGAACAACCGGAAGTGTTGTTTCGCATAAAAAAAAATGATGCCATATAATAAACTACTTACTAACCTCACTTGCTCGGGACCGTACTGGGGAATATTGGCCCTCGCGTTCAGTTAGTAAGAGGTTAGTTAATAGACAGAATACAGTGGTTCAAGATCCGATAAGCAACCACCTTAAAAAAGGTGGTCGTATGAAACTAGAGCTGATGTTTTACGACTGAATATTTCAGTTGCAGAGGTACAGCTACCAAACTTTTACACCAAGTCTCAAGGCTAAACCATAAGTAATGAATATTCATAGGGTGTAAAATGGACTGTGCGTCTTTCAGTCTTGTGATGGTTTTCTCACTAAAAATTGTTTCGGCAGGACCTTCGATCGTCTGCTTCGTCTGCTCTGCTCTTACTCCCCTAAATATCTGTTTGCTTTTCTATTTGTGTACCAGTCAATTCCAAGACCGCCCATCCCCTCCCCCTCCCGTGCAAACCCCCGGGCATTTGACTTTCTTTTTTTTTAAATTGTCAAATGCCCCACTACGTGGGCAGTTTATACGGTCAAATGCCCCACCGTGCAGGGCTTCACAGAGCATCAAATGCCCCACCATCCGGGCAAGGAGGGATTAAAGTAACTAGTTTCAGTGGATTTCAGCTTACTTTGGCCGCGCTAGTTGCCAAGTTCGTTGGGAAATTTGATACTACGTTGCGAAGTTGTCAATAGACCAATTCCGATATATTAAAATTCATACTTGGCTCCGAGGCTTAGGGGAATAAAACAAAAGAAATCACATCGAGGTTCAGGTATGAATAATTTATTTCTTTTGTTTTATTCCCCTAAGCCTCGGAGTTAATATATCGGAATTGGTCTATTACATTTGTCAGTTTGCCAACCAAATTGCGAACTTTGAAACGAAGTTGGCAACTTCGGTGCCAACGAAGCCTGTATCTATGTAAAGTCTGAAGTTGTTCTTAAACGCTATTTGCGAAGTCAAAACAATTTTTAGCCGATCTGGATGGTTTTCTTTAACATTATTTTGTAGACTTGCCAAGACAAATCTATAAACTGGTGCTGTTCGGATTGTTTTCGAGGTGAGATCACGTACGCTGATTAAAGATGCATGCCGCTATTTCAGTTGTGGTTTTGAATTCGACCAACATATAAATCGTATATTATCTTTCATGTTCACTTAAATATCTTGCAATCTTTGCTTGTGCTGTTGTCTGTTGTTTATATATCTCTTAGCTAGATTTAGTTTCAGCGAAAAAAATAGAACGGTATTGCAACTTCTGAACATATGTTTCGAAATACTAAATGTAAACAAAGATCTTGCTTAGTCACTTTCCTTTTGTCCGTTGATCTGATTTCCAAATAAATATTTGAAAGAAACAACGCACAATTAACAACGTGTCAACAGACACGTGTAACCGGAAAGAATTAGACTACGAGCAGTCTCTCTTTCCCAGCTTAGTCCGTCGAGCGAGAAACGAAAAAACATTAGCGAGCGGATAATGGCCGCGCGAAACTGGGGGCGAGACAGGCGCGCGGGAAAAGAGAGACTACAGACTAAGCCCAGGCGTTTGAATTATTAGTTGCCCTCGCAACTCAAAAATCTGATTGGCTCTTGATCGAAGATCTGTCAACAAGCGGTAACGCCGCGGTGATGAGTTGTCAACACTCGAGATCAATGCCAAGTCGATTCAAGTCGTCCTCCTTCGCGCCACTATGTACAAGAACGATTGAAACTCGTTTGGCGTGAGCAGCATTCGGGCATTTCGCTGACGAGCAATTGCAGTGACAACAAGAGTTCTTCTCTCAGCTCTTCATGCGCGAAAATAGCATTCGCTACCGGCTTCCAATTTTTGTTCATGATGTTCTTGACCATATCTTGATCTCCCGCATTGCGATGACATGTAGATTGACAGGATGTCAAGAGAAGTTAATCTGATACCGAAAAATCACTCGACCGTGAACGTGCATTCGCCTGGGCTTGCCTCACACCCAGTTTCGCGCGGCCATTATCCGCTCGCTAATGTTTTTTCGTTTCTCGCTCGACGGACTAAGCTGAGAAAGAGAGACTGCTCGTAGTCTAGGAAAGAATGGATTACAAGATCTTTTACCTTGCGACCGCTGACCAACGTTTTTGTTGAAGTCAAATGCCCGCCCCGTCGGGCCTCGTTTCACGTCAAATGCCCCACTATGCGGAGCTAACCTCTCGTCAAATGCCCGGGGTATGCCCGGGGGGGGGGGGGGGGGGGGGGGGGCATGGGCGGTCTTGGAATTGACTGATACATTACATTCCAATGTGCGAGTCTCACAAAAAAAAGGGCGAGGAGCATGCGTAAAAAGAGACTGCAGGGTGTTTTAAGCCCTCCTAGGCAATACTGGGCGTTAAGGATTTAATTAATTTTGATTAAATAGAGGTGATATTTGCAATTATAAAATCCAAGGTGGCGGCTGCATATATTAATGACGTCTTATGGTCTTATCATCTACACCTGGCCACCTTATCTGTAATCAGTGAAAGGTAATGTGAGCTATTAACAAGGTTACTATATTGTAACGCAGTAAAATCCTAAGGGAGTTTCAACAAGCCCATCCGTAATGTGTACTGTTTATGTTCATTGTTGACAGTGCATTTGCACGACAATTCAAGCCATTTCGTAACACTTGAGTTTTCCAAGCGTGTGATAACCTTCTTCACCAGAACCACCGGTATCTCCAAACCTCAACTGCATCACAGGAAGGTCAGATTTTTCCGTCAAAAGACCGCTATCCTCACTCCAAAATCCTTGGTTTGCGTCACAGTTGCATCCGCGGTCAGTGTTTACGCACGTGTTGGTCACCCCGCATGCGCACTTGTAGGGATTATTTGGCGCTGCTCCACCCCAGTACGTCATTTGAGCCTTGTTACGTGATACCCACCAGCCGTTCAGATTGTAAAGAAGAAGGGTCCCAATGCATTCGTACTTGATAAACTGCTCACAGTGGATGGAGATATCCAGAAGACCAGCCAACTGTGGATCCGACGTCAGGCCCGCTGCTATGTAAGTAACATCACGAACGTAACTTCCCTTTGCTTCAAAGCCATTAACCCACATTCTATCTTCACTGTCGTGACTGATAATTGTCACCCCAACTCCATTCTTGTCTGTCATGTCACAGAAGACAGTAAAGGGTTCGTAGCCTCCTTCAACGTCAGGGTCGATGACGTAAGAACCACTTGTGGCTTGTGGACTGTGAGATTTTATTTCACTGCAGGTTTTTCCTGAAATATAATAGACAATATACTAAACAATGATAATAACTAAGGGTTTGTCCTAATTGACCAAAGATACAATGTATATATTTCCTTTAAAACCATTTGACATTCACACCGACATCCACACACCGACATCCACACCGACATTCTATATTCACTGTCGTGACTGATATTGTCACGCCAGCTCCATACATTGTGTCATGTCACAGTATACCGTAAAGGGTTCGTAGCCTCCTTCACCATCACGGTCGATGACGTAAGAACCACTTGATGTGCTTAAATTTTGAGATTTATGCTCATGATCACTGCATGTGTTTTCATTCAATTATGGAATAAATATGGTATGTTGATTGTGGTTCCCGGCGTATCACATCGAAGTTCGGTTTTCGAACTCAATCGAACTCTTTCGAACTCTCTTGTTCGATGCAGTTCGATGGAGTTCGGCCATCGAACGAAATCGAACTCACCAAAAAAAATTGGAATCGAACAAAATCGAACGTTCGATTTTCGAACTCAATCGAACTTAATCGAACAAAAGAGTTCGATTAAGTTCGGTCATCGAACGAAGTGGAACTCACAAAAAAAAAACACCAATCGAACATGATAACTTCGTAAATTGATCCAGCGTTAAAATAATCAAGGCGATGTGAAGTCTTGTTTCTTTTATTATTTCCATATTCTGAGTTTAATCTTATTATTTTCCTTTGAAATTGTCACTGCGATGATTATTTAGCAAGGAAAAGGCTTTCCTGTCTGCAGAACGGCGGCAAGTCTTAATCATCTCGGCAATCGTCTCGATCATTTTTATCCATTGCGGCAAAATTGTCCTGAATAGTAGCATATATTCCTTCCGATTCCAGCGCACGTTAGATTTCCCTGGCTTGTTTATTAAAAATTAATCAAGTAACATACAAATATCTAAAGAACTGAATTGCCAACAGATAAAAATAAACCGGGGAAATAAAAACCTCATAAAAATTAAACTGAAATTTCATCATTCAAGTTGTCGAGGCAAGATCAACTTTGAATCTTATTCGTGTCGACGATTTGGATGTCGAAGTTGCTCCCACAACCTCAGGGAAGGTTTGAGGCAGTACAATCCGAGGCCCATTGCCAACATTCTTTGTACCGAGCATGAATTAACAGTTTCGACCGCTTATTATGGTCACGGGTTTAGTTGTGGTTATGATCAGTTCACCATCAAGACTCGAGACACTGTTTTCAAGATCCCTGTTTTCTGTGATTTTGACATGAAGAGAAAAACTGAATCTTTCCACTAATTCATGTGAACTTTCTGTTGTTAATGATGAATGCAAGCCGAATGTCTGAATATTCATGACATGTTATCCAGATTCTGCTCTCTCTATCGCTGCCAAGTGCTCTTGAGGATTACGAAAAAATTGTAATGATTGTATTATTTTATTTTCTGCCTAATCATCGAAATTTTATACGCCACTGCTAGTGTCGAAGTACGAAATTTGATTCCAGCCCTGGTGCAGTCGGCATTTGCTTCTGGTTCGAAAGGTGTTGCTGCGCAACTCTAAGAAGAATACCGTACAAGTAACCAAAAAGTTACGTTTAAAAGAAGTCAAGGCGGGCATCTTCTCTGTCATATGCAATAATATATATCGTACTAATATGTCGTTTCTGCGAAAATAGATTAATGTTTTTACACGTTCACCGGATCGACTTCAAACTCTTTATTTTGTATTTTAGCTCAAAGTTCGATTTCCGATTTTCGATTACCGTTCGATTTCGTTGGATTTCGTTCGATTTAATTCGATTTGGTTCGGGCATCGAACTCACAAAAAATTTTTGCGTTCGATTTCGTTCGATGGCCGAACTACATCGAACTCTTTCGTTCGATTGAGGCCCCGTTTACACGGGTCCGGACAAATTTTTGCACGGACGAATTTTGTTCCTAGACCGCGTGTTTACATGGATCCGTGCAAATTCTGTTACAGATTGCAGTGGTGTTTACACGGAAACTTGCACACTTAGCCGTTCAAAAATTCGTCCAGTTCCGCCGGTCCCGTGTAAACGCAAGGTGGAACCGTGCAAGTTTTTGTCCGTGAAAAAATTTGTCCGGACCCGTGTAAACGGGGCCTCGATTGCAATTGAGTTCGATGGGAAGTTTGTTCGATTTCGTTCGATGTGATACGCCGGGAATTTATGGAATTTCCCAATTGGATGCATTATGACATTCACTACTCTGTTTAAATGTGTAATGGTTAATTTACCTCTTCGTTCACAGTGAATCCCAACAAACCCTTGCCAACAATCGCATCTGTACGAACTCCGTCCAAAGTCAGGAATACAATCACCGTTGTTTTGACAGGGGTGTTGTTGGCAAAATGTCTGAAGTAAAAAACGCAGATGTAAATGTATATATCTTATGATACGAAATTTCAACGACACGTTAATTTAGCGATTTTGAAGGGCGGCATATCTCGCGACTCTTAAATTTCGCAATTTTGCGAACAAATTTTCAATCTAACTCACTTTAATTTCGCGATTTCATCGAAAATTTCGCAATTTTAGGGAAATTGTATTTAAGTACCGTCCAGTGTCAACAGATTAAATCTGTTTATTATATATTTTAATATTATTATACAGTTTCTGTAGAAGTCATGATGCTATCGCTGCAACGAAGCTGCTTCCTGGAAGACTAACTAACGTTATTGTCGGCCATATGCCGCGTGAAATTAGCTTGTTGGAACGTAAGAAGTGGCATAGATGAACCGTTAGCGATTTTAAAGGGCGGCATATTTCGCGACACTTAAATTTCGCAATATTGCGAATAAATTTTTAATCTAAAAGTGGATTTCCACTGTCGCGTTTTTGCCTACGCACGTTAACGTACGTAAAAATTTTTAACGTACGTAAAAATGAAATTTTACGCGCGTAACTACGTGCGTTGACTTTACGTTGTCCAATTTCCAGTGCCGCGTTTTTTTCTAGGTTTTTACGTACGTTATACGCACGTAAAGGCACGTAGCCCTCGCGAGCGTTTTCGGAAAAGTTGAACTGGGTTCAACTTTTTCGCGGATGTCTGCGTTTACGCGGCGATTTAACCAATGGCAATTTCGGATTTTGTCACATGACACCAACTCCATGTAGACGCCATTTTGTTTTATCTGCTTTACATATTCCTGTAGTGCAATCCACAATGCATCGCACACCTCAGGAATTATTCTACTCACGGTTGTATGGCCAAGGCGGTAGCTAAATGATATCGTCTGTAAGGAATCACCAGTAGCTAGAAATCGAAGAGTAACAGCGAGACGTTCACCGGGACTGATTGGCTCACGATACAAGGATTTCTTAGACAGCATCGGTCCCACAAGAGAAAGAAGGTGGTCAAATCTTTCAGGTGTCATCCGGAAGTATTTATAAAATGACTCGTGGTCATTTTCGCGCATTTCTTGCACTAGAGTGTGGTATTCCCCCACTTGAAACCGATTTTGAAATAGCTCTCTGATCCGAAATCTTTTCCGATATTTTTGTCGTCTTTTTCGTCTCTGTCTAAGGTACAACAGGAGAAAGAACCGCTTGTTTATAACGGCGGCCATTACTTTAGCGGCAAATAACCTTTTCGCGCCAAAATTTCATGATGGCAGGTTTTTACGTACGTTTAACGTACGTAAAACGGAAACGTTTTTTATTATTTTTTACGCAACAGTGGAAATTGGTAACGTAAGTTTTTTTAACGCACGTTTTACGTACGTAAATTTTTACGCGACAGTGGAAATCCACCTTTAAGGTGGATTTACGCGACAGTGGAAATCCACCTTTAAGGTGGATTTCCACTGTCGCGTAAAAATTTACGTACGTAAAACGTGCGTTAAAAAAACTTACGTTACCAATTTCCACTGTTGCGTAAAAAATAATAAAAAACGTTTCCGTTTTACGTACGTTAAACGTACGTAAATACCTGCCATCCTGAAATTTTGGCGCGAAAAGGTTATTTGCCGCTAAAGTAATGGCCGCCGTTATAAACAAGCGGTTCTTTCTCCTGTTGTACCTTAGACAGAGACGAAAAAGACGACAAAAATATCGGAAAAGATTTCGGATCAGAGAGCTATTTCAAAATCGGTTTCAAGTGGGGGAATACCACACTCTAGTGCAAGAAATGCGCGAAAATGACCACGAGTCATTTTATAAATACTTCCGGATGACACCTGAAAGATTTGACCACCTTCTTTCTCTTGTGGGACCGATGCTGTCTAAGAAATCCTTGTATCGTGAGCCAATCAGTCCCGGTGAACGTCTCGCTGTTACTCTTCGATTTCTAGCTACTGGTGATTCCTTACAGACGATATCATTTAGCTACCGCCTTGGCCATACAACCGTGAGTAGAATAATTCCTGAGGTGTGCGATGCATTGTGGATTGCACTACAGGAATATGTAAAGCAGATAAAACAAAATGGCGTCTACATGGAGTTGGTGTCATGTGACAAAATCCGAAATTGCCATTGGTTAAATCGCCGCGTAAACGCAGACATCCGCGAAAAAGTTGAACCCAGTTCAACTTTTCCGAAAACGCTCGCAAAGGCTACGTGCCTTTACGTGCGTATAACGTACGTAAAAACCTAGAAAAAAACGCGGCACTGGAAATTGGACAACGTAAAGTCAACGCACGTAGTTACGCGCGTAAAATTTCATTTTTACGTACGTTAAAAATTTTTACGTACGTTAACGTGCGTAGGCAAAAACGCGACAGTGGAAATCCACCTTTACTGTCGGCCATTTGCCGCGTGAAATTACCCCGGGGAAATTACCGTAGCTTGTTGGAACGTAAGAAGTCAGACAGAGATGAACCGTCACGACATTAAGCGTCAGTGGGAAAAAGAAATGGGGATGACGCTCAGATCAATCGCACGCATAGAACAGATATATTCTAAATTCGGAACAGTTATACTTTAGGGTTTATGAATACATCATCACCTTTTAAAAATAAAAAAAATATCAAAAAAACTATCAGCTAAGTTATTCAACATATCCTTAGATATCAATATATCATTTTTAATATTTGGTACGTATCATTCCACTTGCATTGCATAATACGTTGAAAAATAATTTGCCATTGCTCATATTTTAATTAATGGTAGATCTTTTTTTTCTCCACGCACTGAAAACTTAAAACACGCGTTCTTAAACTCATGTAAACACTTGAAAGACCCGTTTGTGGGGCGAAAGAAGTTGCAAACCTTACCTTAGGGCTGTAATGATGGAAGGTAGCATTGGCGTGGAACTTTGTTTTTGATCCGTACCGGTCACTGGCGAGCAACTGACACAGATAAAGACCTTTAGAATCTGGAGTCGCTGCCATGTTGAACGAACGGCATTTTGGTTCACCGACACAAAAGAAAGTGCAATCCATCTCATCTGCGGCCATTGACGTTGCCAGATTCTTCACTCGTAAGTAATGAAATGGATTTTGCTTGAAGTCACCGACTGAGAAATCTCCAACTGCATTTCGAAAAAGAGTACTTTCTCGCTTAGCGTTTATGGTCACTACAAACTGGATCAAAAGAAAGGACATAAAAATATGAGATTTCATAGCGCGGGAACATTTAACGACAAAATGAGCTGTCGCGTTAATTAGTACGTGTTATAAAACAACGCAGGAAGTACAGCCTTGAATGACAATTATGCATTTCTATTATATTACTAAGCTTGTTTAAATGGTACCTGCGTTAGTGGTACGCAATCACTCCGTTGTTTGGATTATTTCCAAGGATTTTTATTCAATTGTAGAGAAAATTTTTAGCGCAGTTCCTTCGACATTGCATAATTTTATTCTTTTTAATTTTCAAGTTATCCGTAATTGTGTGAAAGCATAAAAATGAGCTGTCGCGTTAATTAGTACGTGTTATAAAACAACGCAGGAAATACAGCCTTGAATGACAATTATGCATTTCTATAATATTACTAAGCTTGTTTAAATGGTACCTGCGTTAGTGGTACGCAATCACTCCGTTGTTTGGATTATTTCCAAGGATTTTTATTCAATTGTAGAGAAAATTTTTAGCGCAGTTCCTCCGACATTGCATAATTTAATTCTTTTTAATTTTAAAGTTATCCGTAATTGTGTGAAAGCATAAAAATATCAGTTATCTTGTTTAACTGTGATCGTGCAAGTGAGTTTTAGTCCTTTTAATTTGTTGCTGTATATCATGATCATTGAATAATCATGGCAGTGTGATATAAATGACGACGCAGGCGTTTGCTGAAAGTAAGAAAGACAAAACAAGAGTTGATGAGTAGTCCAGCCATTTTCAGATATGAATCAGTTAATTTTACGTACGTTTAGCTACATTTTCACAAAAAACAATTGTTAATATTAACTTCTTTACCATTTCGAATTCTCAACTGTCAACCAGGGCCGTAGCCAGTATGAGGCAAACCGAGGCACTTGCCTCAGTCATGAATTAAACGTAGTCATCATAAAGACCCTAAATAGCTAGGCCATGGATATTGTCTCAGTCCTTATTTTTTTCTGGCTAAGGCCCTGTCAACTGTATATTTTGTCTTGCTGGTGACGGTAATAATAACCCTCTTTCAATAATTATTCTATACCCTTGTCAATCTTACGTTAGTTTTCTTTTTTCTGACCAGTAAAGGCGCTGTTACACCAGGCAATGATTCGTGCAACTTGTCTCGCAACAATTAAAAACCGTGCGTTGCGGTGCTGCGAGACAAGTTGCACGAGGGGTGTCACACTACGCTGTTTCTCGCAACTTGTCTCGCGGCTCTCGACGGGAACAAACAGTCTTATGACGTTCTAAGAAATAAAAGAGTTCTTCAATAAAATAGTTGAGGCAACTGTTGCTACTGTTGTTGTTTTTGTTACTTAGATAGAACAATTTCACTTCACTGAAATATTGCGGTATTGCGGTATTGGGCAATTTTTCATGCGGTATTTAGGTAATTCTAATATAAAATTGCGGTATTGCGGTATTCCCAAAACCTGCGGGATTCCGTTTTTTAGCGTTTTGGTTGGTTTTAAAAATTATCCTCCAGTGTTTTACGACCCTTTTTCAGTTTCTTGTCGTCCTTGTCAAACTTGTCGTTTCGAAAACGCTTCGAAACAGCTCTAGATCCTCTAATCCGTCACGCCAGTTTATATTACATGAAAGGTGATAACACTTTGGTCGTTTTACAACGAATTAAAAGTCATCAACTTGCCTTAACATTCGAAAAACAAAATCTAAGCAGATATTTGCGGAAAATTTAATGAACAGAGTGGCGGTTTCGGTATTCTATCGATTTTTGACAAGGTTTTTGACGTATTGCGGTGTTCAGAACCCCCCAATGCCCCCCTCTTCACTCGATATAAGGACTCCACTTTCAAAATGCATCAGCACAGAACAAAACAATCGGTTTTATCCGATATGTTAATACGAGTTAATGGAGGTTATTAAATATTTAGGCACAAATTTCAATGCTTTTTTCTCGTTAAATTAAATCTAGATATCTTAAAATATAACGTCCATTTTAGTTATTTTTGATACTTTTACGTTACTTTTGACAACTAGCACGTCTCACCGAAAATTGGCCATTAAATCTGCCTTACCTTAATTATCTTATCCTTATTCGGCCTGGGAGGGGGGGAGGGGGGGGGGGGGCACAAAGTGCCCGCGCTAACTTTCAACATTCATAACTTTTTTAATATGCATTCAAACGCCATCAAACTTTGTGACTTTTCCTAAAATTTATCTGGCAACAATGACAATTTTTTGATCACGTGACTTGATGTTTCCATGGCAACAAGATTTTGACAGCCATGTTTTTTTGAAATTTGCATATTTATACCTTTGAATGAAGAAAAACAATGTTTATTGGTATAGCTTTTGTATTTTTACGTTATTTGGCGTTTATTTATTGGTTTTGATTAATTTTGCGTCAATTTGGACGGTTTTTAAGGGGTTTTAAAAATTTCAGAAATCCAAGATGGCGTATCCAAGATGGCGGCCGTATAGCTAGTTACCTAATAACTACGTCATATGACGTCATTGTTCCATTGTGCGGACCGCAAAGGAGACAATTTTGGACGTACTATATACCCTCCAGGTTTCATTGTCATAGCCTTAAGGTTCTTGAAGTTACCCTAACCCTAACCCCCCCCCCCCCCCCCCCAGGCTCAGGAACTCAAAAAAAGCCCAGGCTGAATAGGGTTTTTAGCAGCCGTGCATTATGAATTGTTCGCAAACATCTCTACTACTACTACTACTACTACTACTGCTACTATTACTACTACTACTACTAGTACTACTACTACTACTACTACTTCGAGCACACCCGCACCGATTCAATGAGTTTTCTCAACAATTAAAAAATTTTCTATTGTGGTGCGGATTAATAGATGCTTTACCTCTAAAATGGAAGAAAATTCTGAGAACTGTAACGACCCTACCTAGAACCCCCTTTGTTCCTACTTAAATCAAAACGATTAACGCTAACTGAAATTAATACCAAAAATCTTTACGATGAGCAGTGTATCCGATATACGAGAAACGCCAACTGCACAGATCAGATTTAATGAAATGTTTTCTGGATGTGAACTTGATTGGGACAAAATTTACAGCCTGCCTTTCCAAGTCGCGTTAGATTAACTTACACAAGAGATTTTCAGTATAAGCTTTTAAATAGAATATTATTAATTTACTAATTCAAAATTATGTAAATTTGGGTTAGCCGATTCACCCTTGTGCACCTTCTGTGGCAAGGAAGAAGAAACCCCCGAACATTTATTGATTTTGTGCAATTTTTCAAAGTGTTTTTGGCAGGAAATCTCTTGCTGGTTGGAGCATCGTAACATTCACACCGCTGTTGACTTGACCATTCAAACCAATATTATGTTTGGCTTGTTAGATATTAATGAACATTTTATGTCTCTTAATCACTTTATTCTTATAGCTAAACAAACTATTTTTCTTTGCCGTCGAAAGAATATCGCTCCAAATTTCAATATATTTCTTGCAAACCTTAAAAAATTGTTAAAATAGAAAAATTCATAGCTAAACAAAAAACAAAATGAACCTACACCTTGAAAAATGGAAACTTTTCGTAGAACTACTTTAGTAAGAATTTTTTTTTGTATTTGTAGTAATAATTTCATTCTGTAATAACTATCAAAACTTTCTTTCTTTTTTTTAAATTTATTTTCTGTATTTTTTTTTCTTCTTTTCTTCATGTACGTATCTATGTATGTAGGTTGTATTATATTGTATTGTATTCTATCTCATTAAAATTTTTTCAAATTAAAAAAAAAAATGAGTTTTCTCCACTCCCCTTTGTCAGACATGATAACTGGGAGTTCCTGTCGTGTCAGTCCAGTATCATTCTCTAGTTGGTGTATGAAAGTTATTGCTGGGCGCCCCCTCGATCGCCAGCCATGTGTTGGATCCCATGTCCACTGAACTGTAGTCTACGAGTCTGGAGAGTTTTTGAGATGGGAGGTAGATTTCCATAGAGCTCCCTGTTGGTTATATGATCTTTCCAGCTTTTATCCAATGCTGTTCGTGGGAGTCTTGTATAACAGACATCTAATTGTTTCTCCAGTGTCGTTGTTAGTGTCCAACCTTCCGACCCATACAGTGGAAACGTTTTTATTGAAGCTCTGAAAAAACGTTCCTTCAGGTCTCTATTAAGGTTTGATTCCACACTGTCGTCAGCTTGTTGGATGCGGCCCATGCCTTTGCCTTTCGAATTCCAAGGTCTTTCTCCGTTTGTGGTATGCGGCTCTCTCCGCAGAAAGTCCTGTTTGGAGGGGCTCAGGGTGTTCCATCGACCCTGCCCTGCATAGATGGCGCTGGAAGGCTTGGCGTACTTCCAGTGTAGCTCACTGAGATTTATTTATTTATTTATTTAGAGAACAGTCACTAAAGACCGCGACTGCTAAGAAAGCAAAAATGTCACGACGCGAAGAAGAACTTGTAAAAGCAATAGGCCATTTCCGAGTTTCGTTACGCCTCGTTGTCAAAGCGAGGCTGGGTGCACAACCTTTCATATGAAAATGAATTTTCATTCACATGCAAATGAAAACTCATTTTCATATGAAAGGTTTCGCACCTAGCCTCGCTTTGATAGAGAGGCTAAAGGCAACTCGGAAATGGCCTAATATATATAGTTAGGCTTAGCCTAACAGCGGCGCCCTCTGAAGACCCTCTGAACAAGCTTAACTAAGATGAAACTTAACTAATAGGTGAAAGGTCGGAAGCACAAGAATTAAGATTAATATTGACGACCGGGCTATTTTTCAATTTTAGCAATTCTCAAAAACAGTATTACCCGACCGTCTGCACAGTACATTTAGACCGTACAAAAGTTCACAAAAACAACTTTTTCTCCGTCTAGAATAACTATTACGACTACTGTTAAAAAATACAGTTGTAGCTTGTCAAAAAATGCCTGAGAAACTGATTTGGAAATCAAAATTGCCAAAAATACAAACATATTTGCATACGGCCACGCGAGTGAAGTTAGAACTATAATAAAATTCAAGTCTTGTTTTGTTTACATAAAATCGCTTTTCAACCTATGTAATGAATGAACAAACACATAAAAATGGACAACACAATCTTCTTTCGATAAATTTTATTCAAATCTCCATTAGTTTATGTTGAAAAGCAAAACGGAAAACGCGCATCGAGGCCGAGCCGTGTCTTCGATGAAATTCAAGAAATTAATACAACTGAATTTAAGCTACACGTTTAAAAACAATTCTCCAAAACTAACGAGAACACATTAACAAAAACTCAATCACAGATTGATATCTAGATAAATTTCCATCGAAAAATGTAATTTGTTTTACCTTTAAGTCCCTCCGGCGACATTCTTTAAATCTCCGCTTTGGTGCTGAAATCCGTAAAACGAACCCATCTCTCGCATTGCTAAAAACGTATATAGTTCCTCGAAGCAAGATTTTATCCCTGAAAGCTCTTCTTTTTCCACTAAAGCGGCTCCTGAGTATCCCTTAATTAGCATCCCAGTCTTGAGTAGCAAACCACGAAAAAATGCAGGAAAATTAAACCGTTTTCTCCGCTCAGTAAACACAGCAAAACATCAAAGTGTTTTCCCAGCAGACGTGACATTCGGACGTGTAACCGCGCGAAAAAAAAGCCTCGCTTTGGTTTCAACATGACGTCGTACGCGCATATTTTGTGACGTCATACGCGCCCGCGAGCTAGTTCTCCGCTAAGATCCCGGATGTTGTGTGGCGTCATACGCGCATGCGCGCTAGCCTTGCGCGACACACATCTCCGACACACATGTTTTTGTTGCAGACAGCGCCCGCGAAACATTCCGCTAGCCATGACCATGAAAAATGAGGGCATAGGTTCTATGAGTATGGGGCTCCGCCGGGCCTTCGGCCCGCGGGCTCCGCTATTAATTCCGTGCAAAACTATATTGAATCTAACCACATGGACCCCAATGATAATGCAGAGGCTTTTGGCGTCCTCGAGGCTAAAAAAGAGAACTGCAAAAGATTATTGAGTAGCGCACATAAGGCTCAATTTTGATGGCTAGATGCAGATGGTATAACGAAGGTGAAAAAAAAAACCAAAATATACTTCTTAAATTTAGAAAACATTGCTACAACGGAAAAAGAAATTTTAAATCAATGCGAAGCCTTTTATAGAAGTCTTTACAGTTCGATTGAAATTAATAAACAGCCAATTGGGTCATATTCATCATTTTACTTAAATATTGCAGTATGACGCTTATTACTCGTGGCGCGGCACACGAGTTGTAAATCCGTCTATGAGTTTTTTTTTTCGTGTCACATTAGCGCTTGCAAAGTTATGCATGCATATTTTAGTGAATGTCGACGACTATATGGCTTTCAGCCATGAAATACATAACGCAAAATCTCTCCGTGTGTGTTGACTGGAGAAGCAAAACTACGCGTACAATTGCGAGTTTACAAGATAATTCAAGGCGTTCATGGATGGATAGGACCGTTTGTAGTGATAGTGTGTTCGCCGCTTATTCCTGTGGGGTTTTTGTCCCGGCAAGTTTTGTGTTTTATACAACTTGCAATTTGCTAAGCGATTGAGCTTTGAAGTGTCGGCTACTACTGAATGTAGCTATATATAGTGAATGTAGTGTAGTCTTACTTTTGAACCCGTGAATACGCGAAAGCGTAATGAACGGGTTATCGGTAACGGTGGCTAATTTATATTTTCACTCTCTCACTCACTCGCTTCTTCCATCAGCTGTAAACTTAGTAAGTAATGCGTTTCGTAACAAGACCAACGTGAATCCAGCGATAACGATAATTAATTTGATGTAAACGAACATAAACAACAAGCTTAAACTTAACATGTTTCGCATTTGGAGTCTTTAGTTCAACATTAAAATCGATTTAAAAGGATTTTTCAACCGAAACACGCATTTTGATGCGTATCGACCTTGAAATAATAAACTTTACTCGTAATTGAGTTCTTCGATAGTGTAGTGAATTGAGGTTGTGGCTTAGTGCTCGCAAAGCCCGAGTTCAAGTCACGCTCGGGTCCTTTTCTTTTTCCTTTTTTTTTCTCCCTTTTTTCGGACTGGACATTATGAAAGGGATGAACTGTTTTTTTTTTCTTTGCGTTCATTAAAAATTCTTTTTAAAAATATCGAACCGTGTCTGTGAAAACATAAGCTTACCGCAATAGAGCAGTTTTCAATTGAGTGTCGTAAAACCAAAACCAAAGTAATTACTCTGACCAATCACAGCAGTCGTAAACAATCCAATGAACCAATCAGAGCTCGAAGCAATTACATGTCGCGGGCGCCAAGCGCGGGAAAACGCGTGCGAGCAAGTCACGATTGGTTTTGGTTTTACTTCTGATTGGTCGAGAAAGTGGCGCGAGATTTTTTAGCCAATCACAAAGCGTAGCAATGCAAAACCAAAGCAGTTGTGTAATTACTTTCGACAGTCAATTGAAAACTGCTCTATTGTGTTAGCGTTAGCATTTCTTCTTCACGGGTTGGCTCATAGGACCCTTTTATTAGACACTCAGAACACTCGGGAATCAATGCTGCCATGAGTTAAAGGCGCCATGAGTTCAAACTGTGTACAGCTTCTTGTCTTTTATTTTTTCCTTCTTGTCTCTTCGTTGTCTCAAACTATTGCTATAATCGTTATTGATCAGCAAAGTGCTCTCTAGCGTCAACAGAACAACGTGATTACGCATGGAAACTTTCAACGGTATTTATACAATTCCTTAGTGGTGACAAAAATTACCTCAATTCCAATGAAAAACAATCTGAGTGTCCATTCAAATGGATCAATGAGCCAATGTATGTGTTACTCGTGCAACGCCGCCGCGTATACCGACTTGTATACCGACTCTAAAGATCTTTATTTATGTGAGCTGCTGGCTACAGACAAATATAGAGAAAAAACAAAGTTCCACGCCAACGCTACTTTCCATCATTTTAGCCTTTGGGTAAGTTCGGCTGCAATACGTTAAAAATAATGTTTAGGCTTTCTTGGGGAGTTTAATTTCCTGACCACCTTGTCAACAACCATCCGAATGGTTTTATTAATTAGCTGTTTTGGCATGGAATAATATAATGTATTACTCGACATAGCATTCTAGAGTTCAACGAGACAGTAAATACCGTTGAAAGTTTCCATGCGAAATCACGTTGTTCTGTTGACGGTAGAGAGCATTTTGCTGATCAATAACGATTGCAGCAATAGTTTGAGGCAAGGAAGAGGGGGGTCGGAAGAGACAAGAAGGAAAACATAAAAGATAAGCGCCATACTGTAATATTTCAGTGAAATGGTGGATATGACCCAATTGGCTGTTTATTAATAAGGTGTCCGTATTAAGCGTATTAAGCGGGTTCCTATGAATGCAGTAATTTTAATTATCATCTTTATTGTTTATATTAAGAACAATACACCACTGTTCCTTATACAAATAACGATTGGACAAATTTATTTTATCTAAGCGATAAAATATACCTATTCAACTGTCTGACTGTCGAAGACAAATTAATGTATGCATTTTCGTCTATCCTTCACATAATTTGAACTTTATCCACAGCTGTGGATAGCGTTTTCAGCAAGATCCGTTTGTGGTGGCCGAAAATGCCGTATCAGTGTGGACGACAGAAGAAAACACATAAAAAAGATGCATTTTCAAACAACTATTAGGGCTTTTATTTATTAAGATCTCAATGGGGGAGGGAGTCGGCAACATTGTGGGGGATAAGTAGTTTTAGAATCCTTGATACGGGGGATTATAAACGTTAACGAATACTTAAGGGGGAAAATTAAACTTTTGCGATAATATATGGGTATTTTAAATAATGGGAAGGCAGGGTGCCATTCTATCAAAGAGAAGACATGCACGATATACAAAGTTTTACTTTATAACAACACTGGGGATTCAATGCAAATATTTCGATTTATCCATATATATTTAAAGAATTATGCCAAAAAAAAAACCTTGCAGTAAACCATCGCTACATTCATTTACTCGCATATTGTTTTATTTTATCAAAACATGCTTTTGCAAGCTATGTATGCATGGTCTTTTAAAAATTCATTCATGTGGGGGGTAAGTAGTTTTGAACCCTTGAAATGGGGAATTAATATAGGTAATCATACGGTTTCGAGTTCAATTTGGGATTAATTTGCACGAGTGAGTTTTTCAAAAAGCTCAAAATTGCACGAGCCGCTTCGCTTTTTTTTTTCGATTTGTAATTTGCACTGGTGTTACACTTTTTGCACTGGTGTTACACGTTTTGCACTGGTGTTACACTTGAACTGCACTGCTCCTAGCCAATCAGAATCGAGTAATTTTTTCATGTATATGATTACAAACGTTAACGAACACTGAAAGGGGGAACATTAAACTTCTATGATAATATGTGGCTACTTTAAATCAATCAATCAATAATCTTTATTTAAACACGATAAAGTTTAAGCGCTGCCGCTTGTTGGGTCGTGTATTTAACTATACTATAAGGGACAGACCATTATTTTTCTGGAGGAGGGGGGGGGGATGAGAAATTTTCCTCTGTAAAGAATTTATTTTAATTTATGCGCCTTTGCAATCATTTTTTTCCAAGAGCACCTTCCTGCAAACATTTTCTTTATCATTACTTTTACAGTGCTATTTTCTCTGGTGCTAAAAATATTTGAGCAAATAAGCTATTTTTCGAAAAAAATCAATAGTGCTATAGCCAATTATTTTGACCACATATGCTCCTTGTAATTTATAGTTTGTTTTTCCTTTATACATCACTCACTGTTTTAATTCTTACGCAGCTACTGGCGCAAACAAAGGGCATACGACAGGAAATATGCAAAGGGAGTAGCAGGCTTTTTCGCGATTCCACAGTACCAAAGTCCTAATACTCTTTGACGTTGTTCCCACCGGGCCATCTTATCATACTCTCGTACCACCCGGCCTGTGGTACCTGCGGTGAAGGCAGGCACATTGCTGATTTAAAATGATTCCCATCGCCATAGGTTACTCCAAATAACTTGTAAACAGTTAAAGGCCCGTTTACACATGCGATTTTTGATGCGATTTTTGTCGCGCTCTCCAATGCAACTTTTGTCGCAAGTGTAAACTAGCGGCGATTTCCTGTGCGATTCGGTTGCGACATTTGCTTTGATTTGCTGTGATTTTCCAAAAATCACCGCCAAGTTGCATCAGGTTTCGAACAAGTCCAAAACCTCTGCGACATCGCGCGACAAATCGCGGTGCCCAAATCGCACTGAAATCGCCGCCCGTTTACACATGCGATTTAAAGATGCAACTTGCGCGCGACAAAAATTGCATCAACAAGTGCGACAAAAATTGCACAAAAAATCGCCTGTGTAAACGGGCCTTTAGCGACCCATTAGCTTTGATGGTGATATCGTCAGGAAGATGACAGACTTCTGAAACTCGCCCATTTCTTGACAGAATGTCAACGTTAAATGGCACGGCAAGCGGCATTCCTTGAATGAAAACACGTTGAGATTCTGACCCTGGCACAACAAAGAGCTTTTTGGCTGATTTTTGCGAAGGCAACGTGAAGGAGTTGTCTTGCGCAGTCAAATGGAAAGAGTCATCTTGGAGCTATTTTCAGCTGCTTTCGCATCACTGAGCAATATTTCAGTTTTAGAACTAATATTTTTTAATAGTTTATCTGACTTCTCTGCAAACATTTTTTTACACAAATCGTGTTTGCAAACAATTTATTTTGTCTTTTCAAGCCCTGCAAACAATTTTTTTCAATATTTCTCATCCCCCCCCCCCCCCCCCCCCCTCCAAGAAAATAATGGTCCGTCCCTAAATATAACTATCTACTCTTATTTAAAATTATTAATATTGATATTTTACATAATCGATAAAATATTGTAAAATTTAAAATTAGATTTTTATATTATAAAATCAGGCATGAAATTCGGGATTGATTTGACCGATAAGGCATTAAAGTCCATTCTTTGGAGAGTGTCATTCTTATTGGCCATTCTACAGAACGTTTTTACACTTTGTAAACAATCTTCGTTGCAGTTCACTAACGCTGCATTCCATAAAATTGAGCCAAGATGCGCTATCGAGTGTTTCATAAAATGAAAAGCATTTCATAATATGGGAAAGCAGAGTGTCATTCTATCAAAGAGAAGATAGGTGAACGATATATAGTTGTTTTGCTTTATAACAACACATTGAATGTAAATAAAGAATGATGGTAAATGTTAAGCTCGATAATGAAATGAGAAAGATGTAATTTTCATCATGTCACGAGCGTGGGACAAAGGAAAAATCTGAGTCCCGACAGGAATCGAACCTATCACTCCGTACACCGGTCGGATGCTCTAACCACTGAGCTATGAGAAACTCGTTTATTTACCGCATAGGCCTGTCACTCAATGTTGAGCATTTTAGACCGCTCTAAAAGAAAAATAATATTAATATAATGGGTAGCAAAGTGAAAAATACAAGCTAGAAATGGCGCTTATAAGCGAAAGGAATAAATGTTAATAAATGTTTGAAATTGCGTTTTTAAATACAGCCAGTGAGGCAGAAAATGCTGTCTCTTTTGGGAGTTGATTCCATTGTACAATTGCCCTTGGATAAAATGAATACTTATAAAAGTCTCTTGTGGCTAGGGGTTGAGTGCAGTAGGCGTATTCTTTAGAGCGAGTTGAGTACGAATGACCAACTGGCTGTATTTTGGTGACGTCGCGAGAGACAAGTCTGTTTCGCATTTTATATAGCATAGATAGCCATGCTATAGTTCGCCTGCTTTCTAGTGTCTTTCATTTTAGCTACATATATAGGTCCATGTGTGACATGCGTCCTGCGTACTGCTAGGATCAGCACTGTCGAAAGCGTCATGAGAGTCGATACATAAAGAAAGATGGTGAATGTTAAGCTCGGTTAAGAGAGAAAAGATGTAATGTTCATTATGTGACATAATCATAAGTCACTAGTCAGGTTCAGTCTCGTCCAGATCAGCCAAATCACCTTCGTCACTGATATCAACCTCAGTTGCCACTCGGGTGGTTTAATTTGAAGGTGTTTTCTGCAGGTTTGCATGTTTTTTTCCTGCAGGTTTGGCGCAGGTTGTTGTACGTCAATTTAACCCTATTTTGCCTGTGCTTTTTTTTTAGTACCCCCCCCCCCCCCAACTCCCCCCCCCCCCCCCCCCCCCCCCCCCCCCCCCCCCCCCCTCCTCGTAACTTCAAGAACATTCACCCCATTCACCTTCAGGCTATGACAATGAAACCTAGAGGAAACATAGTACGTCCAAAACTGTTTCCTTTGCGTTCCGCACACTGGAACGATGACGTCTTATGACGTAGTTATTAGGTATTCAGTTATACGGCCGCCATCTTGGATCCGCCATCTTGGACTTCTAAATTTTTTCAAAACCTCTTAAAAACCGTGCAAATTGACTTCAAATTAATCAAAACCAATAAATAATGTAAAAGTTATACCAAAAAACATAATTATTTTTCTGCATTCAAAGGTAAAAATATGCCAGTTTCAAAAAATATGGCTGTCAAAATATTGTTGCCATGGAAACATCAAGTCACGTGATCAATATTGCCATCTTCCATATCACTTGTAAAAACATAAACATCAAGCGATTTATTAGCTTCGAACCGAAGGAAAGTGTCAAACTATCATATGATTTGACCAAACTCACAAAAGGAAGCTGCAATTGCACTAAATTCGATATTTCCTTCGACTGTAAAAACTAAAACAAAGAAGCGATCGAAGCGAATTTCAACAACGTTTTGGCGCCGACTTTGACTAAAATTCAACGGTCATAAATTCCTACAAAACGTGGGGACTTTAGGGGACCCTGTACTGCGTTTAAAAGAGTCACTCTTCGGGCGCTATCGGGCGTAATTATATGCTTATGTACCCAGGATTAAAAACGAAACACGACAAAACAGATCAAGGGTTTAAACACAACAAAGAAACGAAGCGGATTAGCCATGCATGCCACTCGAAACAAAGACAAAAAAAATGCGATACATAGACAAACAGGCTCGGATCAAATGATACCTAAGTAAACTTTAATGTACATATATAGAAACCAAATAACGATTTGATTCACCTTTTATCGCGTTGGAAACGAAGAAAACGTCTCGCAAAAATCAGTAAAATTTCACCACGTGTACTCGCCATCGCAGTAAAGATCGATAATTACGCGCTAGGCGTCATGGGATACCTGAAAAATCCTCCTTTGGTTAAGGCTATGACAATGAAATCTAGAAGGTACATAGTACGTCCAAAACTGTCTCCTTTGCGGTCCGCACACGGAACGATGACGTCATATGACATAGTTATTAGGTAATTAGTTATACGGCCGCCATCTTGGATTTCTGAAATTTTTCTAAACCTCTTAAAAACCGTCTAAATTGACTCAAAATTAATCAAAACCAATAAATAAACGCTAAATGACGTCAAAATGTAAAAGTTATACCAATAAACATTGTTTTTCTTCATTCAAAGGTAAAAATATGCAAATTTAAAAAAATATGGCTGTCAAAATCTTGTTGCCATGGAAAAATTAAGTCACGTGATCAATAAAATGTCATATGAAATTGTTGTCAGATAAATTTTAGGAAAAGTCACAAAGTTTGATGGCGTTTGAATGCATATTTAAGAAGTTATGAATGTTGAAAGTAAGCGCAGGCAAAATAGGGTTAATACTGTAACGAGACGATCACCTTACAAGATAAATTGTAGCAGCGATTACTACCGAAGACCGTTAATGTGATCGCACTTCTTTTTCTGTACGGCACAAATTTGTGAATTTTTTCGATTAAAACGACTGATCAGCTAAGTGATACCGGTATATAAAAAAATAAATACATAAAAAAATAAAGAAGTGTCTAGTCACCTCTGGAAAATAGAAAATAATTGAAATTAGTTTTCAATATCTCAATGTTATTTTACAAATTGAACTATAAACGAACATTTTAATGAAAGACCCTGTCCACAGCAACACCATAAAGATGTTTTAAACATTATAAGAAAAATATGTCCAAATGTTGTTATATATAGGTGGGGAGAAGAACACAGGGTGGAATCCAGGACGTGTTTCACAGAGCACGAGACTCTCATTTTACATAGAATTACAAAAACACGGGGCAACAAAATATAACAGTTCCAACAAAAAAATGACGCGTTTTCATTTTATGGATAAATACGTACTACTATTAGAAAATAATGGCTGACGGCCTTTAAAAACATGACACAGTTGCATTAACCCTCGGACGTACAAGGGTGGGGGTGGATGCCCCCCCCCCCCCCCCCCCCCCCTTAAGGTTTTTCCCCGATATTTTCAAGACAATTTACGATTAGCACATGCCGTTTTCAGTAGCTGTTCGTTTATCCTTGAGACATATTTTAATAAAGTTGGGCGACAACCAGTTACTATGGCAACGAGATATGAGAATGCGTGCTTTTCGCCTTTTTTTCAGTGAAAAAAACATTTAAAATGCTACCAAAAGCATCAAAATGTTTAATTGTATGTTATTTTGCAACTCTAGCAAACAACAACCCCCGTGTAACACGGTGGGGGTATAAATTTGCGTGTACGTCCGAGGGTTAAGGTAGAAAAGATAAACGTCCATAGTTAGTGGAAAAAAGCGTTTGGAATTACTTCCTAAGTCTTGTTGACGCTATTTAATAATCTTTCTTACCAATGCTCTATATAGTATCCCCAATTAGTTTATTTAGCTAGATACCATTGACACTTAAATAAATTTATTCATTCATTATTCATAAACGCAAGGATTTGACTACTACTCTTTTTCCCTCAGGCCTCCCCATCAGCCCCTGCGCAGCTTTTTTACTTGTATCCATTCTTTTCTCGCCCAAAATCAGATAAAAAGCGACTGGGTTCCAGTCGCATATCCTAACGACATTAGCACATTGCAATTTACAGTTTTATACATGAATGCAAAAAAACAGCCAACGATATCCAAATACAGTTGCTAATGCTGAGTTCTTTCAAAGACTGACCTCAGGTGACAGAAGACTTGTCATGTCTTTCGAAAATTTTGAGAATACTAAACAAACCCTTACAAGGGCATGGCATAAAAATGCGTCTTTGCCCTTTTCTTTGCGTGCTAATTTCTATTTCTTCTATTACTCGGGAATTTCTTACTCTGTTGAGTTATGCAGCGCAGCCTTCCCATTCCTTCTCATTTCTTTATTATCTGTGGCATCTCCTTCATTACTGATGGCTCAATCAGTTTTCTATCTACAACAACAACATACCCGTTTTATAAACAATTCAAGTGAAACTGTCCTTGTCAGCGATAACCCGTTCATTGCACTTCGCGTCAGTTCCCGGGTTAAAAATGGACGTTATATTTTAAGATTTTTAGATAGATTTAATTTAACGAGAAAAAAAAACATTGAAATTTGTGCCTAAATATTTAATAACCTTCCATTAGCTCGTATTTATTTAAGATATCTGGATTTAATTTAACGAGAAAGAAAAGCATTTAAATTTGTGCCTAAAGCGAAGCGAGTGAGTGAGTGAGTGAAACTGTCCTTGTCAGCGATGATCCGTTCATTACACTTCGCGTCAGTTCCCGGTTTAAAAATGGACGTTATATTTTAAGATATCTAGATTTAATTTAACGAGAAAAAAACATTGAAATTTGTGCCTAAATATTTAATAACCTTCCATTAGCTCGTATTTACATATCGGATAAAACGTATTTTTTACGTTTTGTGCTGATGCAATTTGAAAGTGCAGTCTTCATTCTGATAAAGTAAAATTGTTTTATTTAAGTAACAACAACAACTGCAACAGTTGGCGGCTATTTTAATGAAGAAATCCTTTATTTCTTAGAACATCACAAGACTGAAAAAACGCACAGTCCATTTTACACGCTATGAATATTTATTACATGTAGTTTACCCTTGACACTCGGTGTTAAATTTCGGTAGCGGTAGCTCTGTAACTAAAATATTTCGTAAGCCACCAGCTCTAGTTTAATACGACCACGTTTTCAAGGTGGTTGCTTATGAGATCTTTGACTGTATTGTATCCATTGACGGTAAAATAATTCAGATGGCTTTATATATTTAATTGTCATTTGCGAACTGGTCATTGTAATAAATTATGAACACTGCAAACATAACTTACACACTTCAGTTATTTACTTAAGCAGATGATATTAAGGCAAAATAGCAAAGAAAGTTGAAGGATGTCAATAATAATGAAAAACATAAGAGTGAATAATAACGGATGAAGCCTTTAGTTAGCAAAAGAGAACTCGTTGGATGTCCTTCATATTTTATTGTAAAATTTTAATTGTACAAAAGACTTTCAAAATTTATAAGAAATGTAGGATTGAAAGGGGTAAAGAACAAATATTTAAAGAAGGTCATTACCGTCACCAGCAAAAAAAGCACGTAACACAGTTGACAGCTGAGATTTCGAAATGGTATTTCTCTACAGATATTGAAAGAAAATCATTTGGAAATACATGTACCGTATTTTCTCGATTAAACGCCGGGCCCCGAATAAACGCCGGGTATACTAGAGGAAGTTGTAAGTAAGCCCCTCAAACGTTTATTTGTGGTATAATAAACTTAAGATTTAAGGGCAAGGTACACGGCTGCCAAGAAAAACGAATAATAACCCTTTCTTAAAAAATGGCGGGCGAGAAAAAACTGCTGATTCAAAGAAACGCCGGGTCCACTAGGCCAAGTTTGAAATAAACGCCGGGGGCGTTTAATTGAGAAAATACGGTAATCTATTTAAATAAACTTAAGTAATATTATCAAATTACATAACTGTCCTTCGCAGCTGCACTTTTCGACTGTTTTATCGGCACGTACTAAACAACGCGGCATCTCATTTTGTCGTTTCATGTTCCTGTGAGATGGAGTCTTTTGTTTTTATGTCCTTTTTATTGGTCCAGTTTGTAGTGACCATAAACGCTATGCAAAAAAGTGCTCTTTTTCGAAATGCAGTTGGAGATTTCTCAGTCGGTGACTTCAAGCAAAATCCATTTCATTACTTATGGGTGAAGAAACTGGCATCGTCAATGGCCGCAGATCAGATGAATTGCACTTTCTTTTGTGTCGGTGAACCAAAGTGCCGTTCGTTCAACATGGCAGCGAATCAAGATTCTAAAGGTCTTTATCTGTGTGAGTTGCTCGCCAGTGACAAGCACGGAGCAAAAACAAAGTTCCACGCCAATGCTACCTTCCATCATTACAGCCCAAAGGTAGGGTTCGGAACTTCTTTTTAAAAAAACTTCTTTCACCCTTTTACTTCCCACAATCGAATCTTTTAAACGTTTTCATGAGTTTAAGAACAAGTGTTCTAACTTTTGAGTGCGTCAATTAAAAAAGTAAAATATTGACCATTAAAATATGGGCGATGGCAATGTTTATTTTTCAACATATTATGCAATGCAAGTGAAATGATACGTACCCAACTAATAATGGCGTGTTTAAAAAATTGTCGATAATACAACCATTCTTGGCTAACGCGCGAGCGCCAAATCTTTCCAAATAGTGTTTCTTACCTGCTGCGTAAGCGGCTTAGCTGAGACAACGCGCGCAAAATCTACGTTGCAATGTAAACTCATTTCTATCAGTTTATGTCCCTCGATAAAATAAATGGGCTGAGAATAGAGACATTTGTTTTCTTATAGCGAAACGGTGGAATCTGTAGATTAACGTTAAACAGGCGGAATCGTAAATTTCCGCTCGCCCCAGGAACCAATCATATTGCAGGATTCGCAGAATTCCGGCCCCTCGCATTCTGAGAAAGAAAATATATTTTATTGACATGATAAAATGATATGATATGTTGAACATTTGCTGATATCAGAAGGGTTTTGCTTTTTCATCCTGATAGTCGGAGGTTTTCTTAATCTTACAATTTAGAATATAGCGCGATTGGAATTCAGCGCATTTTAAACGATCTCCTTTGGCTCTTTTTTACACCAATGCCTTAACGGTTTATCTTTGCTACTTCTCACGTCACAGCAAGCAATCTTCTGAGTTGTAGCAATCTTACGATCGTAATACAAGGGTCCAACTGGCTTTGCTTAGCACCAGTCAGGCGTCATTCCAGACTATTCGTTTAACAAATTAGTTTGACGTTAATCAATGTTCAATATATTTTCAGTCTCCATGTGAAAGCGATCCTTGCATGAACGGTGCAGACTGTGTTCCTGAATATGAACTGAACACCTATCATTGTGACTGTAAACAAGGATTCTGTGGAACTCACTGTGAGCATGGAGGTATTTAACAACTCTAAATAAGCATAATCTGCTTCACGTGTAAAGGTATAAGTACTGTAGCTTGACCCGTGTGGGATTGAAACCTTAATTAATTTAATACAATGGAAAGCCCTTAATACGGACTCTCGACAAGTATCAACGGAACTCAGTGGGAACTCTTGGTTGATCGGACGAAAGATAACACCCGTTATGACAAGATGGTCCTAATACCGTGGTGGTCGTAAGAGAGAATTTAACTGTGCAAAAAAAGATGAATTACTCATAAGCTGGATGGAGGTATCAAACATTTTACAACTAGGGATACGTGACTCGCAAACTATTGTAGAAAATGTTCGCAAGAATTTTCTTTTCGTCATAAGATCGTCATTAATCACGCGATAGCCACCGATCGCATTTAAACCATCGATTGCATTTAAGGCGATGTTACACGGGACGATTCGCAAGGACGATTTTTAGAGCAACATGGGTGCACGGACGATATTCTTCGCAATTTTTTCGTTGCGAGTTTTTGAATCAGCTTAAAGAAACTCGCAACGCAAAAAACGAATTTTTCTCTAGTTGTTTCGTGTTGCGAATCGTCCGGTCTAACATTACCTTTCACCACCGATTCCATTTAAAAGCAATCAGTACCTGTAAGAATTGATAAAAGTGGCAAATTATTAATTTTAAATGAAGAAAGGTTGAATTAATGGTACATGCAAAAGTTTAGCAGCGTGCAGTAGGCACATGCTCCCCAAAGGAAGTGTATATCTTATGTTTTCCTAATGGTATAATTTGAAATTCTGTTATTAATCAACCTTTGAAATCTCGCCATGTCTTTGCTTCGTTTTATTTGAAATGATTTACATTTTGGCTGTGGAACCTTGTAAATACGATTCATATCCACAAATTGTTAACTGAAAGGACGCCCTCTAACAAGATGGACGGGCGACATATATATTATGATATAAATCTGGAAGAGAAACGCCAATTCCCAAAGATAGAACATATTGGAGACTTCGGAAGAAAGTTTCATTCCACAGTTAATGGACTTACCTCGATCATCTTAACATATATTTTTTTCTATAAATGTAGAAAATAAAACCTGCAGTGCTTTCAAACGATGCAATCCCGATGCTACAAGTGGTTCTTACGTCATCGACCCTGATGGTAAGAGAGGGAAGACACCTTTTACTGTCTTCTGTGACATGACAGACAAGAACGGAGTTGGTATAACAGTTGTCAGTCACAATAGTGAAAAAAGAACGTTGGTTTACTCAGATAGATACAAGAGCCAAGGAGGTTACGTACGAAATGTTACCTACTCTGGGACAGGGCTGACGAGTGTTACACAACTGGCCAAACTTACAAATGTCTCCGCCCATTGCGAGCAGTTTATTAAGTACGAATGTTCCCACTCAGTGCTCTTATACAACGGTAACATGTATGGCTGGTGGGTGTCACGTGATGACAACAAGATGACATATTGGGGTGGAGCAAATTCTACTCCTTAAAAGTGCGCCTGCAGTGTAAGTGGAACATGTGCAAACCCCTCGTATGGATGCAACTGCGACCAAAATGACCAGGTCTGGCGCGAGGACAGCGGTCTTCTTACAAACAAGTCCCACCGTCCCGTGATTCAACTGAGGTTTGGTGATATAGGTCCGAACTACCAACAAGGTTACCACACGCTTGGAAAGCTGATGTGTTATGGTATAAATTAAGAGTCTTGCTTCGAAAGACGAAAGTTACACATGTGATCAATAGAGTACATGGAAAGAACAGCTTCATAAGGGCTTTAGTAGGTTAAGATTTAAAAGTAATAATTGGCATGGGAGAATACGTAGGCGGCACACACATATCCTGAATTGACGTGAGGTCCATAACTAGTTATCATAGAAGTGCAAAAAAGGCTAATTTTATTGCAGTTATCACAAATAGGGACTCGAGAAAGATTTCCCAAAAGTTACCCCCATGTAAAGTGTTTTGTTATGTGGAAAATAAATTGCAAGAAAGCCGGGAATAATTTCAATTTTTTACTAAAAAAGTGATTTGCAATTTTACTCGAAATAATGTTTATTTATACTGCTTTACAATTCCACTCTTGTTGTTAAGACTTCGCGGCTGGATTATTCACCAAAGTGCATGTATAAGTCCTTTTAAGGACTAACAGGTGAGCGCCTTGAGATCATGAGAAGACGCAAATTAAAGTAGATATCTTGTTGGCCGATTTTGACTTTCGTATACATTTATCACACAAGGCAGAAAAACAAACAAATAAACCGGTTTTCTTGTTTAAATGCAGTTTTAAAAATATAACCACGGGTATTCCATACGTAAAATATTCATGTGAAATACCGCAGTAGTTATGCGAAAAGAAGATGGCAAGAAATCTGCAACTCATTTTTGTTATTTAAAACTGATTTCAATTTTTTACAGCTTTGCAATAAAAGCGGAAAACGAATTCGGCCCTGCTTGTTGAAACATCATGTTAACCAACGCAAATAGGTTTAATTACAGGTTGGAACGCTTTGCCGTTCACTCTGAGCCGGAGCCGTGACATGCTAATTCAAACGTATCTCGCTTGCATCCGTTCCTTTTAAGAATTAACAGGTAGTAGCTTGATATCGTAGAAGACACAGAATAGATCACTTCTCATTGGCTGATTTTGACTTATATTCACTCGAATCGGGAAAAACCAAACAAGTAAGACATAGATTTGCCGAAAATTCCATCGTTTTTGCAAATCTTTCTTGAGCGAATGGAATTAGAATTAAATACATCCAGGGGTATCCTAAATGTGAAATGTTTGTGTGAATTACAGTATTTATGTTCATCATAACATGGCCATATAGCATGACATATGAGTTAGAAGTCTCTTAAGTTAACTGGTGGAGGATAGTTATCGCGATTAGCATAAGTAAGTTCATATATAAAATAACATTAAGGGATTTTTCACCAGAAGCTAGCGTTCTTCGGGACAACGTGTGTCAGTAATATAATTAAGTATAACTTTTAATATCGAAGCCTCAGTGTAGATTAGTCATGGATAATAATGAAATAAATAAAGATTTTACAATTCTTCAGGAAGCACTTAGATATTTCATTCATCATTCATTAAAGGCTCTTTCGAAAATGTTGTAAATCCTATTGCACCGTGCCATAGGTTCGAAAATAGGGATTTTTGTCAGGCGCACTACTACGCAAGTGTCTCTCGTTTTTTAAGCTCTTCGATTTTTTAATCCAGTTTGCCTAGTGGTGATAAAAGCTATGCAGGAAAGTGTTCTTTATCGAAATGCAGTTGGAACTGATTGAGTCATATATGGGTGAAGAAACTAGCTTCATCAATGGTGGCTTATGTTAAATATTGATATCTAAAATACGGTATCTATGCCCATGCTAAGATGCACATAATATAGTTAGAAGTTTCCAACGACTACTGGTGGAGTTTGGATATCGGCGAGTAGAAGTAAGCCAACCAGGTTACTTTATATGATACTGACTGTTATTGTGAACAATAATATTTAAAATTCAGACATTGTTTCGATTTTTCGCCAGAAACTTTCTCGGAACAACTTATTTGAAGTATACTTTTTCTTTCGGAAAATCCCCTTTTTGATGTTTATGTTTCGGTGTAAATTACTTAATATGGCAACAGCAAAAGCATTAACAGTTCTTCAAAGTGCACTTTAATGTTTCATTCATAAAGGCTTATGTTTCAAATTCTCTAAAATTCTATTTCATTGGGTCATGTTTTCGAATCCCGATCGATCAAGAGGAATATATTTTTTCTCATGTGCCTTTCCAATTGCTCACTTTGCTAGCATCATTCTAAAGATCTTTAATTTCACTCACACGTTTGCCATCTGCCGAACTTAGTAATTGGTTTGTTCCAAGCCGGAGTGGTCTCCCACTCGAAAAAGGACAAGTCCGATATAAATAAAATGGTTTTAAAAAACACCTGACGGTAACAATTAAATCAACCACAAAACATGTTAGTTGTTGGACATGGTATAAAACGTGAGGTGATTTGAGAAAATAAAGGGGGGAAACAAAAGTGATGGTTGGTTTTCATAGAGTTCCATGAAAACTCTCGTAATTAGCTAGCGTTGCAGAACTTATACTTGTAATTAGCAGAGTCCGTAGCATTTACCCCTGTCCCAAACCGCCACCGTCCCATATTTTAAGCACAACATTAATAGTACAACAGTCATTCTGCTAGGACAACGTAAAACGAGCAAATCTGCTCTATCCGTTTTTGGTCAACACACCATTGAGTCTCTTGATCTGATTCTTATCATTTCTTTCGGTTCAGTTTTCAGTCGGTGACTTCAAGCAAAATCCATAGTGCCATCACATATGGGTGAAGAACCAAGCTTCGTCAATGGCGGCATATGTTAAATGTTATATTAATATGCGAAAGGCAGTATATTTGTTTCCATCCAAAGATGATCATAAGCTACGCGTCTAAGTTTACCGCAATTCAGCAGGAAGCACTTTAAAATTTGATCCATAAAAAGCTATTTTAAAACTCGTTGAGATTCTATGGCACCAGTTCAAGGCCTTGAATCCCGCTCTAGCGGAATGTTTTTTTTTCTCAGTTGCCTTTGCACCGAGGATCTTTTATTTAACCCACAGCAACAAAATCGCGGTTTTTTTAAATCTCGGTTTCTTTTTGACAACTATGCGCTCTTCCGGGTTTAAGTTCCAAGTCGGAATAGCTTCCCAAATCTTACAACTAAATACATCGGATAAAGAAAAGACCAATATAAATAATATTCCTAAAAAGAGATCTACAGGTCGACAGCAGTTAAATCAACCGCAAACTCTCCATTTAGCATGTTAATGGTTAAAGCTTGTGGAACAATAACACAGGTTTGAGTGGACATGTGAGAAAAGAAAAAGGAAAAAATAATGTCTTTAGTTGTTTGTTTCCGTAGAGTTGAATGGCAAGTCTTGTGAATAGTGCAAAAGAATTTAAAATAGCTGTATAATTAGCACAGTCCACACCATTTATCACTATCCCAAATTTCCGCTTTTGTCACGATGGCTCTTGGCTATATATGGAAACGCATTTAACAAATTCAACGCCTTCTATTTAAAGCGCGCAGCGCATTTCAGTATAGCAGTCATTCAGCTAGCTTTTTAAAGATAACGCACAAATTGTCTCGCACAGTTTTTGGCCAACGCACCATGGCGTCTAAGGGTATCATTTCATCGTTTCTTTCAATCCAGTTTGTAGTGACGATAAACGCTATGCAAAAAAGTGCTCTTTATCGAAATGCAGTTGGAGATTTATCTGTCGGTGACTTCAAGCAAAATCCGTACCATTACTTATGGGTGAAGAAACTAGCTTCGTCAATGGCGGCAGATCAGATCGACTGTATTTTTCTTTGCATCGGTGAACCAAACTGCCATTCGTTCAACGTGGCGGTGTATCCAAATTCTAAAGGTCTTTATCTGTGTGAGTTGTTAGCCAGTGACAAGTACGCAGAAAAAACGAAGTTCCACGCCAATGCTACCTTCCATCATTACAGCCCTAAGGTATGAATAAAAAAGATCGTTTTTATTTAATCTGTTTAATGTCTGTAACTCCTATAGTCAGAGTTCTTTCTAGGATTTTTCGTTTGAGGGAGAAGTTCGAATGGCCATGAGATTCAAAGGCGGGTCCGGGGGCATGCCCCCCCCCCCCCCCCCCCCTCCCCCGGAAAGTGTTTGTAATGAAAATGCGATGACTGTAATCTAGCGCATTTTGAGACACAATTTGAAAATAATGCCACAGTGGTATTTTATTGTTTAGTCATGATAACGCTTTGACAATGTTACAATTAGCTCCACAATTTGTTAACTTAGAAGAAGAGTTTCTCAACATGTAATTGCACATATATTTATACATACTCATTGAAAGTGAAAGAGTAAATAATATACAACAGTGGCAATGTTCCAGTTCTTACCAGCAGTTTATAGTACTCCATGTAACTTGTCATATCGTGTCCTTTCACAGGGAATGCCTTATATGTCTTGTTCATTGAACTGGATGATTGATATATAGTGAGCTTAATTTTTAGGGTAGAAGTGTCCACTCCTCAAATTCCATAGATAGAGCCCTAAGCCTGGTTGTTCGAAAGCCGTTTAACGCTAATCCTCGATTAAAACTTAACCGAGGATTTCATTTCTCTGCAGACCATTGCATAAGACTTGCGCATATATTTTGCCCGTTCCAAATACGATAGATAATAGGCCTTTATCACGCGGCGGCCATGTTGACTCCCCGGAGAATAAAATGATTTGTTTTTGCCCGCCCAACCACATTTTCAATTTTTTTCACTGCGTGAGGCTGGGTGGCGTAAATCTTTTGTTTTTAACAAAATGGTGGGGTGTGATAAAGGCCTAAGGTCACCTGCCTTACCAATGGAGACGGTGTTGGAGGGAGGGGAGGGTGGGGAGTTAGACGCAGAGGGTGGGGTGGCTTCGGTGGAGCAAAACGCGTAGGAGTGGGAAGGGTCCGGCGTTTGTTTCGTATTCACGAGTTGGCTTGTAGGAGCCTTTGATTTGTCATATTAATTAAGTTATAATTGATACGAACGCGTCATATGCAGTAACCTAACAGGCTATCAATAACAAGTCATGTGGCATGCTCCAGAAACTGGCGAAAGCTTTCAAAAATATTTGTTAATTTGTTTGTTTTAGTGGTGTCATATTGCCTTTACTGATTGATGTTAAATATATTTTTAGTCTCCATGTGAAAGCGATCCTTGCAAGAACGATGCAGACTGTGTTCCTGAATATGAACTGAACACCTACCACTGCGACTGTAAACAAGGATTCTGTGGAACTCACTGTGAGCATGGAGGTATTTAAGAATAACATTATCTGCTTCATTTGTAAAGCCACGGTAATCAGCCATAAATTACAATCACTGAGATGACAGCAGTAAAGGCCCGGGAGTAAAGGTATAAGAATGGTAGCTTGACCCGTGTGGGGTTGAAACCTTAATTAATTTAATACATCATGAATGGAAAGCCCTTAATACGGACTCTCGATAACGACAAGTATCAACGGAACTCTTGGTTGATCAGACGAAAGATAAGACCTGTTAGAGCGATTTTCGTATGACCTTGAAATGGAACGCGCGTACAGAGCCAAAACAACAAATGAACGCGAAAAGTAGACATCAGATTGGTTTATCGAACAGAGTCAAACGCGCGCGGATTTTGATTGGCTTATCGAACATGCAACGCGTGTTGAATACAAAAAAAAAGAAATTTTCGCTGTTTTCCACAACTCGAAACAACAAAATGCCGAACTGAAAAGTAAATACTCGTGAAGGACTTTACAACTCTGGCGTAGCCTATCACTTGCAAAAAAGGTACCAGATTTTGGCAGACTATGCAGTAAGTGGAAGTTTTGCAGTCAGTGCACGCGAAAACCGCGTATGCTACAATACCGCTCGAACAATTTGCGAAAAATTCATCGCGACCGAAGATTGTCAAGCTGGAGGCCACCAAAGAAAATGGAACCTTCGGGCTCTCCTTCGGTGTACAGTAAACTGTAAACTCACTCCTGATGAAATGACGAAGCACGAAAGACTACTTCCTTGGCTATTTAATGAGACTGAAACACCTCTGAAATAACCACAGATACAAAAACACCATTAAATTTCCACCGACTTTCGAAAACACGCACAACATAGCACATTTGATCTTTTGTCCGAGAACTTTCTGAAAATCGTGCAATCAATATTCTGTTTGACGTCATTCTGTTATCGACGTTCCGATTGGTTTATCGAACAAGCGCATTTGCCATATTAGGGTTGTTTACGCGGGAAACGAAACACTGCTTTTGTTTCGATCTGTTCAATCATTGGTGGATAAACAAATCGCAAACACTCTCCGAACCGTTTTTCAAGGTCATACGAAAATCGCTCTATCACAAGCTAAGGTGGTCCTAATACCGTGGTGGTCGTAAGATAGAATTTAAGAGACAGTCTCCGTAAAAGCGGTCCGGCCGATCTGGTTTGAAAAATAGATTTCGCTCATTTCTTGTGTGTTGGAAGACTTTCATGTACTTATACTAAAGCCACAATCCGTTTGCCCGGATCTTTTAAAATTTTCGATTTTTGAGAGATTTTCGGTTCTCCCGAGCGAACGCTCGTGGAAGCCCATATCAAGGCTTAAATTTAAGGCAACTTTGAAGATCAATTTTACAAGAACTAACAAACTCTTTATAAAACAAACACCACCATCAGTAATATTATGTCTTATTTAGCTAATAAAGCGACTTTTGTAAACATTGAGTGTGGAACAAGCCCACAGCGAAACTAAAACGAACCCTGTATCTCACTGCTTCATGAAACACGTGAAAATGGGTCAAATTCAAACTTTATTTTTGAAAAAGTGGGGCAGTCTATTTCAACCAAACCAACATAATTGGAAAGAAGGTAACATTGAGAATGTCATTACAGAAAGAAACCTTGCGGTACCTCGCTGGTAAAAAAATTATAGCTGTGTGAACTTGCCAAATTTTTAAAATATCCAAGTTTTGCCCCATTTTGAAAGACTCGTCAACAAGAAGCCTTGTAGCATCCTCACTCGTAGACGGATCTAAAGCCATCAGAGATAAAGGAGAAACTAATTAAAACGTATTTTGGTTCATTTTAAAGCGAATAAAACGTTTTTGAACGATTAAAGCTTGACTTACCTTGCAAGCATATTTTGTACAGCTTCATCGTGTTGGATTCGCTCGATGTTTCCAGACGATAAAAACAATCGCTGGCCCCAAACTTTGTATATATGCCGCTTATAATTAGGTTAAGGTATAAACTTTGTGTTTTGCCTTCCATATTAGTCGTACAGGAAGCGTACAGGGATGTTTTTCTACGACTAAACCGTGAAACGGCTTGTCAGAATCGACCGCCATGTTTATCTTTCGAAGGCAACCGCTGACCAACATTCTAGGATATTGGGCTCATGTTACAGGTAGTGTAATAAAGTAGTTGAAGTTGAATTTTTGGCGGCAAATTTCGAGGGTTGGGGTTGGGGTAGATGGAGGGAAGAATATTGTTAAAACTTTTATTCGTTTGCATTATTTCACTTGTCTTTAATAGGATTTCCTATTCTTTTTTTTTTTTTTTTTTTTTGAGGGGGGGGGGGGGGGGAAGTGGGGCAGGGGGAGGGGCTGCAGACATTGCGGTAGCCTTTTGTTTAGTATGCCTCTTTTTCTGCACCGAGTGCATTTTGTTATTTTGAGCGTTATCTCTTATAAATATTGCGTTTGTAGAGTTCATTTTTTATTCTTTTATCTTTAAGGCGCGCGATAAAAAACTTGACACTTATAAGACTGCCAACATTTAATTAGCGTCATATTCTTACTTAATTCGTAGTCTATCTTTTGCGGCGTTTTAAAATAAACATGCAGTTTATTTTACCACAAGGTGAGCGGTACATACTGATATACTTTTTTATGTTTTTTTACGTCGTGACTCAGAGAGCTAAAAAACGCGGGAAAAAACGTAATTAGATATGCATTAATCAACCAGATAGCGGTCTCAAATTTAATTATAAAAGTAAATATAAAAACACCAAGATGAAATGGCGGCAAATTGCCATCCCTGGGTTTATGGATATTGTCTTCTTGATTCTTCATTATTTTTCAAATTAAATTCTTTTAAGTTAGTGCACTCCAAAAAAAACCAACAATTATTACTGTATTTTTATTGCGATAAAGAACAAAAAGTTAGTGTGTGATCAATTGAAGCACTTAGACCTAGACTACAATATTTACTCAGTCCAGAAAATCTAATTATATAAAATAAACAAAGTTTATTTTTTTATATACCAACATATGAGTTATGAAGGAAAATTAGAGAAAATAGTACTGTATTCAGTACTTTAAACAATACCTGATCTTATAGGAACGATGATCCCAAATAGCTTTTGAATGCCTTGAGCCATCTGTAAGTTAACAACGTCTCTTCCATGGAGACTTCTGTTTTCTCCGCTGTGCTCAGGGTACTGACAAGTTACTTTTGTACTTCTCCAAAACTTCCCTAATATGTGGCGATGCCTGTAGTAAATCCACATTCTCTGTAGATCTTCATGAGGCAAGTTGCCCTTGCAAGAATGAGCTCGCTTTCATCGAGGGCTTCTTTGGAAAAATGGCAGCTTATCAGATGGTTTTCTATTTCATCATTACAATCCGATAACCGAACAACACCACTCGCGCCACGAGATGGGCCGCAGTTTTTCCCATCTGTACTACCCAAGAAGCAGTCCACGGACATCATACGCCGGCTTCGATGCCACCGAACGGACGATGTAATCTTAAAATTATCACTGTGGTCTTAAAAGAAATACAGGCGCAGAAGATCAGAGGTAACTGAAACTAATTGTTATAATTGATACGTGTACAATACCATGCGAGAAAAACAAACAAGTTGTCCTTCCAAAAAAACAATGTCAAAACTTAGAGAACTTGGATACGACTGACTATTTCACATCTACGCTGGCGGTATATTACAATCTGGGAATTAAAAAAAGGAAGTTGATGTATCTTTCAAACACTGAGCGCGAACAACCAAAATCTTAAACGTGAAAAGGTAAGGGAAGTAATAAAATGTTTTTTTTTTAAATTCAACAATCCTTTTCTGTAAGTTTGTTTTTATTTCAATCACAAAACATTCACAACAAGCATACAACTAATACTGACAAAAAAGATATTCAACTCTTCAATTACATATTCTCTGACTCGCAATTGCCAGCAAAACCAAGTTAAATATTAACAAAAATTTCATTAAAACACTTGGCTTGCAAAATTCAAATTTATTATTTGTACGCATCCTCCTCTCTCTCCCATTCCCAGCCTCGCCTCCGGCACCGACTAAATTACACCCGACATGAGCCAAGTGTACTCAGCGGATGATCAGCGGTTGCCTTCATGAGGTAAACATGGCGGTGAAATGGCGGTTGATTGCCGATGTTTCACCGTTTGGTCGTGTAAAAAAAGTCCATTGTACGACTAATATGGAAGACAAAACACAAAGTTTATACCTTAACCTTATTCATAAGCGACATATATACAAAGCTTGGCGTCAGCGATTGTTTTTATCGTCTGGAAACATCGAGCGAAATTCCAACACGATGAAGCTGCACAAAATATGCTTGCAGGGTAAGTCAAGCTTTAATCGTTCAAAAACGTTTTATTCGCTTCAAAATGAACCAAAAGACGTTTTAATTAGTTTTTCCTTTATCTCTGATGGTTTTAGATCCGTCTACGAGTGAGGATGCTACAAGGCTTCTTGTTGACGAGTCTTTCAATATGGGGCAAAACTTGGATATTTTAAAAATTTGGCAAGTTCACACAGCTATAATTTTTTTACCAGCGAGGTACCGCAAGGTTTCTTTCTGTAATGACATTCTCAATGTTACCTTCTTTCCAATTATGTTGGTTTGGTTGAAATAGACTGCCCCACGTTTTCAAAAATAAAGTTTGAATTTGACCCATTTTCACGTGTTTCACGAAGCAGTGAGATATCGGGTTCGTTTTAGTTTCGCTGTGGGCTTGTTTCACATTCAATGTTTACAAAAGTCGCTTTATTAGCTAAATAAGACATAATATTACTGATGGTGGTGTTTGTTTTATAAAAAGTTTGTTAGTTCTTGTAAAATTGATCTTCAAAGTTGCCTTAAATTTAAGCCGCGATATGGGCTTCCACGAGCGTTCGCTCGGGAGAACCGAAAATCTCTCAAAATTCAAAAATTTTAAAAGATCCTGACAAACGGATTGTGGTTTTAGTATAAGTACATGAAAGTCTTCCAACACACAAGAGGTGAGCGAAATCTATTTTTCAAACCAGATCGGCCGGACCGCTTTTACGGAGACTGTCTCTTAACTGTGCCAATAAATCTGAATTACTCATAAGCTTTACTGACGACCATCCCCCAACCTCCAACCCCCACATCATCCAACACCCTATTCATTCTATCCTTTCTCACCTACAAAAAGACAAACCAGAAAACATTAAAATAAGATACACCGTCAAAAAGTGTGCTGATTGCCGTTCAGAAGTCATTGCAGCCTTTTTTATTAAATTTGTAATTTGCAGAAAACTCGTGCAGTGCTATCAAACGCTGTAATTTTGATGCTATAAGTGATTTCTACGTCATATACCCTGATAGTGAGGGAGGCGTGGCATCCTTTACTGTCTTCTGTGACATGACAGACAAGGACAGTGTTGGCGTGACAGTTATCGGTCACAATGCTGAAAGAAGAACGAATACCAACGGATACGATGGGCATGGAACTTACAAGCGAGATGTTACCTACTCTGGGGCAGGCCTGACGAGTGTTACACAACTGGCCAAACTTACAGATGTCTCCGCCCATTGCGAGCAGTTTATTAAGTACGAATGTCACCACTCAAGGCTCTTATACAACGGTGACATGTATGGCTGGTGGGTGTCACGTGATAACAACAAGATGACATATTGGGGTGGAGCAAATTTTACTCCTTACAAGTGCGCCTGTAGTGTAAGTGGAACATGTGCAAACCCCTCGTATGGATGCAACTGCGACAAAAACGACGAAGTCTGGCGCGAGGACAGCGGTCTACTTACAAACAAGGCTCACCTTCCCGTGATTCAACTGAGGTTTGGTGATACAGATCTGAGCAAAGAAAAAGGTTACCACACCCTTGGAAAGCTGAAGTGTTATGGCATAAATTGACAGTTCTACTTAAGGATGTTCGTACTAATTGTTTATATATGGGTATAGTTTCTAAGCACTTTATTCGTTTTGCAATTTTGCGTACATCGTGCTCAAGCGCGCGTTTTCTAAAGTAGTAATCTAACCACACAAAGGGCTGGTTGCCGTTGCGGTAAGTTTTACCGGGATTTTGGATAGATGATTTTCTTTTTCAGTTTTCGACACATTGTGAGAAAATGGACAAAAAAATTATGTATTCCCGCCATGTTTGTCTCGCTAACTTGCCGCTTTCAGGGTTTTGCAAATGCTATCGTTTGACCAGCTGAATGAATTTAAACCCACAGATATAAGATCTGGCATAGAAAATTAAAATGCATCTTAGGAATTCATTTAGACTTACAGACATTGGGGTTATATAAAGTAAGGAAGATAATTTTTTCAAAATTGGGGTTGTTTTTCTAGATGGCTTTTCTCCGAATTTTCTCCCATTTTTAACTCGTGTATACGCGAAGCCTTGAACAAGTTATAGCAAACAAGGACAAATGTGCAAATTTTCACCCCTTCCTTTCATCACTCATCCGTAAACGTTTCTTGGTAATTCCGCTGACCAGTGCATAAGGGTTGTTGTTGGAGGGAGGGGAGTGCAGTTGGACACACAGGGTGGGGGATGGGGATCGATGGAGCAAAACGCGTAGTAGAGGGGAGGGTACGAAAGATTTTTCGTATTCACTAGTTGGCTCGTAGAATCTTTCATTTAACACAAGTGATACGAGTAACTCATTACCTAGCTGTGGCAAAAGTTCTACAATTAGCTGCAAAAGTAGTTGATCGAGACACTTTCATTCACAAGTGCTTTTTTGGAAGAAGTGCACCATTGCTATCTTTCCTTACCCCTCCCCCCTCATCAATGTTGTTTTGTGACCGGCACCATGTCCAAAACTTTGGCTTACAACATTGAACGGGGGAGGGGGGATTGTGAGGGAAATATACTGTTCTTTTGTTTTTCGAGGCATCATTTTTTATAAAAGTGAGTGTTTTTTGTCAGAGTGTCTCAACAGTTTTGCAGCTAATTGTAGCTAATAAAATCATTGTTAGAAGATTTCCGCGTGAATATCCTTGAGAGACACAAGACCCACACAAGTTATCCATTTATTGGTACAATAAATGGATATACACGTACTGTCCGTGTATATTGCCACTGTCCAATATACACGTACTGTCCGTGTATATTGCCACTGTCCAATATACACGTACTGTCCGTGTATATTGCCACTAGTCCAATATACACGTACTGTCCGTGTATATTGCCACTATCCAATATACACGTACTGTCCGTGTATATTGCCACTGTCCAATATACACGTACTGTCCGTGTATATTGCCACTAGTCCAATATACACGTACTGTCCGTGTATATTGCCACTGTCCAATATACACGTACTGTCCGTGTATATTGCCACTGTCCAATATACACGTACTGTCCGTGTATATTGCCACTGTCCAATATACACGTACTGTCCGTGTATATTGCCACTGTCCAATATACACGTACTGTCCGTGTATATTGCCACTAGTCCAATATACACGTACTGTCCGTGTATATTGCCACTGTCCAATATACACGTACTGTCCGTGTATATTGCCACTATCCAATATACACGTACTGTCCGTGTATATTGCCACTGTCCAATATACACGTACTGTCCGTGTATATTGCCACTGTCCAATATACACGTACTGTCCGTGTATATTGCCACTAGTCCAATATACACGTACTGTCCGTGTATATTGCCACTATCCAATATACACGTACTGTCCGTGTATATTGCCACTGTCCAATATACACGTACTGTCCGTGTATATTGCCACTGTCCAATATACACGTACTGTCCGTGTATATTGCCACTAGTCCAATATACACGTACTGTCCGTGTATATTGCCACTGTCCAATATACACGTACTGTCCGTGTATATTGCCACTGTCCAATATACACGCACTGTCCGTGTATATTGCCACTATCCAATATAGTTACACGTAATGTCCGTGTATATTACCACTGTCCAATATACACGTACTGTCCGTGTATATTGCCACTGTCCAATATACACGCACTGTAACGGTCCGTGCAAGCTATGTCTCGAACCTTGCACTCAGTTCGTATGGAGCTCAAGACGCTTCCTGATGGTTCCACTTTTAGCTCCCCGAGGGTTTCACTTCAGGGAAGCCGCGGGTAATGTTATTCCCTGGTTTTCGGAGAGTGTGCCCTATTTACTTTCATTTTCGTCGCCTGATGGTTTCTTTGATACGACTTTGCCTTGTTTTCTTCCATAATTCCTCGTTTGAAATTGTTGCTGGCCAACGAATCTTCAGGGTTTTCTGCAGACACTTGCTGATAAAGGTTTGCAGTTTCAAGTTAGTCAGTAACGCTGTCGATATTCAAGTTTCACGGAACCATATAAGAGAACAGATTTGACATTTGTGTTGAAAATCCCGAGTTTTGTCCCCAACCCGAGGGTTTCGCTTCAGGGAAGCCGCGGGTTTCGTCCCCAACCCGAGGGTTTCACTTCAGGGAAGCCGCGGGTTACGTCCCCAACACGAGGGTTTCACTTCAGGTCAGCCGCGGGTTTCGTCCCCAACCCGAGGGTTTCACTTCAGGGAAGCCGTGGGTTACGTCCCCAACCCGAGGGTTTCACTTCAGGGAAGCCGTGGGTTTCGTCCCCAACCCGAGGGTTTCACTTCAGGGAAGCCGCGGGTTTCGTCCCCAACCCGAGGGTTTCACTTCAGGGAAGCCGCGGGTTTCGTCCCCAACCCGAGGGTATTTGCTTTTCACACCAGCATTAACATGGAAAAGGCAGCCTTTGCTTTCTTTATCCTAGCCAAGATATCCTCATCAATTCCTCCAGATTCGCTTATGACTCAGTTATGATACTACTTAGATGCTGAACATTGGAACTCTCTCGATTACTTCTCCATCTATCGCCACAAGGCGGTCTCTACTGTTTCACGTTGGAAAATTTTCACATGCAAACATTTTTTTTGTATGCGGCACCTGCTGCAAACAATTTTTTTTGTGTCTCCGTCCAACTGCCATACAGTTCAACAAACATTTTTTTTCTTTATTTTTTGCTTGCATACAATTTATTTCAGTGTTTGTAGCTTCTGCAAACAATTTTTTCAAAATTTTCCAACCTCCTCCCGCCCCACCCCCCCCCCCCCCCCCCCCCCCCCTCCCCCATCAAAAAAATAATGGTCCGTCCCTTAGTGCTTAGGGAGGAATATTATCCACTCCAGGAGTTTTCCCATTCTTCAATTGTTTGAGAGCTATCGTAATTTCCCCCTTGGAGATTGGTTTGATGCTAATCGTCAGGGGAATTTCAGCAGGTGGAGGGTTTGCTGGCTGGCTTGGGCCTGGTCTATTTAGTACTGATTCGAAGTGACGTTTCCACTGGTTCAATTGATCTTCCAGCTTCGTAAAAACTGAGATTAAATTATAGAATTCACGCATTAATTCCCTTTATTTGAGGTACGCATTTATTAAGGTACTTACACATTAATTCACGCTTTCGAGAAAGAAATGTAATGTCAGCCTATTATAAGTGCGTAATTTTCGGCCTAATGCTTAAAGAACGAGGTATACACACACTATCTGTATTTTTTTTGGCACGTGAACCCTGTTTAAGGCACTCATATAAGCTCAAATTGTCTGTCTCATTCGGTCAAAGCGAAATAACTCAATGAACAGGCTGAATCACATGAATCAACTGGCCCCGTCAATGGCTCAACCATTCTACATGCTTCAACCGTTAAACTTATCGGGATCGGGCTAAAATTAATCAAATGGTATGACCCAAATGTCAATGAGCCACTCTTCCAAATAGCTGAACCATTCCAAATGTCCCCTCTGGTCAAAGTTATCAAACCAGGTAAAATGACTCGAGTTCCTCGTTAAGTCCTGCACTTGTTCAAACGATGTCTGTGATTCGCTAAGAAAACAATAGATTTGTCCCGCTGGAATAGGGATTAGGGATAGGGGTATTGTTTAAATGATATATCAATTGTATCGTTCGCCAATCACAGACATCGTTTGGACAGCTACGACCCCGCTCCCGAGCTCCCCAATAGTCCAAGTGGTCCAAAATGACTGAAATTGAATTAAACGAGCTTACCGTCTAAATTAGCTAAACTGGGTCAAGCTATGTTCAATAACCTCAAAACACGTTTGTCCAGCGGTTTTATAATACGTTCAATTCTGCGCATGTACGATATAAAACAATAGGAATTAGTGAGGAATACGCGAACTGAAACACTACGGAAACGGATGTGTTCGTACGTGTCCGTGATCGGAAACCCTGCGGAAACGCGTAAAGAATGAATCAATTTCTTGTTACCCGTTTCCCGTTGTATCCGCGCCGCGGTAACGCGACTGAAACTCAAAGTTTCATGTTTCCGTAACTTTTCCGAGTTACGGAAATGCCTTATTTCACCCTGTGTTTTTTTTTTTTCGGTTGTTATTCGACTTATAATGAGATGCACGGACCGTATAAAGCAAGATTGACGGTCCGTACGGATAGTACGAAGCGTCAAACTGTGTCCTGTTGTGATAATAAGATGCATGCTCCGTATGACTTCAGTATACGGACCGTAAGCAAGGTTGACGATTCGTACGGACCACACTGTGTTCTGTCGGATAATGAGATACACGGACCGTTTGATATTGTGTTCGCCACTTATTGCTGTCGGATTTTTGTTCTATTTGCAGCGATCGAAGTTTCAAGGTCTTTCAAGTGTCGGCTACTGAATGTAGTGTAGTATTACTTTTTATACATAATTTGATGTTTGTTTCTCCGTAAAAGCGCTGAAAACACTCGGGAATCAATACTGCAGTGGGTTAAGGGGGGTGAACCTTAACTACAGTTTTGGAGTCGTTGCTAGGGACATTATTTCATGGTTAGCATTTTTCACGTGTCATAAACTGCTTATTTGGTGGGGACTATGAACACAAGACATCATAGCCTGTTCCAGGTTCCGAGATGGTTAGATAGGGGAACGCGCGAGGTAAAAAAAAATGGAAAAAATCGGGGGGGAACTGGGAAGAGGACGGTCGGCGGATTATCGCAAAACTCGCCAAGAGGGCGGAAGAGCGTCGGTAAAGAAATGTTTACAGGCCCCGCCGACCTCCCTCTCCCAGTTTCCCCGCGAGTTTTCCCCTTTTTTTTACTTCGCGCGTTCCCCACTATCTCGGAGCCTGGAGCAGGCTGAAGACATCACTACATCGACACTGCACATGCGCGACTAGTGCTAGTCCCCAACCGCGCGTATGAATGAAAAAGCGCAAAAATTCAAAGGAAAAGAGATAAAAATCTGTTGGTTTTTTTTTGGCGAATCAATTTTTTTTTAAATCAATAGCATGGAATTACCGTTAGGCGAAAAAACAGGAAAGCTATTAAAGAAAATATATTAAAATACATCTTTATGACGTCATAGCTTTTTCAATAACGTGACGTTTAACAAATCCATGCTAAATATTTTTTTATTTAAAAATTAGGTTGTTCTTTATCCGTTGACATTGGTTTTGTTAAAAATATAAGATGTTTTAGTTTTAAGGATTTTTATGTTCTGGTCACATGACTTACCAAATATAGTTGTGACTCATACAATTAAATGGAACCATTAACAGAATGAACGTGACCAAACATCATTGCCGATCGAGGAAGTAAAGAAACTCTATATGACGTTTGGAACTCTTCCATAGCAACCACCTTGTAGTTAACAAATTTCCACCGGTTTTCCGTGGTGTGGACTCTTATTTACCACGATTTACGTCATCACATGGTCAAAATGTCGTGGACTCACGAGGCGCAGCCGAGTGAGTCAGCAACAAATTTTGACCATGTGATGACGTAAATCGTGGTAGATAAGAATCCACAACACGGAAAACCGGTGTAAATTGTTTTTTACAACAATATTTAGAAAAAAAATACAAGGAAAAATCGAAGTCTTGTTACAAAACGTGACAGCAAAGAAAGAGCAAGCGTTGTCCATAACTTTCTCGCAATCTGATTGGTTCTTTTCAAGCGCGCGTGATGTTAGCGTCAGCACCGTTGTCCGGACTCTCATTTACCACTCACGTCGACCAATCAGATTGCGAGTTTAGCGGCAATTGTGGTAAAATTAAGTTTCTCCTCTCTTAAAGACGCCGCGTGTTCAAGCTGTGTACAGCTTCTCGTTTCTGTTTAGTGCCAAAATTGCTGTATCAGTACATACACTGTACAAGTTCTTCTTAATATTTTGTTCTTCTTGAAACCGATTGTGGCAACAAAACAATCAGTATACACACGTGTGATAAAAAATGACTGTATTTTGATTAAATAATTGAGCTTACATATAAATAAAAATTACACACATCACCTTGATAATGAAATGGATGCAATACAGTAAATGCATCTTAATAAGAATATATTTTATGAGATCCCAATTACAACCCATCTCAGAGGGTAATATAATATTTTGACATTCATTTAATGAAGATAATTACAATGTCTATAAACTACTGTTTCATGGTTTGGTTGCGTTAGAAAGCGCACAAAAAGCTTGAGTGTAAAAATACAACAAACTCTTCAAGAGCACATGGAAAGTGAAAATAATGGTTCAAACAGGGCTTCTGACATTTCGCGCGGTCGCGGAGCCGCGAAATTCAGGTAAATCCGCGAAATCCCGCGAAATTCACAAAACCACGCGAAATACCGCGAAATTCGCTAGAAATCTTACCAAATACATATCGATACAACATTTTCGAAACTTATCTTGGCTATTGGGGCTGTTTACTTGCCGTAAACTTGCAAATTTATCATGAAACTTCGTCACTGCAACGAGTAAACAACGTCCCAAAACTACCAGGCGTTCTTAGATTAATGTTGCGAAAAACTGGGGGCATGTGATGTGGTCACGTGTAGAAATACTGGAATGCGTGACAGCATTACGTTATAGCTCCCTAGTGTCACTAAAACTTAAAGGAGCTATGTCATGGAGAGTTTGACGTTTTGGGGTCAAAACTGTCCAAAATTAAAACTATTGCTACCTCTTTCATACACAAAATGCGTATAGAACACTAAGAGGAAGATACAGTGTACCAAGTGAACAAGTGAATCGACACAAGACAATAAACTTGAACGAGTTCAAGATACAATCCATTTCCATCCTGGCCATCTGCAGCCTAAGACACGTATTTTTACTCGTAGACCACTAGTAAATTAGTTTTAAACAAAACAAAAAACAAAAAAACAAAAAAACAAAACAAAAAAAAAACTGAACCATTATTTTGAGTTTCCACTGATATAAATGTCTTTAAAGCTTTTAAAAGCCCATGACATAGCCCCTTTAAGTCGATAAGCCGATCAGTGATTTATTTTCTTCCTCCAGCTCCTGAAAAACAGTAAAAAAAGTTGATCTTTATTTATATTTTTTATACTCAGCCTGAGTGATTGAAGATTGCAGTTTCATGAAGCTAAAGCCGGGTCGTTTTCACCAGTGGCTTTTGGCAGATCTAGGGGAGGGGCCCAGGAAGAGGCCTGGAGGAAGGGGGGAGGGGGTTACGTGGGGGCGGGGGGTTGTTGGGGGGGGGGGGGGGGAATAAAGGCGAAAAGGCTAAACATGTTTCCAGTCTCTAACATTTTAACCCCCTGTCCCCTTCCCCTTATAGGATGGCTAGTTGGTTTGGTTTGGAGAAAAAAAAGTTTAAAAAAATGGAGTCTGTCTACCATATTTAAAGATGTAAGGCTGTCTTGCAAATTTGTAGTTATAATATAAATTTGCTTTTTTTGTGTGCAGCAGAACGATTAACTATCCAATGGGCTTGTTCTTATTAACTGACTATTGAACAACTGTAAGCAATGTACTGTAATATTGTCACTCTCTTAGAAATATTTCTTTATATATATTTTCAATATTTATAAATATTAAATTTACCTTCCCTCTCCCTATTCTTTTCTACTTTTTAACAATATCTTAACTTTTCTCTTTCTTTGTAATTATTTATTTTGCTGCATATAAAAAGTGCTTTTATTACTCAGTACTTTATTTTAAGTTATTTATTTAATAAACCACCAATAATTTTTCTGGAAAACAAAGCGGAAAACAGAGAAAAATCTCAGGCTAATGTTCTTTGAATATTGATTAAAGTCCACATGCATAAATTCAGGCACTTTCAACAAAAAAAAATACTGACCCAAAAGGTCACTTGCTGGGAACCTAGCCTCTTCAATTAACCTACATGTGCAGTGACGAACTCAAAAGCATAAGCTGCTTTAGTCACTGTGCACATATGTATCGTTTCTTTAAAAATTAATGTTAGTATCTTCTTCTCTACTTATGTTAATTTTTTCCAGTATTTCTACCTTGTGATATATTTCTTTGTAAGTGGCGTGTAATGATAAAAAATCTGAAAGTGAATGTTCATATTGCAGTTTTGTTTTGTTAGAGGTGGAAATAAAAAAATAAATTAAAAACAATTTAAACAAAAAACAACAACAAACTTTGAGCTTCTTCCTCAACTTGAGCACTTCTGTTTCCTGCTTGACTGTGTCAATCTAGAAAAAAAAAATGCTTTATACATGTAGCCAACAAAAAATAAACAATGATTATTTAATGGTTTGCATGACATTGTAAAGATTGGTGTACTGCAGGTGTATATATTATATACATGTACAGTTATATAAAAAAAATTATTTAAACTAGGTGTATAATATAATATATATAGTCTGATGATCGCCACCGAGCATGAAACTCAAGTTACTGTTTTGTGTGAAAAATATATTCCTGCTCTACTATATGTTTCGAGAACTCTCTGTCCAAGAGACCTGATGACGACCACAAAATATTATTATCAGTATATATACATATATTACTAGCAGTAATCAGATTATGGAGACGCGTTCAAAGGAATTTTCGGCGGAAATGAGCCCCTGAAAAAAAAACAATAGGGGCGGCCATTTGGAAGACCGTCTACCAAAAAATCTCAAATTTTACTGCACATAAACCACAGGACAACCAACAAGAAATTAGGATTGCGTTCTTCGAACGCGAAAAAATCCCCAAGCTTGCTAATTTTGCCTACATTGCAGACTTTGTGTGTTTAATCATAATGTTGTTCCATGTGAACAGGCCTTTTTGGTGGAAATTCTTAGATACATGTACTAGCTGTTATTAAAGCAGGCTGGGGAGTTGAGCAAGGAAGGATAGTGTGCCATATACCAAGTCCTGAGTTAGGTTATGCACAGAACACAATAGAACAACGACAACACAGAACTGAGATTCGACAAAAGGAGTCAATTAGCAACACTTGGGAGGAATCAGGGGAAGAAAAGGACCTTCACATCTCCAGGCCACACAAGGTTCACTCTGTTTATTTCACAGGCAGATCAGCCATGCCAGATAAGTGTAGGGAAAGAAATCAGAGTCTGCCCCTAGCCGCGATCTCTTTTTTTAAACAAAGCCATTGTTTACTCTGCAGTATGCTCTTGTTGTATTCAATGGTTGTTCCCTCTGAACCAGCCTGATTCATTTTTAACTAAAGTGTGTCATAATTACCTTGGACTTTAGTGTCTCAATCTCTCTTTCTAGATTTCTTTCCTTCACAAAAAGAAAAAAAAAATTATCAAAATATTTTCTATTCCTAATGAATTTACTGTACAAATCTAGTAATTAGCCCAAAAGTAAAATAACACTTACTCTGCAAATTAAAAAAGCTTCAATTATTGAAGCATTTACTTAATTAAAGGGGCTATGTCGCGACATTTCGCCTAATTTTCGTAACTTTAATTTACACTTTTATCTGTCAAAATTCTTTTGTTCGCTGATACGAAACAGGACTCGAAACGGAACCAGTGGTCAATACACAAGAGCTATTGCTTGTTTTGATTTAAGTCTAACAATTTCATTGCTCTTTTCTCAAGTGAAACAAAATCAGAAAAAAGTTAGGTTTGTTTGTGGTGGTAAAGAAGTACAAAGCGAAGACTCTGGTACCATGTTAATATGCTGAAATGTACTATATTTAGCCAACAGAGAAGTACAACCTTCGTCCATGACATTCCATGGTTACCTAATTTCTTTCGCTGCTTGTACATATTGAGATATTTAGCCGTACAATTTCAGAATCGGAAAAATAACCAGGCCAAAATCAAGACAAATAGATTATTTACATGTGAAAAATCTGAGACCATTAGGTGAACACAGCACTGCAGGATTGAATGGATTCGACGATGATGGCGTAAACTTGAAAAACAGCCACCGGACATTTTTCAAGATTGTAGCTTGCTCTGCTTTCTGTTTAGATGCAAAGGGTTGTACATGTACTTGGCCCCACCGCTAGCTGACATAGGATAAGGTACTGGCACTTGGAGGTACATGTAGTGCGCAGTATACTTCATGTAAAACATATTATCATATTCAGACTCAAAAGTTTGAATCCCCAAGATAAAAAAAAAGACAAGCAGGCACACAAAAATTACTGTAAGTTAAACTTGTATAACAGTTCTGCTTATATTACAAATGAAGAGATTTTATGTCAATTAATTTGTACCTTTATGACCTCTCTTTCTTCGTCAATGGGAGTGGGTAAAAATCTCTGAAAAACAATAAACTCTGTCTGAATACACTCTTTGTTTATACATGTAAGAACAACTATTTTTGCACTGAGGCTGAGCTGTAACTCAAGGTTCTTATTTTTTGGGTGATTTGAGCCTGAAAACATTCTTAGCATATATGTTCTTAGGCGAAGTGGTGCATGCAGTATTTCAGTAAATCATAGTTCTGTCTGAATAACAAGAAGAAATATAGGCAAAGTTCCACAAATTTGCCAATTATAAGTAACTATAAAGACATGCTTGCTATTTAAAAATCTGACCACACTAACACTCATAAGCAGAGAACAGACAATCTTTGCCTTCTTGGCTAATGAGTTGGTGGTTGTCATGATCATCGAAAAATAAATTTTTACTTTAATCCTATGGGATCTTATATGTCATGATACTCAGCCATTATATTTATCGTGGTCACCAATAGTTCCTACAGGAGCGGTTATTGTTAGTTGTGTTTGTTACAATGTTGGGTTATTAACTGATATAAATGGCAGTGTTACAGATGAGTTTCCCTTTAAATACATTTTGTCATTTGACATACAGTACGATTACTAATTTTTTATGCATTTTCAGCCCATTTTAGACAACTGTCATTCAAAATTTTTGCTTGCACTTTCACGTTTGCTTTGGCCCCCTCACTTTAAAATCTGCTCTGCAGGCCTTGGTATGTTCTTGGCTCATTCTTAAAATTCTGGCCAAATTATCTCAGCCTCTAGCAGAGAGTTCTTATATACATTTGTAAAAATGAGTGTGCTATTACACTGTATCTTGTATTGGAGAAGTATTTAATGTCTCAATGTGGACACAAAGTTGACTCCACTTAATTAACAGGATTTCCCAATTTTTTTTTCTAACTTACTTTCTCATAATCTTTTAGCCTGTCCTGTTTCTCCTTTATCATCTTGAGCAGCATAGCTTTTTCTTTAGGCCAATCAGCTTCCCCCATTATTAATCTGAGAGATTTCCAACAGCAAAAGAATGAAAAATAAGGAGAGAGAAAGAGAAAGAAAGAAAGCTACATGTATGGACTTTATTGCACATCAGATAAAACTTAAATTATCAATCTTCAATATTAAGAATAATAATGGAACAGTTGTGGACCCGTTTGATGGGACGTCAGCATCTCAGAAGGCCTTTTATCTTGATTTCACTTGTAGAAAAGGTGTATAATTATATGCATTGCCTCAAATTTCTACTGAAAAAGTGGACAGCGGCTATAGGTTGTTTGCACAACATCCATGTTGGAGTTAGAAACAACAGAAATCGTTTGCATAAAAATATAATATTGTTTGCAAAGGATGGAAACTTTATTGTTCTGACTCCACATGGCCACCATGCAAACCAGCATTGATGATGATCTATCAATAGGTTGATGCCTAGCATAAACCGTAAAATCCCAGTTATTAGCCCCTGGCTTATAAGCCCCGCCTCGATTAGGCCCATCAGTTTGGTAACAAAATAATATTCTGGTTGTTATGCTGTCCTACATATAAACACACCACAGTTCCTAAACAGAAATTCTTTACAAAAATTTGCACCAAATTAACTGAAACAATGCTTATTTATCACAATATCATTTGCTTAAACCTTACAAAGTTGTATAAGCCCAGGGCTTAATAATAACCGGGATTTTACGGGACCTGTATAAGGGCCAGTCTGTCACAGTCTGCATACCATGCAGGTTAAAATATGCCGAAGGAAATACACCGAATGCAAATATTGCCGCCCAACAATTATTTGTTTGGACAGGTTCTCAAGAAAAAGAAAAGCAATTGAATAATGATAAAGATCAGGTCAAAATAAGTCTATTGTGTGCATTTTCAAGGCCATATTCCTATTTTAGGAGAAGTTAAAGGCAATCAAATTTTGGAAAAAACATGAAAGCGAGGCTAGTCAGGATATAATGTCTTTTCTCATACAAATGCTTAAAATTTCAGTGAGCCATAACTTTGTGACCGTTAAACCAAAAACACTCAAACTTTGCAAGATAATACACTTAGCAGCACTTGTTTACGTGATATCGTTAATTTCTTTGAAAACTTGACCAAACAAAAAATTGCCTGGCGGCCATAATTGCATTCCATGTATTCACGCGGACATATGCAGTGTCATTACTCATCTATCAATGTCTTGCGGACATACACGAGCAATCGACGACAAATGCTGCCCATACCAGGGGCCACTTGCATTTTAATGACACAGGGTACCCTCAAGGGTCGGGCTTATTGACATTTTAACCAATGTGGACTGGACCTCTGATCGAAACAGCCATGCAAAATGGCGGATGTTGGATAGGACGAAAGGAAGGTGAGAATCTTTGAACTATCCATGCAAATGCTTGCCATCCACTTATGTAAAATTTTGTGTACATAATACAAGATTATGTTAATAGTTTCATTGTTTTACATGACAAAGCATAATTTGCTGCATTCCTTCTGTGTATTCTCATTTCAAATTTGCTTGATCAGTCAAACGTGTGTTTGACTTGAATTAACTTTTTTTTCCTTTGACAAGGTTCTTTTGCAGCACAAACAGAGCAAAAAGATTGTAATTGCAACATCTCTGCAGAATTTGAAAGCCATAATTCAAGTGGTATTTTCTCTCGATGATGATCGAAGCATCCATTCTAGTGCAAAAATATGATGACAAATTTTGAGAAAAAAAATTGACGTTGTCGGTTGACCACTTCAGCGAATTAATTTCCAATGGGGACATTAGCTTGATGTCACTGATGTTGGTCTTGTTGTCATTCTTGGTCTCAATTTCATTACTTTTTCAGTGGGGTCATTTGACAAATATTGACATGTTCATACTGCCCTGGAGTGGGGGTCACTGAACCAAAAAAAAAATGAAAATGTCAATTGCTCCTGGGTACGCCCGCACTCTCCCCGTTGGGGCAAGACATTGTTAGGCCTAGCTAAGTACATTAGGGCCTGGCTAAATTAGGAAACACGAGGAAACATTATTGTGTGTTATAAAACGGCGAATGTTTAAACAGTGTTCCTTGAATACGTGATAACAATTTAACCCGTTTTATGAGGGCAATGAACGACAACAACCTATGCCTACCTTCTTTATCAAGAATCAATGGACACCTTTGTGCTTTGTGACCCAAAGTGATGGAACCTACTTTTCATTACATAATATTTACCATATACGAGGTACGTAAGTGTGACAGTATATACCGCTGATTCATTGCAGGCACTATCCTCGTTCCACACGGGGGAGGTGTCGGGTGTGACTTTTAGCATGCGTGAGATTGCGCCGGACGGACTGTCGGACGCCCTTGAGTGTATTTGTTGTTACGATGTGGAGCGTAAATATAAGCAATAAACAGTGAGGCCACTGGTCATAAACAGCGCATCTGTTGGGTATTGCTTCAAATCGGAGATCAAAGAGAAGCTTAACCAGCAAATTCTGCTTATTCAGGTGCGGGGTTTTGGTAATTTCGCGAACAAACATGGCGGAATGCGATGTGTCAAGCGCCTTTCAACTAACAGACCCAACAGACAAGGACCGCTTCTTTGCTCGCCTCAGGAAGCTAGATGTCAACAACGAAAGCGAACTGTCGTCGTTTCTTGACGATTACAAGTACAGAAAGCTGATTGTATCTGGCTTTAACCGCGATCTTGTAATAGTTGGCCGAAATGAGTCAACTGTCTTCGAGGATTTTACCTTGCAAGTGTGGAAGAAATACTACATCGATGAGGATGTTATTCAGATCGGTGTTTTGCAGGGCAGTTTGTCTTTTCCCGTAGAGGTAAGGCTTTTTCATTAAGCAGATAGATTTGTCTTTATTTGCAGAATATACTTATACGATGGTTCGACTTTAATATAACCTCTCTTTGCTTTTACATGTTCATACACATGCATATTAATTTTCTTCTGCGTATGTGTGAAGTTGTTAATTATTTTCCGCGTAGGTTTTCAATCGATGCTTTTACTCAATATTAAAAGTTCTGTCCCCCCGACTAATATAAATTAATAAATATGTGGATGTAGGAAAAGAGCGATATAATTTATTACAGGCAAACCCATTGATAATGAAATACATTTACACTCAATTGTACGGTGCATTTAACTTTTAAATCATTTATTTGTTTTAAGCTTACTGTATATTAGTTATGTGAGATTTCTTGAATTTCATACAACCCTCCCCTCCCTCCCAAATTCTAAACCGTGCAAAAATGAAAGGCATTAAAAAAATTAGGAATGCATAAATCAAATGTTTTCATGTATTTATACATAATTGTACCTAGTAAATGATCTGTATATCATATATAAAAAGCCCTAAGTTTGGTTTCAAACTTACATGTACATTCCCCAAGGAAGTGATAAGTTGAAAGAATTAGCCAGTTTGCATGTTGTGTGGTTAAAGGCCCATGTTCACCCAATCTGCTTTGCGTGCACAGGCTGATTTTCACACAGATGGAAAACTATCGAAAAATTAACGTGCCAGCCAATCAGAACGCTACATTGAACAATTGAACCGTTTCAAAACAAAAACACAAGTGCGCAAAGCAGATTGGGTGAACATGAGCCTTTAATACAATGTACAGTATATGCTGAAGATCTTTAGCATGGTTTTCAAAAGGCTGTGGTGTACTGGCTATGTACTCTTGCAGCAATCTTTGGCATATTCCAGCATGTGTTTGTTGATTGATTCATTCTTCAGGTTGCAAAGACCTTTGCTGCGTGGTGTAATAATAATAATAATAATTGACATTTCTAAAGCGCTAAAATTATAAAAATATTCTAAAGCGCTTTACAATTAACGATAAAACGATAAAATATTAAAAATATAAAAATGTTAAAAGTACTAAAACAAATTGTAAGCCAACTTGAACAGATGCGTCTTTAGCTTTAACTTAAAAATGGCTACACTTTGACTGTTTCGAACTTCAAGCGGCAGTTTGTTCCACAGAAATGGTCCGGAACGAGCAAAAGCACGATCACCAAAGGTCTTGAAACTAGTTCTTGGGACCTTAAGGAGGCCCTGATTGCAGGAACGTAGGTGATGAGCTGTAATAGAGTATGGCTGCAGATATTCTTTAATGTATTGTGGGCCTTGATTGTTAAGAGACTTGTAAACTAACAGCATCAACTTAAAATGAACACGATAAGCTACAGGAAGCCAGTGGAGATGAAATAAGGCGGACGAAATGTGATCAAACTTGGGAATCCTAAAGATTAATCGAGCAGCGGCGTTGAGCACCTTCTGAAGACAATCTGTCTGGTACTTGGGAACGCCAAAGAGAAGAGAATAATTGCAGTAATCCAAATGTGAAGTCACAAATGCATGAACAAGAGTCTTCGTGGATTCAGGACTGAGGAATTTCCTAATTTGGCGAATTTTATACAATCCATGAAATGCTTTGTTGCAGATCTTACCAATGTGGATGGACATAGACATATTAGAGTCAAACCAGGAACCCAAGTTTCGAACACTATTTAGACTATTTAGACTATTTAGGCGTAGATTTTGAAAACCTTAGTATGGCATATTTCCAGCATGGGATTCACACAAAATGCAGACTGGGGGTATAGTCAGACTCATACCCAACTGTTATTTATTTGTGATTGAATACCTTCAGTTGCCATTTGCCTGTTCTTTCTCCGACCTGTTTTTGCTCTTTCTCTCATTTTCTCTCATTTTCTGAATTTTTAATAGTAACTGGTTATGAGTCAAGGGTACAGTAGCTGTATGTGTAGCATCTTAAGTGATATTAGGTGAATTACTTTTACCTTTTCAGGGTGTGTTTGTTGGGAGGTCCTCAGGCCGTGTTTATGTTTGTCAAGAGTGTGATGACTACCAAGAACAGTGCATTGTATGCATTGCCTACAGTTTGGAGCACTTCCTGGTCCGCGGTCCCCAGAAGCTGCTAGAATACAATAAACCACAGTGTTTGTTTGAGAACTGTTATGGATGCTTTGACCCCCTCATTAAGGACAGGGTGTTCAACTCTATAGGACTGTAGAGTAAAATCAGGAACAAATAGACAGAAAGAGTTGCAGAATATTAAAACTATAATCATATGGTAAACAATGCATTGTTTAAAATTAAATTATTTTAAAGATTATTATAAATGTTGTTGAGGCCAAACAAAAAAATAATAATAATTAAAAGCTTTTTGTCCTTGTTTTGTAGTACATTTTAGACTGGTGGTCCTAACACAACTCTCACTAAATTCATCATCAAGTGCAAGTATAGCGGAAGGACCAGCAAAAGGACCGGCGGAAGCCGGGGCTGGATTTCAGAGAAGAAAGCTCTCAGGGCTGAATGTTGTTTTTGTGAAACCTTGGCAAAATCACAACAATAAAATGATCATAAAATACACCATTTCAGTATAATCGCAAAATTTAATTAATAGTGCCTTACAGGTACTTCAGACCTTGACCAATTTATTTTATTTCCCAGTGTAACTGGAACCACACATCAATTTTTTTTTATTTTGTTTGGCCTCAAGAGCAGCTCTTGGCTTTTGCTGTGGTTCATTTTCATGGACTGTCTTTGGCTAAAATGCCATGAAGTGTTGATGTTGTTTGGCTTTTTTGTTCTAATCTTATGATAAGTGTGACAAAATAGTTATGAAGCTGGCATAGCCTGGTGTACATGTGCAACATAAGTGAGTGCAATCACATGTGAATGCAAGTGTGTATTGTACATGCAAGTGCAAGAAAAAGCAAAATTATCCATTCTCTGGATGCAGTGGCTTGTGCTTGCATTTGCTTCATGTGTGAACTTCTGCAAATGCAAGTACAAGCACAGATGTAAGTAAAACATGACTTGTCAGCTATTTTAAAAAGTGCTTCGAGTGCACATGCATTTGCCATAATGTCTACTTCAAGGATCTACCATATCATGTGACTGAAAGTATTGCTATGCCCCCTTGATTCTCAATTTTAGAGCTATGGCCTGTTAAAGCTATGGCCTGACATCATAGTTTAAATTATCCTGTTGTTTATTACAACTGAACTAATCTCAAATTATTTTAGATTTGATGCTTCCAAGATTTAAACCCTTGTGTGCATTTCTCAAAACCCCTAAAACATTTTGAACTCAAAGATTTTTGTTTTCAAGTCAGTTTTATTTGGACCAGGTAATTTGGAAATTATACACGTGGATAAACCTTCTCCTCAGAAATTTAGTTTGAAGGCCAATAGAGTACTAAAGTGTGACATCACAAAAACTAAATTTTGGAAATTATGGGATTTGATTAGATATTCGGAGAGGGGATGACGAAAAATGCCCGCTTACCAAAAATCAGCATCCTAGTGAAATTTGGGGGTGAAATAGTGACACTTTTATGCTCTGATGACTCCATACAAACCCTTCTAATTTTGCCTTGGTTCATTACATAACGAACCATTGGCACTTCTTGTCATGCCCTTTCCGAATATCTAATCAAATCCCATAATTTCACAAATTTAGTTTTTGTGATGTCATCACTTTAGTACTCTATAGTCGTTTATCACGCAGTGGCCATGTTGACTCCCCAGAGAATGAAATGCTTGGCCGGGCAAAAATCTTTTGTTTTTATACAAAATGGCAGGGGCGTGATAAAGGCCTATTGGAATGGTTTTAGAACTCTGGGAAATGCACAGCAGATTTAGTTTACATCTCTCAGATTACATGTACATAGCTTGTGTACAGGGGGTGGCTGTACACCGGCTTAGGTTAAATTGACGGTTGGATTCCTTTTTAGGTGTTTGCAACATATATATATATATTAAACAACATGAATGATATAGAGCTTGTATACACTGAATGTGATGCAATATCGGTGCAAATTAAAAGGTTATTATTAAATATAATAAATTTTAAGAGTTATTTCTTCTAACTGTGGTTAGGTAAAGGAACTGGTTATGAAACCTTGCAGACTTCAATGGCAATAACAAAGGAGCTACAAATTATGTTGAAAGTACTACAACCGTGCACACCTTTAATTTTTCGATCACATGCTATGACTGATTATCGACCGATAATTTAATAAAAACATTTATTGATTAGTTGCAGGAACAAAATTCAAAATCTATAGTGGTTGTGCACACAGAGGCTGAAAAATGCTAAAAAAAAAACAAAGAAATTTCTCAGGTTTCATAACCATTTTGCTTTATTAACTATGTTATAAGATTTTAAAAAGGTTATATTATTGTGTACAGGATGTAGTGAAATGAAGGCATTGCTTTGCCAGCATGTTCTATAAGGACAGCTGTAGTTGGTTAATTAGGGCTGGAAAAGATAAGTTGGGTTAATGTTTAGGACTTACTGTTTAGCATGTCTGAGCATTTAAGTAAACATTTTATTTTGTGATTTGGTATTATTATAAATTTATGAGTTTATACTGGGGATGGGTGTGCAGAGATATGAAATTTATCCTAACTTGCAGCACTCACTTCAGATTGAGAGATGAAACATGAGACAGTGTTTCATCAGATTTCCAAACACTGTGAAGTGGGTTGAAAAACGAGGCACAATGAACCAAGTTTTTTTTAAATCCACTTCTAGGGGTTTGGAAATCTGATGAAACACTGTGTCGGATGTTTGATATTACTTCTGAAACAAAATGATTTTAGAAATTAAGGATGCAAAAATGAGGAGTGTTTGAACTGATTTCCAAACACTCATTAAACATTAATTTCCTTTGTATTTTCGTACGAGTTTCATCCAAGCAGCCACAGGTTCACCAACAAAATAACGCACGGCTGCTTCACAGGCTTACCTTCCCCTGTTTGTGTGGTGTACATTGTACTGTGCATTTCCAATGGAGGTATTGGTTTATAAAACTAGCTAGCCTTACAGAAGGCGAAATTTAGGGCCCTGATAAAAATGAAATAAAAACTCTTGAAAGCACTGTCGGGTTGCTATTTTGAAAATACCGCTTTCACGAGCCACAAATCACTAAAATAAACACAGAAAAACGAAGTTAAACAACATGGCAGTGAATTTAAGAGTTTTAATTTACTTTTTATCAGTCTTAAGAGCCCTAAATTTCGCCATTTGCAAGGCTAGTTTTATAAACCGATACCGCCATTATTGGAGATGCAGAGGACACCAAACAAACAGGGTATGGTAAGCCTGTGAAGCAGCCATATTTTATTTTGTTTGTTATAATTATAAACGATACGACTTTTTTTAAAATTCTCTAAATGCTACCTGAAGGTTGTACGAACATTTCTGATCATTTTTCAGATGTCCGAAGATTTCAGAGGAAGATCCAACGCTTATTTTAACGCTTATAGACCAAAACGTTTTAGCTTGTTTGACATTTTAATACATGTAAGTAAGGGCAAAACATGGCAGCGAATGAAAAGATAATGATCATTATCTTCACAGTGAAGATAAATTGATATAATGATATCTTCAAGGTACGATTTCACTTCGTGGGAGAATTCCTTGCATTTCACTGAAGTTTATAAAATAAGACTGTGTTATTTCTTTTGCATTTTGTTTGCCGAAGTTAGTTAGACTGAGTGGGGTACAAAATAATCAGAGAGTTAAATCAGACAACGGATTTCAAATCGCGGTTTCGTAATGACACTAAACTTTCGCGATTTCGCATGATTTGTCGAATCCGTCTCACAATTTTCGTGATTCATGGAATAAACAGTTTTGGTTTTGGTCAATAACAATTAACTCGGTCCAAGATGTCTACCAAATGAAGACAAATCTTCCATCCTTGTTTTCTTTTCCATTATTTTCTCTCTTTTCACGCAAATGTACTTTCGCGATTTCGCATGATTTGTCGAATCCGTCTTACAATTTTCGTGATGCATGGAATAAACAGTTTTGGTTTTGGTCAATAACAATTAACTCGGTCCAAGATGTCTACCAAATGAATACAAATCTTCCATCCTTGTTTTCTTTTCCATTATTTTCTCTCTTTTCACGCAAATGTACTAATTTTTGCGACATCGTTTCTTTATCGTCGTTAATTTTTTTACGATCTTGCAATCAGCAGTTGGCGTGGCGAAAATTTATTATATGCATTTGTATGTTCTCGAGAACGGCTATTTTCCTGTTAATTCTACTGTTTATAAGCTTCTACTTGGGTTTTTCGTCCGGGTTTTTCGTCTGGGAATTTGGAATACTAAAGAAATATATTAAAATAACGAGAAACAGGAAAAAAACAGAATGACACTTGATTTACTACATAAACAGCTTGCAACGTGAAATTGTTTAATTACAAAATCGAGAAATGAATTTCACAACTTACAATTTTCAGTGTAAGTAGTCGTTAATAATAGACTATTTTCGTGCAACTAATCAAAGCCCGTAAATTTTAAGGGCAAATAAAATGTCAATAATATAATAAAACTGCACAAAGGACTTTTTAATATAGGATGTAAACGGCCGGCACTTCCAAACATCGTTAAGTAACGAGGTTATTATCGTTAAATCTTGACAAAGTCCGCCTATCTATATACATACAATTAATAACAAGTTAAGCCCGACGTTTCCGGTGAGTTGTAAAGAAACGTTAACTAGACAAATTTCCTCTGAAAAAAATACTATAACACTTCCATTTACTGTTCAAAACAGTCGTTAAGACCTTAATTATAATTCAGTAATACTAACTCGAAATTATATATACAAACAAACTTTAAGTATCTGCAAGTAATTATGAAAATATTAGAGAAATGCTTTATGAATTGAGTTTGACACGGCCGTAGTACACCGTTTGTCAACAAGTCATGTCACTGCCGGCAGCAACACGACTTCAGGCTTTAAATAATGTGTTATTACCGCGCTAAAGGCGAACTTAATACTATGGTCGTTCTACGGCAGTAGGATAGCGTTAAGTTTTTCACTAAAGACGGAGTCGGAGTCGGAGTCGTAATCAGAAGCGCAGAGCGTTACGATCTACTGAAAATCAAACCGACGGAATCGGAAGAAGATTACGGAGTCATAAGCGGAATCGGAAGAAAATGGTACCGTTCTGGTTCTTCCGACTCCGATTCCGTCGAGCTTATGACTCCGCTTACGACTCCGATTTTCGATTTTCACTAGGTCAGAAGCGCTCTTACGACTTCGACTCCGTCGCCAGTGAAAACCAGCCTTTAAAGGCGGGATTAATTACCATCTTCCTAGCGTTTATTTTTTCTTGCCAGCGTGCAACACTGTGTTTGGGGATCGTCTCGAATGCTGCTTTTGTTTAACCTTTGGCGCACAGCTCCACGAATCGCGAGAAACCTCTGCTAGACAGGATATGTGATCGAGTTTTGACAACGTTTCCAACCTTTATGTTAGATTTCAAGTGCACAAAGCAACTCAAAGTACTAAAACGCGCATGCGACGTGCAGCTTATTATTTTTGGCCTGGCTGAAGGCTACGAAAAACCACCACAAACTCGCAAAGACACCAAATATCAATCGCAAGCAATATACAAAATTTTACGTACGACGCGTTCCTGCGCATTGTTACGCTTTGCGATTGGCGAATAAATCTGGCGCCACCCTCTTAAACGATCGGAAGTAAAACCAAAACCAATTATGACTTGCTAGCATGCGTTTTCCCGCCTTTGGTGCCGGCGATATGTCTTTGCTTCGCGTTTTGATTGGTTCATTGGATTGTCTGCGTCTGTTGTGATTGGTTCATTGGTTTGTCTGCGTCTGTTGTGATTGGTTCATTGGATTGTCTGCATCTGTTGTGATTGGTTCATTGGATTGTCTGCGTCTGTTGTGATTGGTTCATTGGATTGTCTGCATCTGTTGTGATTGGTTCATTGGATTGTCTGCGTCTGTTGTGATTGGCCAGAGTTATTACTTAGGCTTTGGTCTTGCGACACTCAACTAAAACTGCTATAATAACTATCATGAGAGCTTATTTTGCTCAACTCAATTCTTGGATTAAGTCTGTATTTTCGCCCTTCGTACCGGTTACACACCGATACTAGCGTCTGATCGGTTATTTCGTTATTTTCGAAGGACTTGATTTAACGACTGAAAGCCAATAGAAATACCCTCTGACGTTTTTAATCCTCCACTGGTGTCAAATAACTGGAAGGAACATATCCCTTCTGGCCGTTCGCTTCGACAAGCCACCATTCGTCGTTGCCCGTCAAATCTTGTTTCTGTAAAATGACTACAAACTGTCCCTCTTCCAGATTCAATTCTGCCACACTGCTGGCCTCGAATGCAAACTCCGCACAGTAGTGCAACTTGGGGTTGGTCTCGTGAGCCAAGCATCCACTGTAATCCTCTCTAACATCTGTGATCTTATTCATATCCCGAGTCGTTTCACTGCTAGTGTAACCCGCATTACCTTCAAAGGCATCATCAACAAGATCGTCAGCAGTAGCAGCAGCATCACCTTCGCCATCGTCAGCAGCATCATCGACCGGAGAAAGGAAGCTCTGAGGCACGTACCCGGTTGCACCTTTACATTGTATTAGCCACCACTCGGGGTTACCGCTGGTGTCCGAGTGTCGCAGCACAAATACTAGATCCCCTTCAGACACCGACAACTCCCCTGCATTTTGAGATTCGAAGTTGAACTCGACAATGTGAGGTTTTCCTTCGGCTGGAGTGACTTCCACAATATCTGGGCTTCCTGCATTCTTGTGGTCCTGCTCAAGAAAATACAAAATAAAGTCAACGCTAAACAACAAAACTGACATGCTTGGAACCGCGATTTTGTGTCATTTAAGGTTACAGTGTACCTTCGGGGGTGTCTCCAGTATAACAGCTCTAGCGTCTTAAGATTACACATAATATACCTAAACCCAGATATCAAATTAAAGCTTATAGAGCTGGCTATCTAAATATGGAAACCATTTGGTAATAAAATGAATTTTTACGACGTCTAAATTCGAACGTCCGAATCAGCTTTAAAACGCTATAACTCAAAGCGATTATTGTATTTTGCTAATTTGATTTGTTCTCGGGTTTCCGGACACGAAGCGCTAAAAAAACGTGTCGGCGATTTCCCATATTCAATTGCAGTGAAAAGTTACAGAATATTTTCGAAAAAGGGAGAAAACAAATTGAAGTGATCGCACGGAAATGGCTCTTGACGAAAAAGTTTTCGGAAATAAGAAATTCACCGACACGTTTTTGTTGATTATATGTTAGCCTAGCTTGTGTCTAAATTTGAGGAAAATCGAACAAATTCCCTTTGAGTTGTAACTTTTTAAAGTGTCCCCTACAAGCGAAAAATTAACTTTGAGAAAACAGCGCTTAGAAAAACATATCGCTTCATAAACAAACTCCGCCCACAAAAGTTATACCGTCATTTCTCCGTCAATTTTCACTATTTTTCGATAATTTTTTTTGAATGAAAGTTCATTCTGTAAACTTCATTTTGACGCCAAAATAAAATTTCAATAAATTTTCGATCTGAAGGTACACTGTAACCTTAAGAGCGAGAAACTGACGAGTATGTGAGTATAATTATACATGCACATACAGCTAGGTACACAATAATGGCGTATTATATAGTTGGTCACCAGGGCCCGATTGCATAAAACAGCAAGATTAAGTGGGATTTTCTGCAACCATTCCCTGTGTTTCGGAGGATATTATTGCGCGTTATCATGGATAACACGACAGAAGGCGCATTAAGGCGGGAAGAAAGAAGATGATTTTTGGAACACTAACAGACAGTTGATACCCACGCAAGAGCACCCCAGGTTGTTAGTGGACTAACTTGGTATCCGTCTATTAATTATTAACTACAAATTATAATTTTAAAAATCCACTAAATCTTCAATATTTCTTATTTCTCTAAATTTTACCAATCCTTTGAGAAAAACTATTTCCTCCCAAACATACCCAAAAATTTACAAAAAACCCCATAACATAGATAAGTGAAATGAGCATAGGGTTTTTGGATTGCTTGAAACGTAAACGAGATATTTCCTTCAAAGCCATGTCAAGTGGCGAAAAAATGGCGTTTAAGTTTAGTCCCGCCTTAACGGGTATAGGAAACACAAAGACAGCGCGAGAAAATCATTTGGAATGCTGGAAACGGTTGCAAAAAGTCCCACTGAATCTTAAGCTGCTTTATACAACCGGGCCAAGAGCCTTGGACAGCTAGCCTTGGACAGCTTACGTGGTAAACCAATGAAATTGGTAAATCCGTAAGTAGACAGTACATAAAGATAACCGGTAAAATAACCACTTTACGAGAGTCAAAACAATAAAATCGCAAATAAATAACATGGTTACGGTATTTTTTGTGGTGTTGCGTTGGTTGGGGAGTGAAACATGATAATTTAGTTTTATCAAAATTGCCCGCCATAAACCGATTCAAAGTTGACGTTTGGAGCACTGACCCTTCGCACTAGCCCTCAAAACGTCAGCTTTTGAATGTCTTTACGGTCGCCGTGGCCAATTTGCTTTATCGCCTCAGTTGACAAAACCATCCAATTTTTTTAGTTGCTACTGCAAGTCCATTTGATCGCTCAACACAAGTCCGCACCCAAGTAATCACTTCCTAAACTAGCGCCGACTTACGTCTTCGTTTTGCCGGGGTTAAAATCATGCTGTATTTATCAGTTTTAACTTTCATTAAATGGTGTTCTCGATAAAACAAGTGAAACTTTAAAGCATCCTCTCCTTGTTACAACTACTTACAGGCTGTGTTATGCTACTCAGCCTCCGCGGGGCTGGCCGTGGTTGGAGAATCGTGGAGGGAGGGGGTGGAGCTTGCTGTGTCTTCCTTACCCTACCCTCGCCGAGTTCGTCATCTTTATAATCCACCAAACTGGGTTTCATGTCCCTATCATCTTCCGTGGTATCCTGGATGTAAAGAAGTAGGTAGTATCAATAAAGCTGGGCTAATATAGTAGAGGAGTTCGTACCTAAAATAACTGTGGGGCTGGTTTTATCAAGTGAGTTGATAAGGTAATTGAGGGGGTGCGCGCCGGGGTGCGCGGAATAAGGCCCTAAGTGACCTTTGATGTAACATCAAATTCTCCCTGTGTTTCACAAGGGAATACAATGCAATTTGGAATGAGAATCTAGCAGCTTATCATAAGTCACTTAGGGCTTTTTTCCAGGCACCCCTTGGCCACTGAAAAAGATGAAAAAAGGCTGACGTTTCGAGCGCTTGCCTTTTGTCTGAGCGAATTCGCTCTGACAAAGGGCTAGCGCTCGAAACGTCAGCCTTTTTTTACGGTGGCCATAGCAGCTCCCGGAAGATCAAACCCAATTGGATCGATACAATAGAACGAGAAACAATAGAAACAAAACAAAACAACGAGTCGACAATAAAAAACTATTGTTTGTTTTAAATAATGGCAAATGTCAATGTAGAAAAGTGCCGAAAATTTGAAAGTTTTCAGACGTTTCGGGCTTAGCCCTTTTCAGTGAAATGTCAATTTTAAACGGTTGTTTGTTTTATCCAATCTCGACAGCCCTTCTAAGCAGTGGACTGTTCACAGTCCCCTATTTTTCCGTGTGATCAGTCGAGATTGATCGCAAGTTCGAATCAGCCGCCATTTTTGTTTTTCATGGCGAGTGAAAGCTGGGGAGAGTGCAAAAATCCCGCGGGGACGGGCGTTGGGGTTATTTTTTTTGTACTCTTCCCAGTTTTTATCGCGCCGTGACATTCAAGATGGCGGCTAAATAAGGGATCGAACTCGACGAACATACGGGAAAATAGGGGACTGTGAACAGTCCATCTAAGCAGCTGCTACACTACCGAATTTACCTTTTAAACTCATAAAACCAAATTTTCATGCTAATCAGGTAGTACTGGAATATACCCGCTTCCAACCAGTGTATCTAGAGTTTGATTGCCGAGCTCGGTTCGGTTAGCTACTAGTAAAACGTTTGCTTGTTGTGGTTCTGAAGGCCTAGTCTCTACTGTTGTGTTATTTCAACTTTGCACTGTATTGTTTCTCGCCGTCCGGATGTATAACAGGGCACCAGTGAGCATAATGCTAGGTTTAATTAACTCTCCTATGGACTAGGAAATAGGATCTTGCTTTCAAGGGGGGTATAGCAGAACTCCTAGTTGTTTCACGGTACAGAAAGGTTAAAAACCAGGCCGCGGTTGTTCAAAAGGTGGATAGCGCTATCCACAGGATAAATCACTAGCCAGTGGATACTGGAACACGAAGGATTTTGTTAATACTTATCCACTGGATAGTGATTTATCCGGTGGATAGCGCTATCCACCTTTTGAACAACCGAGGCCTGGTTAATAAGAGTAATCATTTCGTAAATCGTGCATGTATTACTTACAGGATCACGTGAAGGCAGGGTTGGGTTTTTCAGTGATCGCCTTTTCTTGCGTGAGCTGTCTTTTGCCACAAAACTGCACGGTATAAAACTCAGGTCAGAGAACTGCTCCATCACCTGTAATGACCTCTTGTTGTGATGCTCAACTATGTCTCCCTCTACTGTCTGTACAACTGGTAACTGAAAAAGTGAAATGTTTAAGTGTTAAAGGGCGCTTAGTATCAGGTATATGTTACGTATTTTCACGAAAGAACACCGGGGCGTTTATTTAAAACTCCGTCTCGCAAACCCGGCATTTATTTGAACCCGACTTTTATTCGAGGCCCGGCGTTTATTAAACACGGGTAATTTTTCATGATCACATTTTACGTCATTATTCCTAAATTTCCTGATTCAAAAGCCAAATTGATCAAAACGTTCCTGAATTTTTGACGGAAAAAAGAACGAAAAGTCTCAAAGAGAATATAAGCCAATAAATTGTAACAAAATTGTAACCGGAAATTCAGGTGATGTTCCCAGAGCTTGAACCTGGTGGTTTATTTCACCCACAACAACATTATTTCTTGATACGTATAGGTAATCATACGGTTTCGAGTTAAATTTGGGATTAATTTGCACGAGTGAGTTTTTCAAAAAGCTCAAATTGCACGAGCCGCTTGATTACTTATTTTAAAATAATTATACACGAAACAAATTGCATCCATTTTGTTTTGGAAATTTTTTTTTTTGCAAGAATTTTTTTGGGAAATTGTTTTTCCTTTTTGCAAATTTTTTTTTTTTTTTCAAAACATTTTTGCATCAATTTTTTTTTATTTGTAATTTGCACTGGTGTTACACTTTTTGCACCGGTGTTACACTTTTTTGCACTGGTGTTAAACTTGAACTGCACTGCTCTTAGCTAATCAGAATCGAGTAACTTTTTCATGTATATTATTAAATCAGTTACACAATACCGAATACAAATAAACGCCGGTATCTCACAAAATTAACTTAGCACATGTACCTGCAAAAGCTGTTCATGTTCTTGCTGTATTTCATAGTATAACCTGTTCTGTGCCATGGCAAAGTTCTTGAGACAGTCAACCACTAAAGACATGCACTTCTTAGTAAAACCAGGAATCTCTTCCAGCAGCTGCGTGTTAAGTGCTTCGTAGTTTTTCTTGGCAAGTCCCAGTTCTTCCTTGGCCTAAAAAATAGCACGATCGATCATAAAATGATAAATTTGAACTCCAAAACAAAGATCGCTCATAACATCACCTCATTTAATTAGTCCCGGTTTACTTGAGTTCTATCTGACCAACAGAAATTCGTTGCACTGTTCTGGCAAAAACAATATTAATTCTGACCTTGCAAAGTCTCCTTCGCAGCCGTTATTTGAGCCGTCACGCACGCTTGGGGAGGGGTGTTGCGTGACGAAACAAATAACGGTTGATTTAGAACATTTGATCGATACAACAGTTTAAAGTCGCCTAAAATGGCGTCACCTGCAATATGCAACAAGGTTGTCGAGAGACTACTTTTGGATTCACTCTGACGAAGGGCTAGCGCTCAACTTTTGAATCTTTACAGTAGTCAATTTACATTATCCTCTGTTGATAAAACCAAATTTACTTTTGTCAGGGAACATAAATCAATTTGTAGTGAAAGAAAAAGACAGACAGATTGCGCGCTATTCAACAAGATCTCCAGCATGCCCAGCCATCCTCTGTATCCTTCTCTCCCTAAAATTAAAGAAAGTTCTGCGCGCCTTAGAGTTCCGTGCAGCCAGCTGCCCAGGGTCAATACCTAGCGTTTTAAGAATAGTTTGATTAATAGGCTCTATTTTAAATATAAAGTGGCAATTTAATTAGATTTTGGCTTTGTGAAATGTAATTTTAGTAGTTTAGCACGTATTTTTGCTTAAACAAATAAAGACTTAAGAGGTAATAAAACGCATTTTAACCCTTTAAGCCCCAATACTGATCAGCATCAAATTTCTCTTTTCAATATCAATGCTTATTCAATCAGAGGTTGTGAGAATTAAGGACATGATCATCCATGACAAATTCTCCTTGACAACTTCTCCCCCCCCCCCCCACTACTTCTATAAGAATTGTACAAGGACAGGAAAGGAGAATTTGCAGTTTGATCTTGGGGATTAAAGGGTTAAGAACTCACCACTTTCAATTTGTCTCTGTCCTTGATCTTGTCAATCTTGTTCGACCAGCGGTCGTAATCTAAGCATTTGTCGTTTCTCTTCTGGATCAAGCGCTGCGGACCTTGAAACAAGCTGAGTAGAGAATTCAGAGGAGAGAGCACCTGTACCTGAACACTGTCCATCTGACGAGAGAAAAGAAACAAAATAACAAGATAATGTCAAATATAATAACCACAATTTGCGAAAGGACTTTTAAAACAATTGAATGGATGGCACACGTTAGCCTGGGCTAAGTTACTTCGGCCGTGTACAAATGGGATACATATCTATTGTTATGAGTAAAATAAATTGATTGATTGATAGGTTCGAATCCTGTCGGGGAATCAGATCGTTTTCTTTGTGCCACGTTCGTGGCACGATGAAGATTATTGTCATCTCATTTCTACTTACAAATCTGCTAAGAATAGTCTCTCCAATCGTCCTGTGTATCCTGTAATAAGTGGACACCTCTGAACAAGTAGCAGCGTCTTGATAAAAGTCGTTAATGTTCTCGCCTAAAGCCTGTCTGAACTCCATAGTCTCCTGTAATGACAGAAGATAAGAAAAAAAGTCACCAAAAATACGTCCTTTTATTACCTCGAAAAGTTTCGTGGCGTTCCTAAATTTTGTCAACCGGCTGCCGCCATGTTGGCAGAAAGGCCACGCCCTCCAAGTGTGAAAACTCGTTGGAACAATACTGATCAGTAACCTAGTACATGTAATGCAATTATCGAGTGAAAACTTCATAATTAGAAGAGGTGCAGAAATATGAAATTTGCAGTCGTCTAGTATTCAACTCGATGCGCAAACGAGTGAGAGTTTAGCCTGCATGACAGGCGCTTTATGTTCGAGAGTTCGAGTTGAGCACAAGAGAAATTTCATATCAAGCAGCCATGTAATAACGAAGTGTCAATCGATTTTCCGAAGATTTTCCAAAGAGTTCCGACGATTTTCGAAAATGTTCCAAATACTCTCCGAAGATTGCAGGAACGTTTCCGACCATTACCGAAAATATTCCAAAGATTTCTAAGGAAGATCCGAAGATGTTTCGAATACAAACCAAAATCATAAAAATACATGGTAGCTTACGTAGCTTTACGTGAAGATATTGATATATTCACATCTGTCAAGATACAATTGTAGAATTCCTTGTAATTTAATGAAGTTTATATAATAACGGCTGTTTGTCATGTGATCACCGCAACCACTCGTGCCACCTACTTGGCGCGGCAGTGATGGAACTTCTGAATCAGAGCTTTGTGAACTAACTAGTAAAGTACTTAGCTATAACTTTCAATTCTGTCGCCATCAGATTCCACAAAATTACCTGAAATTCCTCCAGATAGGTGGAGACGTTTTTCCATAACGTTTTCACAGTTTTCTCTATTCCTCGGAATTTTTTCTCTTCTTCGATGAATTTTTCGTCAACAGTCTACAAACGAAAGTAGCATAATGAAAATAACCAATCGCAACTCGGAGCAAATCCACACAACAGGTTGGATTCAGCATTGTTTCTGGTTTCCTTGTGATTTGGGGCAGCGAACGAATGTGAAGTGTCGCCATTTAAATGAAAGCTACTGAATAGCGCGTCCCTATGATGTTGTTTCTGTTTTGTTCCGTTTATCGAACTAAATTGTCAGTCTATGGATGAAATCCTTAATTGTGACCATTCAAATGAAAGCTACTGAGCAATACTTTCCTATGGTACTGTTTATTACGCTGAATTGGTTCTAACTTTTGAGTCTGTGAATGAAATCCTAAAGTGTGGCCATTCAAATGAAAGCTATAAAGCACTACAAACATATGGCGCTGCTCATTATACTGTACAAGGTGGTTCTACATGTATTTCTTTTATCAATGGACGAATCCTAAAATACGTGACCATTCAAATTAAAGCTACTTAGCAGTACTTTCCAGTAGTACTGTTTATTATCCTTTACAAGGTGGTTTTCTTTTGAGTCTGTGGGTAAACTTCACAGTGTGACCATTCAAATGAAAGTTACTGAGCAGTACTTTCCTGTTGTACTGTTTATTATACTGTTCAAGGTGGTTCTAACTTTTGAGTCTGTGGATAAACTCCAGACCTACAGTGCGATCATTCAATTGAAAGTTATTAAGCAGTACTTTCCTGTGATTATAACTTCAGAATTTGTGGTTTAATTCTTCAAGTGTCACCACTTGACTGAAGGGTATCTACTAGAATTTGTCTATGGTGGTTCTTACTGAAATCCTAATGTGTTACCATTCAAATGAAAGCTACTGAGCTGCTTTCTCTAGTTGTACCCTTCAAATTTAAATAATTTTCTCTCTAAATCGTAATTTGTACTAGGTGGTAATAGACCATTTTACAGTTGTCTTCTTAGTGTCCTGGCCTTTGAGTGGAAGCGAGGATGAAGTTGACCTTGTTTAGATACAGACCTTGGAGCTTTTCAGATGTAAATTTAGCTAGTTACATGTAGCATGAGAAAAGCATTATTAACATATGAAAGGCAGAAAGGTTTGTATCAAAGCAAGGTCACCTTCAGCCTCGCTTCCACTCAAAGGCAAGGTCGCCAAGCACACAACTAAAAAATGGACTATTTAACGTAAATGTAACAAGCCGTGTACCTGTGACACGAGCCCTGTGAGTTGTGTTAGTCTTTGATTAAATCTAGTGCTCTTCTTCACCACCGAATGCCAGCTTAACTTCTGTATCATGTTGGTCAGGCCACTGTCTTCCATTTTCTTGTACTTGACAACTGTTAAAGGCAGGAAGAAATTGAGTTGGTCAAAACTATACGAAATAATTCAATAAGTACCTTAGAGTCTTAGAGCGCCGAGAGAAAAATACATATTTATCAAATGATTCCTCGAAGGGAGACTGACGACAACTTACGAAATGTATACTCACCGAGATCCTTTCTTCTTTTAAACTCATTGATTGCATTCGCCACATCCGTCATAACTGAGATCGCTTGCAGTAAGTTGTACTTATCACGATGGATTTCAGGAGTATACTGATAAAAAAGGAAAAAAACGAATCAAACTACAATTGTGTGCACAAATGCAAGCAGCTTCTAGAAGGGAAAGGTGGGTAAGGCCCTCCAGCCGCAGGGGGGGGGAGTTGTTTCTTTTAGACGTTTTCAAGAATTTGCAAACAGACCATGAGAAATTGTTTCGTCCCAGGGTTCCTCGTTGCTTTCCCACTGCGAGGCACCAGTCCATTAGCCGAACATAATTCAAAGAAGCCGAATATCATACGATCAATCCCTTGAAAGTAATAATGGAATTCTCTATTTTCGAATTGCCCATAACACACTTTGTTTGCCCATCAAATTTTGCATAAACTATTGTATGTAAATGCTCTTGGGAGGACTGCACATTCCCAAGAGCATTTCAAAACAATAGTTTTGCAAAATTTGGGGGCAAACAAAGTGTATTATGGGCAATTCGAAAATAGAGAATTCCAAATATCGTCCGAAAACAATGTAAGATGCCAAACAGAATTCAGTGGCTTACCCGAATAGAATTCAATACTATATAATACTACTTAGTACTATATAACAGAATTTGCATTGGAATTATAATTATAATAACCCTTCATAGAGAAATGCATACTTGAGTTCTTTAATCCATAACTGTAAGGGTATGTCGCCCTGTTACGATACGATAGTTATAATAAATTATGATAAATTACGTTATACACAGTAACAGCGTTGCCAGTTAATTAGTTTAGGGAATGACACACTACCATTTGCAAGGAGTAGTCTAAATAAACCAAAACAATGACAGTGTACCTTTAAGAGTTCATTTAACAGGAGCGGGTATTTAAGAACTCTTTGCACTGGTTTGATAAGAAATGATGACAAGTCCCAGCACCGGGTATGTTCCCTAACAAGAAAATCAGGTTAAAAAAAAAACCGTTAAGACTTGACAATTAAGATAGCCTCCTACATTGACGTTCTTTGGGCCTGTCTAGCAGTTTAGATCGCTACACCGTGTTGACGAGCACCAATAAGAGCGAAACGGCTGTCCGCGGTCGCTACCCTGTTTTATCGGTTTCTGTCGTATTGGTGTTTCGCAAAGTTAATTTTTTTTACGTAGTCAGATCAGTCTTGCAGTTTATTGTTACGTTTGTTCAATTTTTTGGCTGATTAGATATTTCGTAGATCCAACGTATCCGGTTCACAGCATTATCGTTTGCGGTCCTTTTCAAATTTTACTTTTATTTTGAAGGTCGCCAACATTACACAGGTTGGATTAAGGTAAACCAGGATAAGTGTTGACTTTGAGTTCGAATATAATAATTACAGCTTATCGCAGTGAACTTCTGAAAATTATAGCTTATCAATGCTTATCAACGTTTTTGTCCAATATTTTGACTTCTGCTCGACTAACTTAAAATTAACAACGTTTATTCGTGAATTAACGTAAATCTCCTACAAAAAAACTTCGTTATTATCGGTATATACATAGCGGTTTTCAATTGAGTATCGAAAGTAATTTCACAGTTGCGTTGGTTTTGCATCGCTACGCTTTGTGATTGGTTTAAAAATTTCGCGCCACTTTATGAACCAATCAGAAGTTAAACCAAAACCAATCGTGACTTGCTTACACGCATTTTCCCGCGCTTGGCGCCGGCTGCATGTATTTGCTTCGTGCTCTGATTGGTTCATTGGATTGTCAGCGTCTGTTGTGATTGGCCAGAGTGATAACTTTTGTTTTGGTTTTATGACACTAAACTGAATACATTATGTACAACAGAGATTAATCTCTTGCTGTTCATTCAGGTCACTAAACAGGTAATTCATGAATGTTCATGAAAATGCAAAAGTCTTTCGTGGAGCAATTTTATGATTCATTTTAGGGTGCATTACCTTATCCTTTCTAAACATTTTGAGAATTCATTTTGTATCTCTGGCATTTCTTCATACTGCAAACACAAACAAAGTCACACTGTGAGGCAAATTCAAAAGTGCAGACGATATATACTGGTCAAATTATAATGTCCAGTATTTTATGATTAGGATCACTAAAATAAGCATGTTAAATGCGCAAAGCATGCAATTGAACTATCCCCTGCCACTCTGCCTAACAAATATAGCCACTGTCTATTATCTTAGATACGCCCCCAACTTATAAAATGAATGTTATTGCAAGAGTTGGGTTATAAAGAAAACAATGTTTTGTGTACACTCAGGCAGTTAGCTCAATCTTGAGTTTACCATACTACTTATCATTCTGACGGAGGAATGAAGGGGTCTTTGGAGAAATCCGCTGAACGAGGTGCAAGCGGTTTAAGCACAGGGCGTCCACATAAACTGTGTGACTGTTCCTTCATTTGTATTTCAAAATTTAGAGGAAATGTATGGGAATATCAAAAGAGTTCATATTATTGTAATATACTGCGATGGATATTTACATATAAGATCAAAATAAAGTAACGTATTTTTTACCTTAAATTTTGTGTGTTGTCGCTCTTGTAGCTGAAAACGGCGAATTTTAGCGATTTGAAGGAATTTGGCGTTGGACGTTTACATGAGCATAGTATATATTACAGAGACCGCCCAGGCGAACTTAAGCACATGAAGGGCTGGTAGCCGTTGCGTTAACTTTGCTTAGATTTAACTCGCTTGGATGGTCGGTGACCCCCAATTTTTTTTTGATAGATAATTTTCTTTGCCAATTCTCGACAGATTGTAAAAAAAATGAACAAAAAATCGATGTAGGAAGTTTAATTTTTTTCCATTTTTCTACCCGCGCGACATCGAATCCTCGCAACTTGCGGCTGTCAGAGTTTGCAAATGCTGTCGTTTACAGATTAGATTTCCTTTAAAGAACGTTACCAGTTGAATGAATTTGCTTAATAGACCCACTCATACAAAATTTGGTACAGAAAATTGTATTTTAGAGATTCATTAACAATATTTTCAGACTAACAGACATTGGGGCCATATCGAGTAGGGAAGGCCGATTTTTCGAAATTAGGGTCACCTTTCAGATGTCTTATTGCCGAAACGAAGTCGGTGACCCCCCATTTTTTTTTGCATTTCTGACATGAGTAACTCATTGCCTAACCGCAGCAAAAGTTTTATAAAAAAATCAATGTGAGAAGATTTTCGCGCGAACGTCCTTAAGGTAAAAATACGTTTATTTTGTTCTTATATGTAAATATTCATCGCAGTATATTTATTTATTTTATTATTATCGGAAAATATGACCTTTTCGATATTCCCATACATTTCTTCTAAATTTTAAAACACAAACGGTCATACATGCAGTTTGTATGGGCGCATCCTAGTAGGCCTACATGATGTAGCTCGCCACAAATCTCTTCCGGTCTCTCAAAAATTAATGTCAAAAACTCCCGTGAGATCCACAATCAACGTCATTCTTTTACTAAAACTTTCAGCAGAAGCAGTGTGCAGAACAAAGTACCTCCAAGAAACAAAAGAATAGAAATGGCGAGGGAGGTAACCGCCAGCGTACATGTAGTTTTGTAAGGTTTGAACATTCCTTCAAGATTTTCTGTGTATCTTTTGATATTAGTATTGTACCTTTTCCATGAGTGAGATAGCATCATCGTGGTTCCTGCAGTACACGGCATACACTTCCTTCATTTCTTCAGCTATGTCCACAAAGCACTTTCCTGAGAATTTAGCGATTAAATGAATAATTATAATCTTATGCCAAATAAAACAAAAATTACAACAAATATTAAAGACGCAATAAAAGGAAAAAGGATATCTATATTAAATATGTCAAAACGGTACGGCGTCCTGCACACAGGCTAGTAACCGTTATGATCATGTCATGCAACATTTTAACTAACAGACAATTGCCACTCAATGTTCACCCTCGCTGTTCACATAATCATAAAAGTTTTACATTCTCCCAAACTTCGCATCAGGCGACATGAGCGTGTCAACCCTTTTTTACTTCATAGTTTCCTTTTAAAATGGCTACACAGTTATGTCAGTACTGTTGAAGAACTTTCATTTGAACACTGCAGGATTTTATTTGCACCAGACTCAAAATTTAGACTGACAACCGTGTACGACATTATAAACAGTACCACAGGAAAGTATTGCTCATGCAGTAGCATTTATTTGAATGGTCACACTGTAGGATTTTATTTGCATCAGACTCAAAAGTTAGAACCACCTTGTACAGCATAAAAAACAGCACCACAGGAAGGTATTGCTCAGTAACTTTCAATTAAATGAAATCACTGTAGGATTTCACCCACAGACTCAAAAGTTAGAACTACCTTGTACAGCATACTGTACAAGGTACATACTGTACAAACAAAACCACAGGAAAATACTGCTCAGTAGCTTTCATTTCAATGATTACACTGTAGAATTTTATCCACAGACTCAAAAGTATCTGACAACCACATTACACGATACAGGGTTTGGTAGTTGTGGGAGAAAGCGTTGTTAAAAAAAAAAACATAACAAATAAAAATAAGAAACTGACAAAAGTTATGACTTAAAATGTAATAGTTATCAGTAATGCATTCACACTACCAAGTTCCTGATCTTTTCCTTCCTTGTTTTGAATGGCATTTTCTAAGCTTTTCAACAATTTCTGTGATGTCTCCAAGACACTCTCGATGTTACCAAACAAATCTTCACAGTCAAGATCCTTTATCTGATCAAAAACATAGAATTAATCTACCAACAGTCAACTGCATGCATTTATCAAAGGTGATCAACATTTTGCAGTAAAAAACTGTACTTAATTCTTGTTATTTGTTGCAAATTAATCCTTTTAGTCTCAAGTTTGAGATTATTTTGGTCTTTCAAAAGTCAAAATTAAGTTGTAGAAACGTCTTAGACTTTTGCTCTATACAACGTACAGAAGACAACGTACTAAGACAACGTACAAAAATGTAGCTCTTCCACTTCTATGGTTTGGGTGCGGTCGGGGTGAAACCATGAAAGGACCAATAGTGGCTGCCATTGGGACCTTCAAATGCTTGTCATCTGGTCTCGTTTTGCAATTAAAATTTAGTTGTAAAGCATATAAACGGCAACCAACCTGTGCTGTTAGGAGCTCATGCAGGAAGTGTTTGATACAGAGCTCAAGGTCATTACAGTAATCCTTTTCTGTATTAATAAGTTCAGTCACCACTCTTTGTCGCTGTTCAGCCATGTGTTTTTGGCTAGACTCTGCTGGCTTTTCTGTAAGGCTATGCAATGAAGCTGATTAGGAGAACAATAAAGTCAGTGATAAGTGAATCGAGCTGAATGATGTTTTCTTGCAGACCTGCACATCTACCGTACATGTACACGTACATGTACTAGGACCCTTAAAGGAGCCTGGTAGCCCAGAAGCCTTAGGCCCTAGCCAAACAAATATACAAGTTATCACAAGTTTCCACCTTACGATAACTTGTAGACTGTACCAACCATTGTACCAACCTGAGTATTGGGGGTTTTCATATGGCGTCATAAAAAATAAAAAATCTAAACCATACATCCTACAAAGCTGCTTTTAACATGGTATACAGTATGGGTACCATTGTTACAATCCTTCAGAAAAAGTTTCAGGTTTTAACGATGTTTTGCTATCGAATTTTAAATATTTTAAATGTGTCATGCAATTTATCTATTTCAGATAAGCCATGAAAATAAACAACTTGAATCAGTTGAAAGTTATTTTTGCATTATAGATGCTTATAAGACGATTGAAACTTATAGTGAATCCAATATTTTGTGATGAGATTTTGGCTGTAATTAAGACTTTGAAGCTTTGGCCGCCATGTTGGTGCCCCTATAAGTGGGGCACCAAGATGGCCGCTCCATACATTTCTTACTAAAAATGTCTAATACTCGTTCGCCTATAACTCTTGAACGAAATGCTCTTGTGCTTCAAAATTTGGTGCAGATGTGTAGTTTTAAACTCTCTGCAACTCTATAAACATTTTGGAATTTAAATCTGCTTTTTAATGCTTCTGAATTTTGATATGACAAGTGAAAACACAGTAATACAGATATCTATGTTCCTTTTAACTAACTAGCATTGAATTTTGCATGTAAAAAGAACAAGCCACATGTCCTACTATAAAATCAACAGATGCCCACATTAGCACAATTGTGCTCGCACATCAGGAACACAAGATTCACTAGGTGTCAGTGTAGTATTAAAGTGGCTCAAAGGCATTGATCCCTGTTGTCTATAGTTGTTGCAGTCATGGTTGAGTTTTCTTTTATTACTTATAACATATAATTTGCATTCACCTTTTTATAACTTTTTATAATAGCTACCTGAATGTATAATTTGTATACGTTAATTTTTCTTTTAAATTTGTACATATATAATTATTTTGTTAAGTAAATATTGTTATAAATTGTAGCATTTTGAACAGTTTTTTTTAATATGAGCCTCTAATGCAAGAGACTGGGTGACCAGTCTCCCCATGTTATAAATTTTAATTTATCTTATCTTACTGTCTCATCATACAAAAGTCATGTAAAATCTACGTACCTTCCCACATGTATCTTGTATTATACAGGTACATATATACAGCTAATTTGATGAGTAAATTAAATTATAAAAATTGCCACATCAATAACAAACAATGCAGTTCATGCACTGTATATCATGTACATGTACATGTATAGTCCCAATTACCTTCTAATTCTGTCAGTTCATTCTTTATTTTCTCCACCAGTTTTGCGCAGACTCCAAGGTTCTCCATAACTTCCTTCTTTCTGTTCTCCTCCACTACACCAAGCAACATTTCAAGACTTCTCTGACTTCTGGCTTGTTTCTGAAACAAAGACAAACAAAAATCTTCTTGTAATCTAAATGATTACATATTTTTTACATTAATTTGCTATTAATTATTTAATAAATGTATTATTTAATTACATGCATGTTGTACCTCGAGGTCTGTCTCCAGATCAGCTATTTTGTTCTTCAGCATTTTTTTCCGATGTGACTCTATCAGAAAGACTTTTTCATCTGAAAAAAAAAAAAACATAATCAGTATTTGTTTAGAACAACATTATAAAACAAACTACATGTACCATCTACATTGTACATGTAGACACATTCACCTCCTGCCTTACCAAGACTAAAACAAACAGCCTCATTTCTACATGTACATGCATACACCATAAGTTAAAGTTGAAGCCACAGTGAAGAAAAGATAGTTATTACTGTTTAATAATTCTGACACACTATTGTAAACTAGTAAGTTTTAAAGCCATTATTTATTACCAGTGAGTATAATTCATAAGGGAAAATACAAAAAAAATGAACATTTAATGAAGGCTTGTTATCCTAATACAGAACAGCAACATTGTATGAAAATGCTAATTAGTTACAACCACCAGTGGATGTATACTGTGGTTGTAACTAATTAGCATTTCATTTTCATTTCATTATAAGAAGTCTACAACATTTGCGTCTGTGTTGGATCAGATCTTCAATCACTCACCTTTGGCTCGTGACTGTAGATGTAAATCTGACACAACATGGCTGCTCATGTTGTAAACAGAACGTAAAATATGTTTTACATGTACATTGTACAGTTGTGTAACTTGATAAATAATTACATGTAGCTAGAAAGTAGAAGTAGAAAGTAGAAAGTCAACAGAAAGTAGAAAGTCACTTACAGAGTAAATGTTTAAGGAAAAAACTGAAGGTCTCAATTGAATGTTACATGTATATGTACATGTATTATACATTGTATGAGAAAATGGGATGCTCTGTACACATGTAAGAGGAGATGGAAACTTAAGGCTTGTCAACGACTGACATTATTTTATAGTAATTGAAATAAGAATTTGTTAGACTTAAAAAAGGATAAATAAAAATGATGCACATGCAAGGGTTGGATTAACCTTTAACAGTGCTCTAAATATATTAATATATTCATATGAAATTTATTTAAATAATATAAGATTCATTTTTAGTTCCATGGCTTGAACAAAGTGATTGGATAAACCTTTAAGATGTTTCAGTTCTTCCTGCCACTCAGTGATCTTCTGCTGACTCTGTAAAACTTTCACTTCCATCTCTCTTTGCTTTATAGGATCCATCATAACAAGCTTAAATCAAATAATGAAACAATCAATTTACAGTGTACTATCATTCTATGCCAATTTCATCAAGATCACAAGAAAATATTTTATCAAAGTGTTATAATTAAAGGTCTCCAAATCTAAGGCAAGATCAAGATTAACCATGCTGGCCTTGGTACATGCCATGAGAATTTGGCTGCCATTTTGTCAAAGCTGTGCTTAGATGTTATACCTTTTTAACTTGGAATATGCGAACATTGAACAAGTTATAGCAGACGGCGACGACATGCAAATTTTCACTGCATCCATCAGTTATAAACTTTTCTTGGTAATTATGCTGACCAGTAGTATTAGGGAGTAAGGGTGATCCTGCCGCACCCCCCAAAATTACCCCATGAAGCCCTCCTAGAATACTTGCCATCCCTCTTCCCAAGCCCCACTCAGTGCCTTTGTGGGTCTCGGGGGGGAGGGATGGCAAGTATTTTAGGAGGGCTTTGTGTGGTAATTCCATGGAGAGCGGCAGGATGCACCCTCACACCCTACTACACACTAAAGGGGCGAGGCAGGATTACTAACCGAGCTGATCGTGGAATTTCATAAAGTTAAAATTACTTATTATCGTGGTGCAAAAAAAATGCCAGGGCTACCAAAGATTTCAACTACCAACATTTTCCCATACTTTGTCAAAAACCCAAACCAAACCACTCCACTGCTCAGTTTAGTATGCACCTGCTGTCTTTGTAGGATCTAGGCCAGATATGGCAAAGAACATGGCAAAGAACATGACAAAGAACATGGTGAAAGAACAATTCATGGCAAAGAATCTGCCCAGGATCCTACAAAGACAGCAGGTGCATATTAAACTGAGCAGTGGAGTGGTTTGGTTTGGATTTTTGACTAAGGCTTGCCTATATATTTTGCCCATTGCAAATGTGATACTGTAGGTGATGGTCACCTTTCTTGCCCAAGGGTACAAACCTTGCAAGTTGCAATCCATTTGCATCCTGGCCATCTACAGCCATGAGAAACTAATAAATTCAAAATAGTCTTGTTTCTCTTTTAAAGCAAGACTAGTACAATGTGAAAGAAAAAAGTGTATTGTTTTGGCTGTGGATGAATGCAATGATTGACTCTGCTAGTGTTTTGAAGTGAGATATCATGTGGTCACTGAAAATTGGTCAGTTTGAATTCTGAAAGCACATGAGAGTGCAACTTACAGCTGGTACAAAAATTGGTAAAACAATTGAGACGGTTTTATAGCTATAAATTTGTTTACACATGGTCAAAGTGGGGAGGGAAGTTGTGAGGGAATGAAGGAGGTACACATTGTACTGAGTCAGGCATATCAGTGCAAAAGGGCTGACAAAAGTACATTTAAATGTTGTAAAAAATTTAGAGGGTGGACTGACATGTCTTCTGTTAATGACCCTAACTTGTTCTAACTTTTAGTTTTAATAGTCTTAGAAGTATAAATACAATGTAATATTAATACCTGAGCAATAGACTTGAATCCAGTGTGTACATTCATCTCTTTCTGTTGAGAATCAGATTTTATACAGTACATTATTACAGCACACCTCTTGCTACATGTACTATTTACATATTTATAGCTCTTGCTATTAAAGAGTAATAATTGATCAGTAAATCTCATGTTTTTTTAAGGTACATGTAGTTCAAGACAACTCGCTACTCTAAAAATTAATAAAATATATTACAGCTAAAAGTATAAATACCGTAAATCACTGATTGAAGATGTGAAAGTCAACAATAAAAAAATTAGATACAACTGTATGACACTTGGTATCATAACTTGTAGAGTTGCGCATTATATAGGGTAATTATACATTTTACATTATGCTGTGGTGTGAATTTTATTTTGCTAGGTTTGAAAAATTTATTTCAAACCAGTTTAATTTTTCTTTTCCTTTGTCTCATATTCATTAGGCACCATAATCTGAGACAAAGGGAAACAAAAATAGAAATTAATAAAACTGGTTTTAAAATTTAAAAACAAAAAAATTCAAACTACACTGTACAACATACTTTTAATAATATATTATTAATATCATGTGCAAATTTAAACCACAGTATTTTTCATCTACTGATACCTTCAGGTTTTGTTCTGTCTCGTCAATCCTTTCCTGCAGGGATGCCAAGCCTGGGGCATCAGTTTCTTCTGCAGAAATAAAATATTGTTATGCTGCTGTTGCTGCACATTATTAAACACCAAAGGTATGTGTTATGTGTTTAAAACACAAAATGGCAAAATGATGAAATAGCTTGAAATAATGATTGCAAATAGTTTTCACTAAAAGCTTACATGTACATTGTATGAGTGGTATGAATGTTGGCCATACCATATAAATAATTTAAAATTTATCACATGGACTGCATCATGCCTTTGAAATGACCATACCGCCATTGAAAAGTCCAAGTCCAAATTCAAAGACTGATAATGCACGGCACCTTAATGAAGGGATCAAGGAAGACAACTACATGTACCTGTATTCACCATGGCAAAACCTTGTGTTTGAATTCAAAGTTGTCATGAGTTCAAATAATTCTGTACAGTTGTAGAAATAGCCTCTGACAACAGCACTAGTGACAGAGATTCTGATGATCATTACGATGAATCACAGCATCTTCCCGTTGCACACATTATGCTGATGCACTTTAAATCAAATCATGCAGCCATACAGTATATATTTTTACATTATGCTAACATTCATACCTGTAACTGATCAATATGATTATGGCATGCTCATGTATGATAGATGTCTTAACTCTTTACCTCTGTCCACAGAGCATTCAATGCTGCTTTGCAAGTCACTTTCAGAAATTGGTGCAGTGCTGTTGGTTGTACATGTACGTGTAATCTGGCTTATCTGCTCAAGGCTGTTTGAACGTCTTAGCTCAGATGGACTCTAAAATAAAGAACAGAGATCAAGTTACATGTACATGTACCATAGAATTCTGAATAAAGCCATTCCCATTAATTTTTATCAGAATTACATGTAGCAGCCCTAAGGGGCTGAGCAGTATGTACATGTATATACTGTACTTTTCTGTGGTGCTGTTTTAAACCTGTATAATGGTGGTTCTAATAACATTAATATTATTGAGTTTCCATAAAAATCCTAAAGTGGGCATTCAAATAAAAGCTACTACAGTGTAAGCAGTACTTTTCAGAATTTCTGTGGTGCTTGCACATGTACATGATTGTACTGTACATTAGTTTCTTTTAATTACTCATGCGCATAGCGCGCATGAGGTAAGATTCCGGCTTCGTTTTTCTTGTTTTTATTATTATTATTTTTTGTGTCACGATTTGGCATGCAAATTTATGCACGCATATTTTAGAGACCAGGTCCTCGGGTCACCAACATTCTACAAAAATGGCTGCCGCGCTCGGCATGTGCTTGGTTTTTAAAACCGTAGTTTCGTGTCATCGGATTAATAACTCGCATTTAAAATATTCAAAATGGAAAGAGAAAGCTTTAAGGAATACCCAAAGCCGCTATAGTGGAGAAAAAGGAGACCTTTTAGCAACTAAATCTTGCTTCGAGGAAATTCATACGCTTTTATCAGTGTGGGGCGATCAAAACCGAAGAAGCAGAGTTTTAAAGAATTTTCAAACAGACGAGGGACTTTACCGTAAAAGAAATTACAATTTTTGGTGAGAATTTATGTTGATATCAATTTGTGATTCACTTTTTCTTTGTGTTCTGGTTAATTTTGGAGAAATAATTATAAAACATGTTAAAATTCAATCGTAATGACATCTGATATTATGTAAACAAAACAAGACTTAATTTTATACCGGTAGTTCTAACTTCACACGCGTCGCCTAATACGCAAAGATGTCTGTGTATGTTTTGCAATTTTCATTTCCAAATCAGTTTCTAGGGCAATTTCCGATACAACTGGTGTATTTTATTCGAAAATTAGTCATACTTTTAGTCTAGACCGAGTAAAAGTTTTTGTGCACGGTCGCGTAATTCTGTTATTGAGATTCACTAAAATTGAAAAAATAGCCCAGTCGTTTGCTGATTTCATTGCTTTTAAAAGTAGTCTTTTCAAATGTAACAGAAAGAAGTCACGGTTTGGGAAATAAAAGACGAGTGTGTATTTGATCAGGAATCAATAAATTAAATATTCAAAGCGAGTACAGAAAACGTGTTTTAGCGTGTTCTTTAGTGTGTCACGCAAAATTCGTTGAGGGGGGAGGGGTGCGTGACCCATTTAAAATAAACTGTATAACTTTCTTATGCAAGCGCATGAGTACAGGCTACCAGTGTAGCCTCTTGTTTATTATCGTGACATGATGAAGAACATGGTTTAAGTTATTGTGTACATTGCAGTATGGTGCATAATCTGAATAGAAGTACACATGTACATGACTGTATACATGTACATGCCTGTACTTACCTTCTCTTGAGTACCACTAGTCCCCCTATCTCTCCAATGTACAGACTGTGGTCTAGATAATGATTTATTTTTTGCACTAGTAGCCCTCATCTTAGGAGATCCCTTGGGGGAAACACGAGGACTAACAGTTGGTTTCATGACTTCTCCTTCTGACTGTTGCTGGCCTTTTGCTTTCGATGGTAAAACATCCCAATTAAAGTACCCTTGTGTGGTACCCTTTGATCTTGTTGCAGGAAGAGTGCTGCTGCGCACAACATTCCCACTACTGTTTCTTTTAGGGGGTGGGGGTGCTGGCCTCCTTGGTGTGATGGGAGAATCTTCAGATGTGCTGGATTCAATGCTATCATCATCTGCTGCTCCTTGCAGAAAAGGAACCAATGGAGATGGCAATGAAGTGCAGTTACCAGATAAGAGATCATCAACATCAACTACACTGGGTTTGTTTGCTTTGTTTTCTTCACCCATTTGCTTATGAATCCCTGATGTTTTTCTTGGCCAAGTTCCAACAGAATCATGAAAATAACCTGATGACGAACCTTGTCCTATCAAACTGGACCGCCCAGACACTCCATTAAAGGCAGTCGTTGGTCTTGAGTTTGATATGTAGCTGCTCCTAACAGATGAACTTCCATGTGGCAATGATGGCATAGAAGTTGAAGGACTAATGCTACATGTAGTTTGGCAACTTTGGGGTGCAGAAATATGTTTTCCTTCCTCACTACCTAAATAGGTTACAAAATAGTTTTCTCCTGGTTTGGGCTTGGGTGCTAGCTTTGGCTTTAGCAGAGGTTCACTCCTTTCTGCTGTTTTAGTTTCCTTAGCCAGAGCAGATATATCGGATGGCATCAGTATAGGTGTTGAATCTTGTGTAAATGACGAGTCTAAAAGAGATCTCTCATTACTGTCTGGAATTGTGAAAGAGTCAAAAAAATCATTTCCCTGTTGACTAAAATTACCTTGAGTTGAATATTTTAATGCTCCACTTGTATTACCAGAATTAGGCATAAAATAAGGTGAAAAGCTCTCACCAGATGCAAATCTTTGAGTTCTAGAATACAACTGATTTTGAAATGAACCACTGTTATTGTACACAGGTTCCAGATATGCTGTAGGGCATGACCCACATATGCCATTAGCTAATTGACCCTCTATCCAGTTGTCGTCGTCCACTTGAAGGACAGTAACAATGTCTCCCTCATTCAACTCCAAATCCCCTGAATACAGTGCTGTAAAGTGAAACAGTGCTCTTCCCTTCATTCCTTTTTTCCATTGAATTTTTGACTTTTCACCATTGTTACAGCCCTCATGTTTAGAAGTTAAATCCATAAAAGAAAAATCCCCATTTAAAAATGCACCTTTATCAAGAGGTAATTCAACATGGACTGCAACAAAGCTAGATGGAAAAAGTCCCACACTGCCATCAATTTCTCCTTCCATCCATTGTGAGTTCAATCGTTTGCGAAGAAAAATGCAGTCACCTTCACGGAATGTGAGCTCCCCTACACTTTCCCCAACAAAGGGATATAATGCACGCGCATATGGTTTTTCCGATGACTTCACATAACTCTTTGGAAAGAGCCCAGTCTTGCCGTTGAATGATCCTTCAAGCCAGTCATCATCAACATCGTTAGTTACTTCAAGCAGAGCTCCAGAAGGAAATGTAAGTTCAGTTTCATTTCTAGCATCAAAAGAAAAAGTGGCCTCAACAAAGGATTTTCCATTGCTGCATGTGCCGGCTTGCACCTCTGAAGAGTAATCCTGTCTGTGAAATTCATCAGATACTATACCTTTTTGCAATCCTTTACCATTTAAATGTGGTACTGTGGAAACATTGTTATGTAGCTGGGACTCATTTTTTAACCTTTCAGCATAGGTAACTGGAAAGAATCCTGTTTTGCCCTGGTACTCAGCTTCTAACCAATGACCGTCAATATATTGGGTTATCTTAATGATGCCTCCCTCAGGCACAGATAACTCATCAGGATTGCTGGATTGGAAACTGTATAAAGCCCTTGCAAGACTGCCTTCCATGGGTAAGAACACATAGTCTGAAAACAAAAGAAGAAATTAAGGAAATAAAGCTTATAAAAACCTTGTACGTGTACATTATGAGTCTTCGACCTTTCATACAGTTTGCTTAATAAATGCTGCCATTGTAAGGCACTTACATTGTGTACATGTACATTGTACACTGTATCAATATTAAGCCTGAAGGGGGAGGGGACAGGCATAAAGTAGGAATACCAAGTCAGCGTTGCCTTAAAGTGCCACTGCGATCAAATTTTTGATTTTCATTTTTTACATCTTCGTGTACAATTAGACTTTCTTACTCATCTTGCCAAATTTCAATCCATTACGAACATCAGAAGTCATTTTATTTTAACATTTATGTCCGAGAATTTACGGCCGCCATTAATCAACCTTGTTCCAAGGCTTGGTTGCGAATGGGATAAAGTGACGTCAAAGGCTCAAACATACCTCACGGGTTGCAATTACAATAACAATCAGCATAGAAAATTGCACGAAGAACAAGTCCAATGTTTTTGTTGCTTTTCGCGTGATTTTCAATACATGTACTTAATTGTTATTATAATAAATATTTCAACCATCATAATCATGCCACCTTTTGTCACGGTCTGATCACGTGCGCTAGCGGGCAACAGTGAAAACGTTGCCAGCTTTTGCAAATGTTGCCTGCTCATCCATGGACGTTTGGCAGGAAACAGTTTGTTTGTTAGATGTCATGTGACCATGAATCAACCAATGAACGCGCGCGTTGCATTGAGAAAAACTCCAGCTACAACAATGTGTCATACTTGCACTTGTTTCGGTGTGTATTTGCACTCTAAAATGCTAAGTCAAGCTCTTACAAGGTCTTCTCTGATTTGCTGAGAAAACAATAGAACAAACAACACAACAATGGACCCTAGCCCTGAAAACAATAGAGCTGCATGATATACAGGTCCAATGAAATTAGAGGTTGTTTAGAGCTGCATGGTTTCTGCAAACAATAAGATCAAATATTCCCATCCTGGAGTGGCATGTACATGTAATGTCAAAATCCTCTCCAAACAAATTGGTATATCAATCAAACCCTCACCCTTAACCCATCCCGTCCGGCGGCCACCATAAGGCTTAATATTATTGATACACTGTAGGTGCATTATTATAACATTGCAATAGCAGACAAGGAGACTCAGCCCTTTTAGAATGATTTTCCTCAGACCATGAAATAGTTAGTCACTAATAGAGGTTAGTAGATCTGCGAGAAACATATTTCTAGTTTTATTTTGTGTCCATTTGACTATTACACACTAACTACTAGAAACTGTTTCACGGTCTGAGAAAAAGCGCTCTAAATTTCCTGCCTACTTCTCTTGTTATGCTCCCTACTATAACACTACACAATTCTGTGTCAAAATTCCCATACTGCATGCAAACAGTGCTTTCTAACTATGTTACATGTAACCTTAAGAATTGCTTGAAGATGTTTTTGTTTTTATTTTCCTTTGAACAATATTCTAACTTACATGTTTGAAAATGAGAATTTTCTGTTTAAAATTAATCAATTTCCCATAGTACTAAGATACACATCCCTTTCATATAAAACAACCGACAAGGCAAATATTGTTCAATGCCGAGACCAGTATTGATTGAAAAACAATCGATCAATTTAACGATTATAATATACATGTAAATTGCAATTGAGCTTTTATGTCTGCATTAGTGCATACTTCCAAATTTCCCCAACCCATTTCGTTCAGACAGAACTCTGTAAAAATCGTTTTAGAGTCTTGAGTTTAAAGCTTATGCAAATTTCCCATACATATGTACATTTATAATTCCGAGGTGAGGAGGAACATACAGACGTTTTTACAGACTTGTTTACAAGAAAATTGTGGAATTACTCAATGAAAATTGTCCGTCGTGTTTAACGCTACAAGTATCCAATAAAGTAGACGCCGCAATTTAAACATAGATGAATGGAATATCTGCTTTCTTTAATTACACTGATTGCCAAGTCATGACACTCAGAGGACAATCAATGCAACTTCACAACTATTAAATTTGCACTGTTTTTAGAACATACAGATGTATGCAAACTAATTAACTTGGTTTTCTTTAAATCTGAACGTTATTGAAACTTGAATTGAATGAAGGAGTAAATCGTGATTTTAGTGATACAGTCAGCGAAAAATACAGAAACCCTCAATTCCTCAAACCACTACTAAAACAGTAAACTCGGAAATTTCTCACCTTCACTCGGTGCTTCACTCAATGATTCGCTAACGGATGAAACGTCCTGGTCATTTCTTCAGCTAAAGGTTAGGAAAATTCATAATCAACGATTCTGTCGTCCAAAAACGTGCCGAAAATCGATGTTTAAGGGCAAAAACACTCGTTAAAACGCGTTTCGCATACCACAACAATGATCCGGTATCGACTCCGGTATCATATTTTTGTGAATTTGTCGCACATATCGTTCCCAGACCCTTCAATCCGTTTATCAGCAAGAGGTCTGGGTGGACCCACAGGAAACCCAAGGTTTGCATCGAGCCAGAAAAGCCCATTTTTGCTATTGCGATCCTTGAATAGGGTTCCTTTTTAAAAATCCTTAGCTATATATTGCGCTTTGAGTGAAATTTTATGATCCTCGGCCGCAGTGTGCTCTCAACTTAAGCAGTTGAAAAAGCAACCTGAAAAAAATTCAGGCTTGAACGGGATTCGAACCCATGACCGGTTTGACATTTCTCAAACTGAGTGGTCAAGACCGCATTTGTGGTTGCGTAACTCTGCATGTCAAGCGTTTTTGGAGGAATATAGAGCTAAGTGCTTATTTATTTTTAAACCTGATTTCGTCTTAGGACAATTCAAGCTAGTAGATCGTCGAAGCATTTGTTTAGAGCTAAACTCCTTTAAGCTTAATTTTTGTGTTTCCGACCTTTTCGCCTTAGTTAAGCTTATCATCAGCTTTCTGTTCTATATTGTGCAATTTTTGGCGTCCATTTAAAAAGGTTTAAATTTTGAATAATTATGTTATATGATGGTTGGAAGAATTCAGAGAGCTCCGCTGTTAGGCTAAGCCTATCTATATATATCTTAGGATCATTAAGCCGTGTTTGATTCTTCTAATTTTTTTGATAATTTTTCTCTTTTCTTTACGCACTTTCCCGACCACAAAAAATATTAACTCGATCTAAGCAGTCGGTATTTATTTTTTCACATGCATTTCTAGTATTAGTCGGTTGTTCTGTACCAGTCTTTGTCACCTTTATTGACAAAACTAGAAAGTGAGAATTTATGAGTTTAGTGGATGCAATCAAGTCTGACGAGGGAATCGAATGAGCCGCTTCCGTGTCTAAAACTGCCAACTAATATAATGACGCTTACCCTGACGGCTTAGAACTAGATGTGGTCGTCCTAATTGATGCTAGCGCTGCAGCAATTGTTAGCATGGTAAACTCTTCAAGACAGCAATTTATGACATAAACATGGAGCGCTTTAGAATGTTAGGAAGGAAGAAGCTACCTTAACTACCTCTCGCGGCTTAACGCCGCTCTATGTCGCGGCTTACGCCTGCCGCCAAAATTTTGCCATCACGCGCGGACTATACTGACCGTCAGCTACGCTGGCTAAAAAAAGCGGCTGAAAGACTTGTGATTTTCATCTTGATAGCAATATTCCTCCAGTACCAAAGATTTGCTTACAGAATAATAGCTCATCTCGCAATCATTAACCAAAAACAATCGGGTATAAAAAACACAAAATTGTAAACATACCAGCTTTCGGTCTTCTTCACTCACCGCGCTTTATAGAGTCCATATATCATTAAAAAGGCTTCTTGATTTAAAGAAGCTCTGAAGAATTTATAACTGTACCAATAAACGGGAACAACATTTTTTTACCTCGCATAACAATGGTTGCTAGGGAAGTCCATCTTCTTGTTTTAATAAATGTTTCAGAAATTTCGAATTTGTGAATACAGTATTATCTTGTCTAAAATCTATGGTCTTGCAGGACTGAACTACTTTTAATAATAGGAAAAAATCACGTGCACAGAAATTGATCTTTCTTTCTGAAGACACTTACCGTATAATTCGCAAAGTAATGCACCCCCCCCCCCCCCCCGCCACCCCCCGAAAGTAACGTTATTATTTACCCTTCTAAAAACCCCGAATGTTACGATCCCCCCCCCCCCCCCCCCCCCCCCGACAGTAGCGGCTCCTTCAGAAGAATTACCACTCAAAACCAGTAAAATCTTTGGTATTTAATGACACATTTCAAGTAAAATATGATAGATGCTTATAAATACAACTTGGCAATAAATTGACTATCATAACAATTCACAGCTAATTGCAAACAATCGTCTCCTAGACGTACTACAGCAAATTCATTCGAAATAGATTGTTTCTATGTTTGCATGAACTTTAATAACGAAGGTAACTGGAACACTTTCTGTACCAAGGTGCATGATTCTGAGTTTGGCTCCGTTCACAGACATTTTTTTTTTTACCAAGAAACAGTACCTTTGCTAGTGCCTTCTCCAAACCATAAATAACTAGTTTTGACATTCAGGAACATAAGTTATATTATTAAAGGGTATACAAAGTAATTGGAAATATATATTCCAAATGGTCGAGAAAGCAGCAAATAATCGTTATTGTTTACGCCGTCTTTCTTTGTAACTTTTTTTTGTATATAATCAAAGTTAATTATGCATGCTTCTTTAGGTTGTTATAAGTTCTACAAGAGTGTTTTTTCAAACACTCTTTATAACTGATGAAGATGTCAGTCACATCGAAACATGTCTTACAAATTAAAAAAAAACATCGTGATCCTTTCAGTCCAGCACTTGTCCAAACAATGTCTGTGATTCGCTAACAAAACAATAGACTTGTCCCGCTGGGATAGGGATTAGGGATAGGGACATTGTTCATGTGATATAGACCCTATTCATAAATGGCGGCCGGTTTATTATTCTTTTATATTCATGCTAATCAGCCCAACTAGCCTCGTTAGCATGTGCAAAATTAAAAAGAATTTTTGCTCTAAAATGAGGCTAGTTAAGCTGATTAGCATGAATATAAAAGAATAAATAAATCGGCCGCCATTTATGAATAGGGTCTATATCAATTGTATCGTTCGCCAATCACAGACATCGTTTGGACAGCTACGGGGTCGCCCATCTTTTAAAAAAATATTTTTTTATTAGTACTAGAGAGATAGGAGAGGAGTACATAGAGTGAGACTAATCCTGTGCTCCTTTCACTAAATTAATTATAATTACGATAAAGAAAGTATTATTATTATTATTAATTGAAAACTAATCAAAACAGAGGTAGAGGTTTATCATACGACCCGTACGGCCCTGCGAAACGTTTCTTTGCAAAACCATTGATGTAAGTCCCGTATGAGGGCGGTACGCATTTGCGCGAGCGGGGCCGGAAAAAGCCGTGCGGCCCTACCACAAAAGCGGACGGCCTCGCGCGTTAAGATTTCAAGTAATTTTGTCTTCAAATTGGTCATATGATAAAATACTTATTGACTAAGTTTAGGTCGGGCCGGATGGTAAAATATTTGGATCGAGGTCATGGCGTACGGACCGAGCGCCATCCGGCCCCTCTCACTTAGTCAATAAGTTCATAATATGTTCATTAGTATTGGGCAAGATGGTAGTGTTGAAGTGCCTTTTTGAACAACCAGTTCTTGAATGACAAAATCAGTTTGTGATTATTATATTATTCAATGCTGCGTTTGCTTATGCAGTATGAAGTTTTGTTATATGGCGAGAGCTTATAGGATATAACGCGCGTCGTGATTGGTTAATACTCGGGGCCGGATTTTCCTTAAAATGCCCACGGGGAATATGAGCGATGTTCATGCCCGGCTGACAAATTGCGGACAACAGTGGTTCACTTAACTGGCTTCTGTCAGGATGTAAAATGTCAGGGGACAGCCACGTTATAAACTTCTCATTATTACTCTCACTAGCTCGGGACCATACCGACCTCACTTCGCTCGGTCCATACCAGAAAGACCTCGGGCGATATTCTCCCAATATGGCCCTCATGCTCAGTGAATAAGAAATAAGTATCAGCCCCCGCCTAAAATCTATTAATTGTACACGAATTTGCAGTTTTAGTGGGGTAATATTAACAAAACACCGCAACTTGAGTTACTTGACGCGTGGTACAAGATTTGAAACAAAATCACACATTTTATTTTTTTTCCAAACCATAAGTTAATAATCAGTCTAACATTCAAAAAACCATTAGCTTGGCTTTCATTTTTAAAACACTTTGCTTGACTTTCTTATCGTCTACAAGTTGGCCTTACTTTGAAAATGTCCGCTGTCCACATTAGTTTAGTTACGAAAAGCAGTCAGTCCTTTAACTCCCACGAATGCTCGAAATCAAAACTCAAGAAAGATCCCACATTTTATTTTGTAAAAAATTGAAAAACAAATGGTATGGTCTACCATGCAAAAGTACTTCCGAAAATATTTCATTTGAATGGTCACACCATAGGATTTTGTTGACAGACTTAAAAGTTAAAAACTGCACTACATTTCTCCATAATTGAAGGGGACAATATACCTAAGTGCTATTTTGCCGCTGATAGATTGCTTTTTTTTTTTTGGGGGGGGGGGGGGGATTTCACGTTTATATATTTAAGCAATTCAAAAATGCCATCATTGTAGATGAATGTTATTAGTGTTTTCTGAATTTTTTGGCAATTTTAAAGAGTGTGTGAGAATGTCAGGTTTATAATAAGTAGATGGACACCAAAACAGTCCGCCATCAACCAGGGGTGCTCTTGCATGGGTGTCAACTGTTTGTTGGTGTTTGAAAAATAATTTTCTTTCTTCTATCTTACAGTTTCATTCAATTTCAGGTACATTGCCCCCTTTAATTCGGCCTGAACCAGCTAAACATGTCCGCCTTACAGCGGTGCCCACTTTTAGATAGAAGACGGTATTCTACAGTGCAGCATTACAAGATTTCCACAACAGAATAAATAATAGTGCATAAAATTAAGGCTGACAGGTCAAAGTGGTGCACCAATCACACAATTGTATATATATATATATATATATATATATATAATTATAATAAGAATTTGATTTTATCGACTGAGTCGATAAAGTAAATTAGCCACCGTAAAAAGATTCGAGAAAGCTGTCGTTTCGAGCGCTAGCCCTTCATCGGAGGGAATCAAGGGATTGTGGGTAGTGTGTGGTTTTATATAGTAAGCGGTGGAGCTGCGCTATTGGTGGAAATTTGGTGACGTGAAAAACAAATGTAAATTAGTTGTCTGAATGAAAAGCGTTCGTTGATTCCGTGGGGTTTGAGAGTGCCGATTTGACAGATGATTTTTTGTTCTAAGTTTTTACGGCTTTCTGTGTTACCCTGGTGTAGGGAAAGGCCGCAGATTGTCATGCGTTGTTTAGAATGGTTAGTAAGATTGAAATGACGCGCGACTGGTTTGGATGCGTCTTTGTCATTTTTTTTCAACCTTGTTTCGCCAATTCGCCAATGTATATCTTTTTGCAAGAAGTACATGTTATGCAGTAGATAACATTTACGGAGGTGCATGTGAAACGATCAGTGATTTTAATAGATCGCTTGGGTCCCGTTATTTTGTCCGCGTTGTGAATGAAAGGACAAGTGTTGCATCGTGTGCGTGCGCATTTAAAAGTTACCGGTTCATCGTCACATTTCAGTGCGCTCGTAACTAGAAAGTTGCCTATGTTTTTGTCACGTTTGAATGAAATTAGTGAGCGTTGTGAAAAAATTCTGCCAGTTTCGGGGTCGTTTTGGAGTAATTTGAATTTTTTTAAATGATGCTTTTGACTGTGTTTTTGTGTGGGTGGAAAGTGAGGGTGAATGGAATTCTCTCGTTCTTTTCCTTCTGTGACGTTTGTAGTGCTGATTGTCTGTCGATCTGTTGTGCACGTTGTTGGCCCGTATTAACAAAAGAGTCAGGGTACCCACGTTTTTTGAAAAACTGGCACATTTCTTCTGATTTGTTGGAAAAATCAGAGTCATCACTACATAGACGTCGAAGTCTGAGAAATTGAGAATACGGAATGGCGTTTTTAACATGCGATGGATGTGAGGATGAATGCAACAGATAACTGTGGAAATCTGTAGGTTTGTAGTGCATTCAACTGATTAACATTTACATACACGCAGCACCACAGTATCTCTAGAAACTAACCCCATTCATTCATAATTATAATATATAATCTGAAACCATTGTTCAACATTTTACAATGTTTTACACAACAAAATGCTTCAGGATTTTTGGAGTATTTTGGGAGCCTTGTGCAGGGGTTTCTTTGCCCCGCCCACGATTTTGAAAGCAGAGAAGACCCTGGGGACAAGTTGAGTGGTGCATAAATCTTGCTAAAGACGCCTAAATTCTTAGTTTGAAAAACATCAAAATACTACCTACAAGAACTGTAGACAGTAAGAAATTTATCTGCAAGTTTTAAACTAATGCTTTGTTTCACCAGTGTTGTTTCACTAGCTCATAAATTAAGTACTGGATGAACAAACAAAGAAGTAAATGGATTAACAAATAAATGATAGGTAATCTATAAATACTCAAATAAATAATTAAATAAATAACTACAAAAATAAATAAATAAATGACACATTTGTTGTTAGGATGTCACCATAAAATGATCATCAATATGCCGTTGCAAAGCTGAGAAATTCTGAAACTTTTCTTGGCATATCCAACATTCTCTAATCACTTTATATCCTCCCTTGCCAGCATGTATTGAATCCTGGTGACGATGAAGATTAGAAAGACAACGGAAAAGTCGACTGCACTGATTACATTTGTAGGGCATCTCCCCAGTGTGCGTTCTTTCATGTGTTCGTTGATTGGACTTACATATAAAGGACATGTTGCACATTCTACAATGGAAAGGCTTTTCACCAGTATGAAGCCTTTGATGACATGTAAGACCAGACTTGTTCTGAAAGTGTTTATTGCACGTAAGACACTTGAATGGTTTTTCACCAGTGTGTCGCCTTAAGTGTTGCTGAAGGCCTGCTTTGTCGGTATATTTCTTGTCACAGTATGTGCACTCATGAAGAATATACTGACCAGTGTGTCTTCGCTCATGTTGTCGCAGGTGACAGCTTTCACTAAAACGCATGTCACACTGGCTACATTGGTATGGCTTTTCACCAGTGTGAGTTCTTCTATGAACATTGAAACTTGATCTATGGCTGAAATCCTTGTTGCAATAAGGGCATTTGAAAGGTCTTTCTCCTGTGTGTGTTCTTATATGTGTCAGCAACATATTCTTACTCTTAAATCTCTTGTCACATCGATTGCAGGCAAAAGGTCTATCGTTGCTATGAGCAGTCCGCATATGCCTGTTGAGATTACCTTTCTGAGTAAAGCAGCTATCACACTCAGTGCACTTGTAGGGGTCTCCATGCTTCTTTTCATGCATTTGGAGACTTGACCTAAGGTGGAATGAACTCTCACACTTGTCACATTTGTATGGCTTCCTGCTGGCTTGTTCACCTTTGTGCATCCCAAAACAATACACTTTTAACACACACTTTAGAAAGCAAGTATGTACAGTGTTTGCTGTATAAAGTAATTATCTGTGCCAGACTAACTTGTACTTTAATTTTCAGCAATATTTACCAGCTTTGAAAATTTTCAAGCTTGTTGTTTTTCTTGTCTCAGTGTGGCTACAATCAAAGATTTCCTTTCTTGCTTTAATTACCAAGTGTACATTATCTGCAAAATGGATCGTCGACAATAAGATTATACATGCATAATATACAAAGATAAGCACATTTCATTTTACAAAGTTCAATTATGACAAGGTCATTTCCATTGAATGCATTAAACTTCTGACCAGATGGCTGCCTGAGGCAGCCAAAAGCAAAAAATGTGGCTCTGTTAGGGAAAATAAAATACTACTGTTTTTAGCAATAGAGAAACAGAAATGTGTCATTCTTCTTGCGCAAGTGATTGCAATGCCCGTGAATTACTTTACTAAGTCTTGCACTGTGTTTTCATTTGAAATTTTTTGGTTCATCTTTGCAATTATTCAGGTCAACTTTACAGTGCTGCTACTGTTGCCAGGGCCACCAAGACAAAGTTAACCAATCACAAAGCAGAACGGGAACAATAGATTCCAAAATTTTAAAGTTAACTCATTGACGCCCGCGACTTTTTTTGTTTTTGAGTGATTTTCTGTATATAAACGATCCATAGGATTTCGTGAATCCATATTTGAAGTTACCATTGAAAGTGCTGCTGTTCTAAAACACTGAAGGCTTGAGTTTACTGGAAACGTCATTCTGACATTGTGATTTCGCTTGGTTGAATTGCAATAAAGGGTCCAATATGAATTATCTACGATTTTTGGTAAGTCCACAGCCATTTTTCGTCTTTAGTAGCTGCCTGATGAGCATCATTAAGCTTGAAGGTAGTTCAGAGTCCACTTTCTCAACGTAGCGAGTTAGGTGTTGTACTTCGTTTACGAATTTGGCTCGTTGCTCGTTGAACTGGAAAAATGGCCGCCAGGAAACGAAGTAGCTTTGGGACTCGACTCTGGATGAATTTCTCGACCTACCGCGGCATATTTTGGAAATTGCGACCACAGGAGAACACAACAAGCGCGAAATTTCGGCGGTGGGTCGGAATGGCTGTGGAATTAGTATAAAAATGAAATGTGTGCGGAAAGAAACGAACGCTGTCAAAATTTTTTGCTATTTCCAGCATGCAGTGCGGTGGTGATATTGAAAATCGAGGCAAGGTCAGTATGCATTAGAACGAGAGGCTGTAGCTCGGCCCGAGCAACTATGGCCCGAGCAACGAATAAGAGCAAAAAATTCACTGCTGAGCTAGGACTAGGACTGAATTTTGCTGTGAATGTTGACTTTTGGGTTTGCCTTGATGATTTGAATAAAAAAAACTAAAGGCAAAACGTGATTTTTGTTGTTTTTCTATGACGTTAAAAACGGTCATTTTTGTTATTGTCCAAATTCAAACGCTGATATTCTGCAAAAATCGCTAACTTTTTTGTGTTTATTGGGTATCTCAATTTGAAGGACTTTCTAGTCAATGCTCACAACTGATGGTTTAGGCAATGTTCGCGCGATTGAGAAAGTTGCAATTTTTTAAAGCAGTGGAGTATTGTACGGCCGGTTTTGGCCGGCACGGCCGTCAATGGGTTCAAATTTCATTGTTCTGTACTCGCTTTTCATTTTTTGGAATCTATTGTTCCCGTTCTGCTTTGTGATTGGTTAACTTTGTCTAGGTGGCCCCGGTAACAGTAGCAGCACTGTAATTTAGTCAGGATGATTTCACAAAACTTTATAAGGTTTCAGGTCAGCTTAATGGAATATTTTATGTGAAGTTTAGAAATCTTTGAAAGACTTAAAAGTCAATGTCTAAACTTTTTGTGTTGACTCAAGGAAGATTAAAAACAATTAATATGTTTAGATCTCTTCAGAAATATTAGGTAAACTTCAGAAGAAATTCATATCATTATAACTTTCAATTTAAAATAAGAACACCATTTTGAACTCTTCAAGATCATTTTCCAGTTTGACAAAAGTATATAAAAAATGCAGACTGTTTGTTGAGTTTTGGTTTTAATTCCTTGAAAAAAAAGCATATCAAAAAGTAGGTAGTAAAGTAGGTGGGGTTCAGAGCCACCTTAACTTTTCGAAAACCTAAGGTGGCTCTGAACCCCACCTACAGAATTTTTTTAAACTTTGCCAAAAGTTGCATCTTATCCTACTGATCAAAATTCGACCATAAAAAATGGGGTTCACCGAGTAAGGGTGTTTTTAGCACGTTATACTGTTGCTATAGCAACATATTGTGTCACAAAAATGATAACAACGTGTTCACCAATCATTGGCCATTCGTTTGATATCATGATTGTAGCATCAACTGATAAAGAGTGGTTATAATGACCCATCAAATTCTAAGTCTTGAAAAGTGCTGGAAACTGTTGGGAGCCACCTTAAACTAAATAAGTAAAATGGTGCCAAATGACCCAAATTTTAATGATCTAAAAAACGGACAAAGATTAAAACACAATGGACTGAAACCATTTGATGATCGCAACACAGTAGAAAGGTAATCCATTTAATTTCCGATATTTCCTAAAAGGTTGGCTTAAAAGAAAGAACCCCTACATTGTAGCTTGCGTTTTTTATCCACAGCTGTTATTTGGATCATCACACAATACTTCTCTCTTAACTACCCAGCAATTTTCCTTTAAGAGAAGCATTTCACCATTTTATATACAGTTTTATACAGTTTTATACATTTCACCATTTTATACAGTTAAGCACTGACCCCTAGACCAATGACTACCCTCATGAACCTGGTCCATTGACTACCTAAATTAACTACCCCTGGACTACCCTAAATTTATGACAAGGATAAATTAAACGATGCTTATTTTAACACCCAAACAAAGATGTGATCGATTGAAGAAACCACACAAGAAGCAAAGAAAAGGCAGTGTGATTAAATTATCTGGTCAGCTGTTGAAATGCAAGATGGCGAAGAAAAAAAAAAACATTTAAACTCGCGTAGCGAAAGGAAACACGCTGGAATCCTATACTCTGCTTGTTTTGTTTTCAATTATTCTGTAAAGATGACAGTGTAGAAAAAGGACAATTTGAAGACTGAGGTGGGAATTAAAAATTGACAGCTTTTTGATAATTTAATCACGTCACCCTTTATGTGTATGCTGTAGGGCTCGAAATTGCGACTAAAGCCTGGTTCTCGTATGCCGCCGATATGCCTGGGACATAGCCGCCGGCACGGCTTGGGACAACCTTCCGGCATATCGAAACATTTATCGCCGACATCCGCCGGCATCAGAATGTGTCCCAGGCATTGACCGCCGGCTTGCCTGCGAAGTTGAACTGAGTTCAACTTCGCAGGCAATTCGGCGGTTGTCTGCGATAAAAATATTCTATGTGAACGTCTTCGGCGGTGGCCGGCGAGAAAATGTATGACGCACTTACTCGATTTTTCCCACAATACCTTACGAAATCGTTCATTCAAAATGGCGGAGAGCGAGGAGGTTACACCAGAGGGGATCGCTATTTCGCCCACTGGCAATCGAATGTTGATGGACACAATTCGAAATTATCGTGCAATATATGACAAAGGTTGTCACGAATACAAAGACCAGAGAGTAAAGAAAAATGCTTGGCAAGCAGTCGCTAATACACTGAAGATTGATGTTGCTTCAGGTCAACAAAGATACAACAACATCCGTACAAACTTTTCCAAGTATATAAAGAGCTTGAAAGGAAAGTCGGGCTCTGGAAGGGATGATCTGGTTAATATAAGGCCGGATTATGAGTATCTCCGTTGGCTGTGTTCACATATCAAGCACCGGCAGACCCGCTCGGTTGAAAGTGCGCCAATTTGGTTTGCATTTCGCGCCTTTTTGAGTACGTCGGCGACACATCGCAGATACACCGCAGATAGACCGGGGCTTGACTGGAATAGATCGCCGAACACTGTCGGTTGCAACCGGCGACTATGTCGCAGGTATGCCGGCGACATATGAGAACCAGGCTTAACTGGTCGCCAATGCGACCAAAAATTGAGTGCTGGCGACTAGATTTTCGGAACTGGTCGCCAGCTGGCGACTCACGTTTTGTCCGATAACCACAAAAAAAACTTCTGCACTAAAATAAATCTTTTAGTTTATACACCGGCGTATAAGCCGCACTTTTTTGCCCAGATCGGGGGTGCGGTTTATCTGCGGTATTAACATCCGCTGAGTTCTGCAAATCATAGTTTATCAATCGTACTTTCCAGTGATATAAGTTGACCAGACTTTGAGTGCCTTTATTTGAGGTGTATAACGTGGAGTAAAACTTATTTAACTTAAGATGACGTACAAAAGTTAGTCTTGTTTGTCTCACAGAGCTGCCAGAGCGCCTCTGAGACCAAAAATCAAATTGAGCAAAAAGGTCCGCATCGAACACGCAACACACGAACGCGAGCGTTGAGTTTGTAAATTGTGAAATTTAGCCACAAATTGTCAAAATACCTGTGTTAAAACAGTGCTCGCTATCTTTGTCGGACAGTTTGAAGCTTTTAGCAATGAAGGAACACCGAAACCAAACGAAAGAAGCCAAAGAAAGTCTGTAAACAAGAGGCCATCTTGGTTAACCCAATGTCCCCAAGAAATTTGCACGGCTACCAAGCTTGTTGTGGCCTGAACGAACGGCGGGAAAACGAACGTAGCTGCGATCAAAAGTGTGGGGTTTTTTTCAATACAGGATGATTCGATGGATAGAAGCAAAGTATAGCTCGCGTTTCTTAGAGCCAATTCTCTGACTTACGTTTTTATTTTAAAAAAAACTTTTTTCCCGAAAATTTGAGCTTCAAACTCGGGGTGCGGCTTCTCTGCGAGTGCGGCTTCTCTGCGAGTGCGGCTTTAATTTATATACGCCGGTGTTTACGGTATGTTGTGAAGAGGTAAAAGCAAGGGTAAAGGACCCTTGTTTGTCTAGTTATGAAAACTATGAACTCGAAACGTTTTGTGCTTACCTGCATCTCGAAAAACTAAGAACAAACGTAACCATCGCCAAAAACATGTCAGCTGTGAACACTGGTAGCTAACTTTCGTAAGTCTTTCCTATGCTGCTTCTTTCTACCTATGATTTTTCTTGCATGCAAAGTAACATTTAAGTGTGTTTTATATAAGATACATATTGAATAAAATTGGCGACCAAAATTTACGATCTGGCGACCAAAATGTTCCCATTAGTCGCCAGTTGGCTCCTGAACGAAAAAGTTAATTTCGAGCCCTGTTAAATTAATTAATGCAGTGTTGTTTGTTTGGTCGTTTGAATCTTTGTTGGGGTGTTAGCATTGTTTAAATTATCCTTGTCATAAATTTAAGGGTAGTCCATTTAGGGTAATCCAGGGGTAGTCTATTTAGAGTAATCCTGGGGTAGTCCATTTGGGGTACATTTTTTTTAGTTCAGGGGTAGTCCATTTAGGTAGTTCATGGACTATGTCCATGGGGGTAGTCCGTGGACTAGGGGTGAGTGAAATGTACCCCTTCATGCATTTGTAATTTCAATTTTTAGCTGAAAGTTGTTTTACAGCAGATAGTAAATCATTCTAAATCATTTTGAATCACTATTCTACTGTGTGCTACAGGCCTCTGTCATTTCTACATCATTTAAAAATTATTTAGATCATTTTTGATATTATTGCTGGTTATTTTAGCTCATTATGGATCATATTAGATATGATATCTTTGCTGGTCATTTTAGCTCATTACGGATCATTTTAGATCATTTTTTATCATTTTTGATATAATTTCAGTTCATTTTAGGTCATTCTGTCATTCTTTATTTTCAGTACACATGCTTTAATGTAATCTACTGAGACAACTACTCGAATCCATGTGCAGCTAGCAGATTTAGCTTGCAAGCTTGGCTACCTTGCCAGCAAAGAAGTAGGCTAAATTTTCACCGCTCTTTTGTCGCCAAAAAGTGGCTGTTTATCGAGCCAGTACAAAGAAGGAACTCTTGAAATCAACTCAAGCATAACCTTAAATTAGGCTGGATAAATAAATCATAAATAAATTTATGCATTTGTATAGCGCAAATTCTATATACATGCATATATTCAAATGTGCTTCACAATCAATCAGTCGACCCACCCCACCCATGCCCATGAGAAGGTCAAGTTAATCGAAGTTATGAAAGAAGCCATGAGAATTAAGGTCATGATCACACCCAAGAAGAAAATTCTCTTCATATTTTAACAATAATATAATATTTCTCCCCACTTCTTCTCCCCCCTCAGTATTAAAAAAAAAAAAAAAAGACAAAGAGAGAGAAGGCCAGTGGGCTGTAATTGCATTTTCACTTTTCACTGAACTTATTGAAAATACTACTAGAATCTACATGATAAAGATGATTGATTGATTATATTGTGCTTTCCAATGAATTTAAAATTGTTTAAAGAAAGAAGCTGTGACGAGGGAGGCAGGGGTTTCATTAAGATTTTGAACAGGAGGGCAACGAGTTTGAGCAGGTGGGTAGACCATCGGAAGGGCTGAAGGCCGTTCTCCTCTAGGGGGAGGAGGGGGGGTGGGAATGCATTTTCCTACATTTTTAATTGCTTGAAGTATTGTATTTTGTTTGTTTAATCAACTGAATACAGATGATCTGTAGTGACTAGTCATGGACATCAAGTTATCAAGTTCATCGCAAATAACATCAATTAATTAATACACATGGAACTTGTTTGCAACTCAGTGCCATCATGCAGAACATAATGCAGAGCACTAAGCAGGCAATGCATTCATGGGCGATTTCAGTTGTTTGTCACGTTTCTTCTGTACAGGCAGCAATGGGAGGTAAATAAGCAAGAACTTCGTTGTTTTTTACATCAGTTGAAATATGCTTTTCTTTAGAACATACATAAAAATGGTCAAGTTAGAAAATAATTATTTAACTTGTTGGCAAAAAAAATAAGGTTTAGATGTTCAAAGCAGCCAGACGAAATCGTGTTCACAGCCGGTCTCAGGGAGGTGAATAGGGGTATGCAAATCCACCGATCCGTTACATTTTGATAGCCAAATCCGTTGATCAACGAAAATTTATGCTAAAATCCGAATCCACAAATTACTTGTGAACTTTTGAGATGTAAATAAATCAATGTGTCGTGGCTCAAGAGAACATGATCTTGCCATTGGAAATGTGGTGTATGAGATCATTTTTAAAGGTATAATGTACATTGTTGATTTCAGTGTGTTGATTTTACTCACACATCACGAGTGACCGTCGACAAAATATTTAAACAACAGCAAAGGTCAACCGCCCGTAATCTCGGTTGTGATGTAGTAGTAAGGGGAGTCTACATGGGACACGAGTCATTTTTCCTAACCACGCCCTTTTTTGGTATAGAATATGGGACAGTCAAAAAAGTCCCTATATACGTCATCGCTGACGTCAGCTGACGTTAACCCAACGTTATATAGGGGATTTTGACTAGAATTATTTTTCAATTTTTTTTCAAATTTTTTTGAATTTTTTTTTGAAGTTTTTTTTTCAATTTTTGATTTATATAGGTGATTTTGAGTATCGAATTTTTTCAAAAAATTTTTTGATTTTTTTCAAAAAATTTTTCAAATTTTTTTTTTTTTTTTTTTTTTGGGGGGGGAAGTGGTCAAATTTCCCTGTGTACGATCCTCCTGGGGAATGAATTGGGGAAGTAGTCAAAATCCCCAATATGAAAGAAGAAGCCCACACAAAGATGAAAGTTCAATAACGTGTTTAATGAAAATCATCAACAAGAAAAAATTTCAAGGATTAACGCTTTCTTCTTTTCTTGAGTAACTTTCCGATCGGGGTTTGAGCAAAATTTATCTGGATGTTATGGTGATAAAAGCGCTTATCATCGAGCGCTGAATAATTCTTTTAACAGAACATAATACAAGCAATCACTTGGTAATTAGACCGCATGAAAACCTTCAGGGCAAAAAATTCAAAGTCAGACATTTTCCGCAAAGACGTGTCGTAAATCGGGTTCTCTTTCTCTTTCGATTCCATCGCATGTTAGAACGAAAATCATCTTGGCTCGCCTCCGGGACATTCCGTGAATGAAAAAAGAAAAAAAAAAATAGTTTGAATTCAATACTCGCAGAAAACTCGTTTGAAAGAAGAAACGTGAAAGTATTTTAAACAAATCAAATTTTCCTCGCATGACGAATCGAGCAAAGACAAACAAACAAACTACGAACCTGCGGAAGGATTTTGCAGTACAAAAATCCCTTTCTTTTGCCGAAAAGGTTGTCCTTTTTCCAAAGCCACCTCTTAAACCTTCCACGAGGAGAGTTGTCTGATTTTTTAGCGAGGAACTATCTTTGTTTTCACGCCGTGAAAAAATCTTTCTTGTCTTTCTCAGAACAGCGTTTTCCTGGAAAAACCCGGCTTACGCCATCACTTGGCTCCAGACCACGCGCGAACCACCAGCGGGACCTGGCTCGACGATAAAAGAGTTTAAATTGAAATCGTCTCGTCCCAAGTGTTTGCGATAATCTTGCACCCATTACTGTTTTCTTCTGCCGAGCAGCTCGTCTGGCTTTGCGTTGTAAGCGAATGAGAGAAGAATGAAAAAAGAACAAAGCGCGAGCCTTTATAAAGGGAAAAAAAGCTGACGCCACCCCTCAGGCTACGAGGAAGCCCTTCGCTGACGTCTCTTGTCTTTGAAGGGCAATTTGTTTTGTCAACCAAGCGTTTCCAGAAAGTGAGAGTGCTTTTTGTTTTGTGTTTTTCTTGCTTGTTTTTCGTTTTCTTGTTTTCGAATGTTCTTGTTGATTTTTTTGGGACCCCAACGGGAATCGAACCTGTGACCTTGGCGAGAGTCTACACTACCAGTGGGCCTTTTCTCGTTACTTGTGGCCACAAAGGAGTCTTGCCTTGTTTGATTTGGTTCATCAGACAATGAACCACGCAGATTGTTGTTTTTTTTTTGTTTTTTTTTATTGCGTTTTTGACTTTTTTTTGATGAATTCTTATTCAAAAAACCGGTTAGTGCAAGAAAAAGAGCACACGTGTTTTGACCATTTTAAAGCAACTTTATTACAACAATCTTGTTGTGAAAACAGGTCAACAATTTAAATAGTGACAACTTTTAAACGTCTCTTTTTTCTGAACAACTTTCTTACTCTTGCACCCAACCGCGAGGTTTGTGTCGTTTCAAGGCGACCCCTTTTCCTTTTTGAATAATGTTTTCTATCTTGGCTTGTCTTTGCTTTTCTCTCTGTTTCATGCTTTCCTTGTGCTCTTGATATTCTGTTTCCAGTTGACCCCACAGTTTGTCACGACGTTCCAGCAGCTCTCTTTTGTGTGCTTCCACGGCAGCATCGAATGTGTCTTTGTCCGTGGTCCAGTATTTGAGCTCGCTGAAGGGCAAACCATAGTTTTCTGAGTTTAATTGATCGTCCAACTCTCGTATGACTTCAGCAGACTTTTGAGCCACTTGCCAATCTAGATCAGCCATTTTCACCTCGTTAGGATTATTGCCGGCGCGCTTGGCCTCGTCCAAATTCTGTTTAGCCACGTTGATGAAGTTTTCCAATTGTTTGTCAATGTTCTTTGATTGCTGGTGCGCTTCTTGAAATGACTTGGGAGGTGGTGGAAGTGTGGATCCAAGGGGTGGTTTGGGGGGAATAATATCATCCGTTCGGGCTTGGTTTTCCGCCGCCGAAAGAGGGGGAGGTCTTCTCAAGAGCGCAGAGGTCTGACGGGGGTCTATCATGTGTCGTAGTTGATTCTGAAGTCGAAAGTATTCGCTGCTCTTACTTCCGTACGAAGGTAACTTGGGCGGTTGCCCTTCACCTTCCACGCTCTTCATGGCATCCATGACACGCATGACGCGATCCAAACGAGGGGCATTGACCAATTGGTCCGTCAAGAATTGACGTTTCCAGTAGGCTTCGTTGGGGTCGGGGGGTGTTTGTTCACCCCTTCCCCATTGACGGGATGAATCGGGTAGAAAGGGAACCGGCGGTTTCATCCAGGGGGGATCTTTGGGCACCAACATCATCTCTCGAGCGTATTTGTCCGTCATGACGACAAGGCGTCTAGTCCGGCTTGCAAAAAGGGAACGAGTTTTTCTCCTCCTACTCTTCTTAAGAGCCTCTTTCTTTCGTGCAAAGGCGTCGTCAGTGCACTGATGCGTCGAATCGTTTTCCTGTTACCCAGGAGAGGGGTTTTGACGTAAGCGGGTACTTGGATCACGTTGTCGTAGAGATTACGTATCAGATCGGTCAGAGCTCGCAATTGTTCGTTGCTGGCTCTTTTTATGTCCTCCGAAAACGTCCGGCGATCCGTCAACCCCGATAACCAGTCGGCTTGTTCTTGCATGCGCCATCCCCTTGATCTTTTGCCTGCACCTTGTTGTTCTTGCTTCTTCTTCTTCTTTTTTTTCTTTTTCGAGAGTTGACTTGCAAGCACACCGCCCAAAGTGGCCGCTAAAATCGCTCCCGCTGTCGCCGCATTGGCTGTCTTGATTCCTTTTTTCAAGGCAATACTGGCTTTCACGGCTCGGTTGGGTCTCCCAAAACGATCGGTAGTAGCCTTCTTTCTTGGGGCATCAAATCCCGAGTTCGCTCGTCGCTCTGCAGCAGAAGTGGGCGAAAAATTTGAATTGACAGGAAAAGCACGCCAAGCGCCTCTAGGTGGGGCCATCACAAAAAACTGTGTGTGTCCTGCAGTTTCCTCCTTTCTTATATCCTTCGCCTGCCTACACCGAGGTCGTGGAATTTTCAAGTTGAAATTGCACGTGTGACGGTAAATGATTGGGTAGACCTACGAGTTTGGACAGACCAGGTTCTTGAGCCCAACGGGGCAAGGATGTTCTTTTTTTTCTACCGCCCTTCTGAGGTTTCTTTTTTCTCAAACGGTTGAAGCGTTTCGAGAGCCACTTTATGCCACGTTTGCCACGCTTGGTCACCTTCTCGAACACCTCTGGTCCTTTGTCCATGGCGTGTTCAATCCCTTGACTTAAGAGATTGGCCACAATGGGAGCTGCCGTGGCCACGGCCATGTCGGCGCCCAAACCTTTTCCACGCTGTCTTGTTTTCTTTCTGCGAACGGTTGGCATGGTGAATGTACTTGCGGATGAGGACTACTCTCTCTTTATACCTTCCTTAAACTTCCCAGGGTTTGCGATGCGCTTTATAATGCCCCGTGGCTCCTTTGGCTCCCATACGCTTGTAATCTTTTCTCTTTCCAACCTCGTATCCCACTTTGGCAGCACTGCTTAGCAGCGTTAAAAACCCTCCTTCTTGTTTCTTCTTCTTTTTCTTCTTCTGGGTGAAGACTTTGGCTGTTAAGGCACCCAAAAACGCTGCTGGCACGGCCGCTGCAGCTCCTCCTAATGCAGCGCCTGCTGTTAATTTTCCCGTTAAGGTTTCGGGAGTCATCTTTTCTCGCAAGCGCCACATCTTTCTGTTGACCCAACGATCGACCTTCTGAGCGGGTCGGTTGGCATAGGCTTTGGCCATGGCTCTTGATCTCTGGCTGCCATCGATCCCGCTACCTCTTTGACTGCGACGGATCTGTGCTTGCCAGGCCGCCCGACCCGTGGTGAGATCGCTAGCATCTTGCAATTGTATTCCCTTTCCCAACCACGTAACGGGTAAAAGGAACCCCTTGCGACCAAGGCGCTCGAGCGATGCGTGGCATGGTGGGCCATGTTCTGTAGGTGGGAACGACAATGAGTGACTGCATGACTGTTTTTTTTATGATTTCTTCTTCTTCGTCTTCGTCTTTTTTATAGCTTTGGCGATTAAAGTTCCCACTATGGGGGCCAAGACACCTCCCATCGCCCCAGCTGCCAGAGCTCGTTTCGTTCCTGCTTTGAGTTTGGGGCGTTTGATGCCTGGTTTGAAAGCATTCTTGGCTTTGAATTGGGTTTGTCGTCCCTTCTCCATGATCCTTTCACCCAGATTGGGGTTGGGGTTTTCCAACATCCACTGGAGGTGACGGGCACCTTCTCGCAATTTACCACTTTCGTTTTGCAAGCGTCGATGCATGTTGGCTCTCTCCTTATTCCATCGCGCTCTGATCTGATTGGTGCGGGTGGCGCGAGATTTGCTAAAATCCTCCAACATGCCTCGTCCTCGCTGTCTTCTCCAATCTCGACGACGGGAAGACATTTTTCTCACGTTTTGTGTCTTCTCTTTTGAGCGGGTTGCAACACGGTAAGAGGTTCGGGATCGTCTATCAAGAGATGGGTACGAAAACGAATGGCGTCGTCGGTTCGAGGATGATGGTCGGTCAATAGATAGCCAAAAGGTTTCTCTGTGGCCCTTTTATAGATGGGCCAAAATGCCTCTGAATCACCCAACCAACGATTGCCCAGCATCTTGATGTAACGGGTATCCGCGGGATTCTTAAAGAGAATGGTGTAATGATAATTGCGATTTTGACCAGCTTGTTCCTTGCCCGAATGGAAGAGGTTCTGCGACAGGAAAATCGCAAAGAGACCCAAGTGATGCGTTCCTTTGGTCAACAGTTGGGTCACTTGAGGTGACTTGCTGCTTTCGTGCATGAGATCGTCCATGATGATCAAACCGGGGCGTGTTTCGGGTGGAAAGAGTGCTTCCACGTTGTCTGGCAAGCCCTCGTGAAATTGCACGCCCATCTCTTGGAATTGGTTAAAAATCGGTTGCCAGGCTGATCCATAGCAATACACGATTTTTTGAAAATAACAAGGGGATCTGTCGTCTTCCCGAAAGTAGCACGGAGCATCTTTGACCAACTTGTACAAGAAGGTTGTCTTGCCGCTCAAGGTAGGACCCACGATCTGCATGTTACCCGGGACCCTGAAACGTGGATCATAACAAGAGGGAGCATCTTCCGTTTCCATGTTTTTAACCTGTCACCCCGTAAAAAACACCGTTCTTCCTTTTATGCCTTTCTTTTGCAAAGATTCAACCGTTTGATCCGACACATCTGGTTGGGGCGTCCATCCTCATCATACAGTCCCCCTGCCAGGTGTTGGTGTTGTAAACTCGGGAATTCTTCCCGTACTCGTTCCACCACGGCCGTATCGTTGTAGACACGATCCGTGTGTGAGAAGGGTCGAACAATTTGGGTCATGGGTTTGCCGCGGCAACGATGAAATAAGTAGTACAAACAATAATCTCCGCACACATCGGTGTTGGTTCCTTGTAGCTCTTGTGGAATGTGACGGAAAAGGTCGAAACAACGCCACGCTGCGTTGTAGAAGGATGGCGCTCGCGCGTAACTATCAAAGAATTCTCCGTGGTCTTGACTCGCCCAAAACACCGCTATCCAATGTTGGCCGGGTAAGCGTATGGGGTCCGTGTTCCATATGGCGCACTTGGGGTACTCGACGGGTTGACAGGCTCCTTCATCCGCACCAAACACGTCCCAAAAGTATTTTGAAATGTTGTCATCGCCTCGACACGCTTTTCGCAATTGCAACGTGTCATGCATTTTTACTGCAGGCAACAGGCATCACTTTTTTTAGCGTAACCTTTGTCGCGGGCCCAACGCGTGAACCCTTTGTTTCCACCGCGTCTTTTATAAGACGCATACTCGGCTTTGTACCTGTTCACGTTTCGTCGGGCCTTGTCGTGGTCGATGGGTTGTTGCATGGCTTCGATGGCGTCCCGTGTCACTTGGATCCCTTTCTTAAAATCCACCACAATGGGGACGAAACCTCCTCGTTGAATACCTCCCTGCCTTGTCATCCGACGATTTCTTCGTCTTTGGGCGCTGTCTCGTCTGGCACGGGATGGGTTGACCATCTTTTTTTTTTTTGACAAGGTGGATCTTTTTTTTTTATCTCCGCCGCTTTTTGGCCTTTAAAAAATGCTCCACGTTGTCTTTTATGCCTTTGAATGCTTGCTTGCCCAGGAACAAGCCTGCCGTAGCAAACGAAGGGGCAGGTCCTGATAAAAACATACTGGCTCCCTCGGCTATTTTATCCTGCAGGGTGGGTCGTCTCACGAACCTAGCACCCCCTCTGTGGTACCTCTTTTTGCGAGATACTCTTCTTCTTTTCTTTCTGCAAGGCATTTTCAAAACTGACCAAGGAGGACTTGTGCCCTTTTTTATAGGGGGCCCGAGGAACAGGAGAGTGACACACACAAACATCACCAAAAAAGATAAAACATTTTTATTAAACTCTTTTTTTTTTTTTTTTTTCTTGTTACAAAAAAGCTCTTTTCAAACCAAGGCATCTAAAGTTCATGAAATAGGCAAGTGACATTTTTATTGACCTCTTTTTTTTTTATTGTTACAAAAAGATGTTTTTTCCAGCTCTTTTCACACCAAGGCATCGGACAAGAGCACTGGGCCTTGAGTGGTTCCTCTGTTGTCAATCTGCAACAGACTCTCATCTGTGTTGTACAAGAACAAAGCTTGCAATGCTGCACCTGTCGTTGTAGAAAACCCCAGCCTGACGTTGATCAGCATTTGCAACTGCGGGGTGACAGAATCACCTCCATCTTGGACAGCCGTCAAATCAAAGGGTACAAAGTAGAAACCCTTTTCAAAGGTATCGGGATCCAACAGGTAAGCATCGCGTCTCTTTTTGCCTGAGGCATTCAGCAACAAATCATAGATCTCGTATTTGTTGGTAAGATCCACTTTGGCTTTGTTCACTGGGACTCCGTTGGCTGTGCACTCGGCACTGGTGATGTTGAATCCTGAAAAATTGGCTTTGAAGTCAAAGGGATTTTTATTGAATTCTCCCTGATAACGCGCATCTTCCAACACCACCAACCAAAACAAGCGCGGGGAACGTCCTTGAAACACATCGTTGAACTCCACTTGGCTGACACCTGATGGAATGTACCTGTTCTCGCATCGCATGCGCCTGAAGGGGAAGGAGAGGGGGTTGGCCACCGTGGTCTTTTCCACTTGTTCTTCCATGTACTTCATGATGATATCATTGGGAACGCGATAAAACACACGGAGAAAACACTCTTGGGCCAAGACTTCAAAACTAGCCGTGTTGTTCACGGCCCCAGCTGCAGTGGACTTGTCCAGGGTCATGGACATCAAACAGAACTTGGGGTCATTGAACTCGATCTCAAATTCTACTCTGGTGTTGGGTGGGACGTTCTGTTCTATCTGGCAAAAATTACAAGGCAAAGGGCACACGTTGAATTCGAACTTGCCCGTGCCATTGACACAGATCTTTTGTCGTTGAACCCCTCCAGGATTATGAGTGGCTAGGCCTCCCCATTTATCCATCTGTCCTGCGCTATCTTTGTACCATCCTTGTCGCTTGAGGCGGCTGGCTTCGTCCCAGGGATCTGCTTCCAACAAGGTCTTGAAATATTCTCGGTATGCCAAATTCACCCCAGCCGTGGACTCAGTTTCGTTGTTGTTGACTCGACAACGAACTTGACGGATACAACTGTACCCAAAATTGTTCACTGGACCTACAATAGCTTGGTTGGTGGTGAAGTCATTCAAGGGTGCTTTTGTGGAGCCCAGTTTGAAGTACACTTTAAGATGCAGTTCGATCTCGCTGGGGCAGAAGGGGTAAGGTCGATCGGCCAAACGAAACTGGAGAGGGTTTGACGAAGTGGTCTGAGATTTCACATCTTCAAAGTGCCATTTGTATTCTGTGGCATCAATTTCTCGCGGAGGGCGATAATTGTAAAGACCCTGATCGGCCTGCACGATGATCCCACCGTTGTTGTTGTTGTTGTTGTCTGTGTCATCTGACCCTTGTGACATGCTGACGGTGACGTCTAGTCAAATGGTCGACCACCCGTGGATGCTCCTTTTTATAGGAGCTCGTTGAAACAATCACCGTGACCCGTTCGTCTACGTTTTTTTCCTCTTACTCTCTCTCGATTCTCTCCCATGCCCACCTGAAAGCCAGGAATGGCATTGGGCAACACCCCGATGGGTCTCCCTCCCAGACGCCGATAGAGATTTTCATCCAAACTCGCGGCCGTGATGTTGCGAGGTCGACGAGGGGTTCTTTGTCGAGATCGCCGCTTCCCAAAACCCCTCTGCGCTCTCAACAGTTGCTCGTACGTCATTTCGGAGAAAGGTAAGACCAGTCCTCCTTCCTGATAATCGGCCGTCCCACCGTCGTACTTGTCTCCTCTTCCTCCTCGTTGCATCTTTTTCTTTTTTTTCTTGCGGGGCAGTTCTCGTTTTGTCTTTGTCTTTTTCTTGCGGGGCGGTTCCTCCTCCTCCTCTTCCTCTTCCTCCTCCTTCTTCCGACAATGACTTTTGTAAAATTTGCGGGCGGCTCGACAGGCTGTTTCGTATCCCGCGTTGGCCGCTAAATTACCCAGATAACTCACTGCAGGACCTGCCAGCGTGCCCCAAAAACCCCCTTCTTGATACGGAGGCAGGCCTTGATTGTAACCATCACCACCACCTACTTGGATCCATTGCGATCTCAAAAACGTGCGACGCATTGGCACTTTTTTTTTTTAAGGCAATTTACGTTGTCGGAAATACAGAGCAGCTGTGACGTTTCCTCCTTGAAATGAGATGGGACGACCTAAGTTGTCTCTTATATCGATTTCGAGGTCTCGAAAAGTGAAATGACTCAATCGCGAAAAGATCAAGTGTGGAATGGGCACGTCCTCCAAGACCCCCTTCTGGGGGTTGACGCCATGGATTAAGACCACCTTGGCCATCTGCGATCCCACGTACACGGGTTCGGCCACGTTGCAATGCACGTAGACGTTCTGGAAAGAGTTCGGGGAGACAAAACTCCACACGCGATGATCGGCCGGTAAGGCCATGGTATGCGAGCGTGTGATTTCCACTTCGGTCGGGCGCCCAGTCTGGGTGTCCGTGCTGGTGATTTCCACTGTGGGATGACGCACGTCGGACTTGTAGTAAAACGGGACCGTCCACGATTCCCAATCAAGATATCCTAAAACTCGAGCCAACCAGCTGGGTAAGTACAGCGAAAAATCATTCGTGGGGAAGGTCCACTGGTAAAATCCTTTCTCGTCCAACTGCAGTTGGACACGAGCGGTCGTGCCAGCATCTGAAACGGGTGTCTCCGTTTCGATGGCTTGATGAAGGGCCAACACAACATCTGTCAAGGTCACGTAGAGCCCGCCCGCCAAAAAAATATCTTGTTTGCCGGACGGGTAGTTGACAGAACACTGTATCTGGCGATCTTGAACGTTGTGAAACGTGTGAGGCATCAACAATTGCACCAGAGCCACTTCCCATGTGGCATCCAAGGTCCACTGTTCGGGTAATCTCAACCTGAAACGCGATGGGGTGTTGTTCGGGAAGAGGTCCTTCTGATCGTCACTTTCCAAAGTCACTCGACGTCCCCCAGCAAAACTCATGCCGGCCGATTGCAAGGGTTGTGTGTTTTTCGTTCCTCCTTTGCGAAAGTACAACCAAACACCGGTGAGACCCGTGTAAAATGGTATACCCAAACCTTCAGCGTTTCTTAAATGCACTCTCAACTCGCTCAGATTTTGCGTGGGTCCTGCCAACGGTCTGAAATCCAAATGCTGCGGGTCGTATTCGACCGTGAGACCGTAATCGCTGCTAGGTGAGAGGGGAAGAGTGGCCAGCAATCGGCGTTGTCTGTCGCCCACGGGGCTAAATTCCACCACATCTACTTCGGTATTGCATCGCGTGAGGTCCACGTCAGACAAGTGGGTGTTTGTTTGGGCCAGGGATGTCTCCAAACTGGGCAAAGCCAACCAGGCCCCGAATCCCTTAACCCGAGAAGGAGCTTTGAGTTGTGGGGTACCCATCACTGTCTCCAGACCGTTTTTGAAATCGACGTTGACCCCTTCTCGGGCCTGCAGAAACCACTTGCCAGGTTCCGTAGTGACCACCGTCACGGGGGATTGTCGCGCGTAGGGTAACAAGGGAGACGGGTCGCGCACCCAAGCCCCCATGTCAAAGACGGCTCTTTTGCCAAACGTGTAGTGCAACCGCTCGACGGCAGTGTTGAGTTTGATGCGTACGCCTCCCAACAGAAAATCTTCCGTCTCGATGCCAAAGTGATGCGTGTCCAAACGACTAACCACCCAATCGGCTTGCGTACCTTCTCCTGTGTCCGCGTAGACGGTGTTGTGAGCCACAATGCGCGTCTGGCCCGGCCGATCTGGATCGGGCTCCAAAAATCCCATCAACAGAGCCAACGATTCCCCTAGATTGTACTGACCCTGCGCCCACAGATGGAGTGAATAATGCGTCCTGGGTCTGGATGGACTAGCTCTAGTTAACCAGATGTAATCCCTCCTTAAACCCATGAGTTTCAGGAGGGCGAATCCTAGGTAATATTCGATCAGATTGAAGCGCGTAGGGAGTGCGACTTGTTTCACGCGATAAGTGTTTTCGATCCTTTGCAAAAATTCACGCACCAGGTCGGGACGAAACAGATCCAGTTTGGGATTTGTGGGAAAATTTTCGTCCGTGGTGCCAGGAGATTCCATGTGGAGTTGTCCGTAATGATGTTGACCGCCCGACAAGGTAGGTATCACGTACCATCCCATCTTCTGCACCAAATCGCCAAGCAATTCTGCCGCGTGCGTGAAGTGTTTGTGCGAAGTCAGCGCCATTGATCGAGTGGGAACCGATCCATCCGAGCTCCCCACACGCACATGGTAATCCTGCGACGATTTCAACACGGTGTTCCCGTAAGAATTGGTGTGCAACAGTTTCAAAAGGGCAACTTGCCACTGGTCGGTGAGCGTCAATGGAATCTCCAACCGTTGTCGGAACGCACTGCGCACGGTGGTCTCTCCGGGTTCGAGGGGTTCCGTGCCCACATCCCCACTATTCAGAAACAGCAAAAAATCATCGTCCATTTCCCAGGGTTTGGCCATTTTTTTACGAGGACTTTTTTAACTCTTTGACGGGTATCCACGTTTGATAATCGGGAGCAAGTCCTTGCCAGTTAACTAACACTTGACGAGTGGGTCCGCGTCCCTTGTATTTAAGCTTTTTACTCACCCGCCATTGGTTGGGTAGAGCTCGTACTTTTTGCAGTTGAGGTTCATAAAATCGTCCAGGTACTTTATCACCTTTCCAAGTGTCCAACTTATAATAATTCACACCATCGTACAAGGACCGTTGACGATCGGTCACCGTGTACACGTCTTGCGACCAATTACCCCGATAACTCTTGGAAAAGGCACTCTTTTTACCCTTGACGGGTTTTGTGGTGCGCACAAAATCCCCCGGTCGAAACTTGTAAGGGTCTAAGGCAGGGGTGGGTTTGAACAACCGCTTCCAGACCACCGAGGCATTGTCGTCAGTGACATCGGCCGGGGCCATTTGAGTGCGGCTGTGAATGCGCGTGTTGTACTTGTCCACCAACAAGGGTAAGACCTCCAAATATTTGGGGGTGTTGCGAGCTGTCATGTACTTGTACATCAATTCCTTCAAAGTGCGATTGAAACGTTCGACCACAGCAGCTTTGGGTTCACCTCGAGTGGAATAGTGGTGAATGTTATACTCGTCCAGTAATTGCTTCATGTGTTGGTTGTAGAATTCTTTCCCTTGATCCGTCTGCAAGTTGACGGGCTTACGTCCTCCTGAATTCTCCAACAAATAACGAAAGGCATCTGCCGTGGCCTTGCCTTTCTTGCTTTTTAAGGCAATGACCCATGCATATTTGGACAACACATCGATGACCGTCAGTAGGTATCGGGTGCGTTTGTTTTGGGCAATGAGTTTGGCATCCTGCATTTCCACAAGATCCGCCTGCCAGGTATAATCCACTTGCGGAGGCACGACCGTCTTGCTGCGTGGAAATCGTACCTGACGAGGACGGTGTAACGTGAAAGTGGGTTCTCCTTGTAAATACGTTTGCGCCTGGCTGGGTGAGACGTCCAACGTGTCGCGGGCCACCTTGGTCAATTCCTTGAAATTTCCACTCAACGCGTAAGGACTCTCCAGATCCAAATACAAGTCTTCCAAAGGACTCATCTGCTCGGCCTTCTTCATTTTTTTAGATGGGGAACAAACAGGTGCGCACCACCAAAGGGATCAATCGCCGGGTCAGACTCACTGTAAATTGAGCCACAAAACGTCCAAAACTAGGTATGTATGCTTGTTGTTGTTGCTTAAATATCCAACGACGATGTTCACGGTAAGCGTCCAGGGACAAACATTGACGCATAACGCTTAAATAAGCCATCAAATGAAGCAAAGTAAACGGTTCGTTCTTCTCTTTGTTTCTGGTCACCAGTTGCGCAAACGCTACGTCCGGTTCTAGCTCTTGTAACGCATCATCGCTGAAGTCCACCAAAGAATGGGGGTCGACTCTTTCTAAAAAGAGAATGGCACATCCCAACCAATCTTTTAAAGCAATCTGGGCGTCAGACGTTCTCGACATTTTTTTAATCTCGCGCGCTGAAGTGTTCTTTGTTGACGTGTTACCATTTGTTTTGATACCTTGTCGTTTCTTTTTTTTATAGAAGATTTTGGTAGGACTGACAGTTCGCGTTTTCTATATAAGGATAACGTTTAGTCTTTTTTACACCAAACATGACTTCTCCTTTCACGAGTCAAGGGGTAGTGGACTCTCAGAGTGAGTTTACGCAGAGTCTGAATGCTCGCCCTTGGCGGCGTTGGTGGATTGTAGCATTATTAAAATGCATGCAACATCATGTGGTATTGAAACCACCCGATAACCCCATTTGGTCACCCGAAGCCTTGTTGTTCTTACACGATCTACGAGCTAACATTAGTAGGGCTCTTCGACAAGTCACTTTTCCAGATGTGTACGACGAATGGGTGCATCAGCTGCATGAAAATGGTATCGTACACCCGATCTGGACCCCTGAAAACTGTCAATTTGTGCGCAACATGTTGTCAACCGATGTGGTCACCGTACGCATTTTGGAAGAAATTTTATCCTTCCGACGTCAAGATCTGTTCTTTACCTATGAACTATTAGGATTGACGCACGTCAACATCGATGAAGTGTTTGACTGGCAGCGCCTGAAATTAGGTCATAATTGGACAGATGAGGTGGACAGCGATGACAGCTCCTCGTGCAAGGACTTGGGATTAGATCCATAAAAAAAAACTGACGGTCGTCGAAGTTTGCATGAGAGGACAAACGACCCACGAGCCTCAAGCTCAATGAAAAAAAAAAAACCGTTTGATCAATGTTTTTTTTTTTGCCATTGTTGTCAATCGCAGCCATGTTTTCTTCTCTTTACTTTTTTTATTGAGTAAAACGTTGGTGCAATGTGAATGAAACCTCTGTTGTCTTAGTCTTGGTTTTCAAAGTGGCGTGGGATTACAAAACATGGTGGACATCAAACATGTTTAAATTCTTGCGGATGTTGTTGTAACAATTGTTTGGCTCGACCCAGCGGAATTCCCTGGGAGAATGCAAATCGTGCCACTCCTCTTAAACTGCCTATAGCTTTGGAATCATTGTATTTCGACAACAATTGTTTGTCGAACATCTTCTATTGGAATAGGTTTCAACCCTTCTTTACAGCGTCTATACAAAGAGGAACATACCCACGGCATGACTCGCCATCGAACCCAATTCCACAAGAGATCAAACAACCTTTTTGCCCAGTTTCATTTTTATTCAACATTCAAACAATTTAACCCTTTTATAGCAATAATGATAAGTTTTTTCAAACGTTTTTTTCAAAAAAGAGTAGTACATTTTGGGTGACTTGGCTGACTAGAACCAAAAGTGTTTGGAAAGGCTTCTTGGATCACTCTCGCTGATTCCGTCTGCTTTGCGCGTTTCTTTTGCTCTTCTTGTTTCTTTAAGTCAGGAAAACAAGTTTGAAGCGCCACATGCATCTCTGATCAAGGTTTTGCCTGCATATTCTTTCATGGGGAGAGGGAAGGGATCATGGTTAAAGTGATGGTCTCCGTTTTTCTCGTTCAAAGGGAGATCACCCCATTGGAAGTATTTACACTCTCTCTTTCTGCAAGCAAGATAGATTCGACCTGGATTCTTCTCAGAATTGCTTTGCTTCAGGGTCAAGACTTCATTGCAGAAACAACGCAAAGGCTTCCAGTTTTCCTTAATGTCCCTATTCAACTGAGCGTGAACAGTTTGCATGTAAAGCTCTGCCTTGTCTTTTGCGCAGATCACACAACAATCTTGATAAGGGCATTTCAGATAACAAAACCCGTTTGGGGAGCTGACTCTCTGTTCCAAATGTCCAAGATGAAAGGGGCAGAATAAAAAAATGTTCTTATTGGAAGCTGCATCCTCAATTTGCATCTGGGTGATGTGACCAATGCTGCCAACAATTGCATTGACAGCATTTTGTTGTTCCACGTTTAGATCCACATCTTGAATAAGAGGTTCATTCACTTCTGTGTGAGCGTCAGGTATAAACGGGGCTATTGATGCCAATGGTGCTTCATTTGCTCTTCCTTCTGCTTCAATTGTGATGTACTCTACGACATCTTTAGCTTTGTTAATGATATCTTTAACATTTTCTTTCTTTCTTTTCTTTCCCGCAGGAACTTTCGCAGGTTTGGTGGATTTCCGCTTCGGGGCTACGTAAACTTTTTCTTCAAATGGCATCTTCTTCGGCATCTTCTTCTTTTCTTCTTCTTGTTCTTCAGCTGGAGAATGAGTGAAAATGAACTTGGGGAGCGATTTTTATAATGAAGAAATGGCGTCAGCGAACCGGTTATTTGAATAAGAATTCATCAAAAAAAAAAAGTCAAAAACGTAATGAAAAAAATCAACAAGAACATTCGAAAACAAGAAAACGAAAAACAAGCAAGAAAAACACAAAACAAAAAGCACTCTCACTTTCTGGAAACGCTTGGTTGACAAAACAAATTGCCCTTCAAAGACAAGAGACGTCAGCGAAGGGCTTCCTCGTAGCCTGAGGGGTGGCGTCAGCTTTTTTTCCCTTTATAAAGGCTCGCGCTTTGTTCTTTTTTCATTCTTCTCTCATTCGCTTACAACGCAAAGCCAGACGAGCTGCTCGGCAGAAGAAAACAGTAATGGGTGCAAGATTATCGCAAACACTTGGGACGAGACGATTTCAATTTAAACTCTTTTATCGTCGAGCCAGGTCCCGCTGGTGGTTCGCGCGTGGTCTGGAGCCAAGTGATGGCGTAAGCCGGGTTTTTCCAGGAAAACGCTGTTCTGAGAAAGACAAGAAAGATTTTTTCACGGCGTGAAAACAAAGATAGTTCCTCGCTAAAAAATCAGACAACTCTCCTCGTGGAAGGTTTAAGAGGTGGCTTTGGAAAAAGGACAACCTTTTCGGCAAAAGAAAGGGATTTTTGTACTGCAAAATCCTTCCGCAGGTTCGTAGTTTGTTTGTTTGTCTTTGCTCGATTCATCATGCTGGTTTTTCCAGGAAAACGCTGTTCTGAGAAAGACAAGAAAGATTTTTTCACGGCGTGAAAACAAAGATGGTTCCTCGCTAAAAAATCAGACAACTCTCCTCGTGGAAGGTTTAAGAGGTGGCTTTGGAAAAAGGACAACCTTTTCGGCAAAAGAAAGGGATTTTTGTACTGCAAAATCTTTCCGCAGGTTCGTAGTTTGTTTGTTTGTCTTTGCTCGATTCGTCATGCGAGGAAAATTTGATTTGTTTAAAATACTTTCACGTTTCTTCTTTCAAACGAGTTTTCTGCGAGTATTGAATTCAAACTATTTTTTTTTTCTTTTTTCATTCACGGAATGTCCCGGAGGCGAGCCAAGATGATTTTCGTTCTAACATGCGATGGAATCGAAAGAGAAAGAGAACCCGATTTACGACACGTCTTTGCGGAAAATGTCTGACTTTGAATTTTTTGCCCTGAAGGTTTTCATGCGGTCTAATTACCAAGTGATTGCTTGTATTATGTTCTGTTAAAAGAATTATTCAGCGCTCGATGATAAGCGCTTTTATCACCATAACATCCAGATAAATTTTGCTCAAACCCCGATCGGAAAGTTACTCAAGAAAAGAAGAAAGCGTTAATCCTTGAAATTTTTTCTTGTTGATGATTTTCATTAAACACGTTATTGAACTTTCATCTTTGTGTGGGCTTCTTCTTTCATATTGGGGATTTTGACTACTTCCCCAATTCATTCCCCAGGAGGATCGTACACAGGGAAATTTGACCACTTCCCCCCCAAAAAAAAAAAAAAAGAATTTGAAAAAATTTTTGAAAAAAATCAAAAAATTTTTTGAAAAAATTCGATACTCAAAATCACCTATATAAATCAAAAATTGAAAAAAAAACTTCAAAAAAAATTCAAAAAAATTTGAAAAAAAATTGAAAAATAATTCTAGTCAAAATCCCCTATATAACGTTGGGTTAACGTCAGCTGACGTCAGCGATGACGTATATAGGGACTTTTTTGACTGTCCCATATTCTATACCAAAAAAGGGCGTGGTTAGGAAAAATGACTCGTGTCCCATGTAGACTCCCCTTACTACTGATGTAAACAAAAGAGATCAAAAGAACAACAGGTCTGTACTAAAACTAACAGTGAACTAAGGTCAAGATCCAAGATTCGAAATATATGAGAAGGAAAAGCCAAAATCCGCGCACAAATACCGGACATATCCGTAATCTGCTGCATTGGTAGGATCCACAAATCCTTTAAAATGTTTCTCTGAACACGAAACCCATGCAAATTTACAAAATCCGCCCATCCGTAGAGCCATCGACCTATTAACCTTGACCCCGGCCTTCGTGGTCACGAGCTGTGCAATCATCAAAATCTAAAATCTGACTACAAAAAAATTTATATCATGGGCTATAAGAAAAATGCATTTCGACTAAATAAAGTTTAACTTCTCTCAAATAAAGTTAAATGTCTTAAATTACTCACGTTGCGAAGCAGTCCTTCGATTGTCTTTCCCGGTCGTTTCTTGGACAAATAGACTTGGTAACCAAGTATTTTCTTCCAGGCGCGGTCGCTAAATGCATGCCCGCCAATCTCGTCCCCAGGGTCTTCTCCGCTTTCGAAACGGCAAGTACTGATCCGAGGCCCGGAAAGCAATCTATTCATTAAAGATTCAAATTTCCTTGGTTTTGAAAGCTAATCAATAAAATTCTAACTTGACGAAACAAGTCAGGTTGGTTTGCGGGCTAAAACTTACACCACCATTCTAAAGATTCTAATTTAATTTAACCCTATTCGGCCTGGGCTTTCTTTGAGTTCCTGAGCCTGGGGGGGGGGGGGGGTGGGGGCCACATTGTGCCCCCCCCCCCCCCTTCGTAACTTCAAGAAGGAACATTAAGGCTATGACAATGAAACCTAGAGGGTACATAGTACGTCCAAAACTGTATCCTTTGCGGTCCGCACAATGGAACGATGACGTCATATGACGTAGTTATTAGGTAATTAGTTATACGGCCGCCATCTTGGATCCGACATCTTGGATTTCTGAATTTTTTTAAAACCTCTTAAAAACCGTCCAAATTGACGCAAAATTAATCAAAACCAATAAATAAACGCTAAATGACGTAAAAATACAAAAGTTATACCAATAAACATTGTTTTTCTTCATTCAAAGGTATAAATATGCAAATTTCCAAAAACATGGCTGTCAAAATCTTGTTGCCATGGAAACGTCAAGTCACGTGAGCAAAAAATTGTCATATGAAATTGTTGCCAGATAAATTTTAGGAAAAGTCACAAAGTTTGATGGCGTTTGAATACATATTAAAGAAGTTATGAATGTTAAAAGTTAGCGCGGGCACTTTGTGCCCCCCCCCCCCCCCCCCCCCCCCAGGCCGAATAGGGTTAAATAAACCTCCTGTCCCTATCGGGACATTTTTATTTAAAAATCAGAATCTTTAGAATGGTGGTGTAAGTTTTAGCCCGCAAACCAGCCTGACTTGTTTAATTAAGTTAGAATTTTAAGGCTTAGATTTCTTTGCCAACAAAATTTGAATCTTTAATGTAAACATTGCGCGCATAAAATAGCTTACCGGGCCCGAAAAGTTATTGGGACTTTCGAGAAACGGGCCCCAGGTTGGTTAAACACAGTCAGTTTTATTTGTTCTCCAGGTATTGTGAAAAAAAATCTAATCCTAATCATAATAAGAGTCTCTCTACTGCGGCTCCATCTCGACGAAGCCGTTTAAGGAAGTCCCCTCCGGCGCCAACCTCGTTCCCAGGGCTTTTCCCTTCAAGAGAGGGGCTCCCGCCGCCCCTCTCTCGAAGGGAAAAGCCCTGGGAACGAGGTTGCTCCGGCGCACAAAACAGCTCGTGTGAGTGTACGTGGTTACTGGAAATCTGGCCTACTCCAGTTTCATGTCGCGATGGAAACAATTGAGTATAAAGAAAACGTAGGCGGTCTTAATCCTTTAAAGCATTAAATACGACTGAATTAATTTATTATTATTTTTTTGTAAACAGTATTCTATTTTTTTATTTCAACATATAATGCCCAATAACGGCCATATCCGTCTACATAGACGAATAATCCGACAGACAAATTATCTGTTCTAGCGTAAATTCGAAACGGATAAATTGAACTTCTTTAGAGGAAAACCAAACCAAACAAGAGGCTACACTTAGCCTATACTCATGCGCAAGAGACTCTAAGACGCGCGATTGAAGTTACCAATTTTTCTGTGCTCGCTTTTAATATTTAATTTATTGATTCCGATCAAATCCACACTCGTCTATAACTTTCCAAGCTGTGAATTATTTCTGTTACATTTGAAAAGACTACTTAAAAAAATAGGCAGTAGATGACATGCTGTAAAAAGAAATTTGATAATCAATATAAAGATTTAGTTTTCCTGTGTTACTTAATCGCATGCAACCAGTGTAAAATGGGTTATTCCAGAAAAAATCCCCCCCCCCCCCCCCCCGACGGATGCAATATTTTTTTACCCCTCCCCCGCCCGGATTTCCCGGCCAGGCCGACCAACCCTCGCACCTTGATTTTTAACCCAGATACCCCCTCCTGCCCGGATGGCCATTAACTTTTTGTAGGCCCTAAAATAAACAGGAAATCGCATTCAGGAGATCCGGGATTTTTTTAAAGATTTCAAATCTTTGGTGAGAATTGCTATGAATTGGTCAAATATTTTGTAAATAGACGTTGCGTGACGCATTCACTAAAATCTTTCCGTGATTTTAAGACCAAATCGAAATGAAATGTTTCCATAACTTAAAGCTGGTTCTTTAAAAAAATGCTTTGATTTTGCCATCTGTAATAAGTTTTTTCCAAGCTTCACAGTTTCTTCAAAGTGTTGTCGCAAATACACAATTTTGCTTTGTGCAAATTTTATGTCAAATGAAATTTGATATCAAGCTGTTTTTATAATCACTGAATCTAAAATATATTTTCTATAAAAGGTCAAAACTTTTGAATGAAACTCATATTTCCTTGAATGAAAATGTCTTTCCTTTGATTAAAAGAGTCAAACACTTTTCAGAATTCAGTGATTTTCTGCTTCTGGAAGTCTTGGCGATATATTGTATCCTAATTACTGCGAGGAACCGGCTAGCGTCTGCGAAAATATAATAAACATCACAAAATAATTCAATTCAGCAACCTATTTTTATTATACTTTCTAAAATCGCCGACTTTTCCTGTGTAATAGAATGCCAATCTTATCCGGAAAAATAATTCGTATAATAATGCTTTCGCTAATAAAAAAAAAACAGTTCTGAATGGTCAAAGATACAGAAATGAAATGCTGGCGGCGTTTGAATCATGAGTTCGGATAGCTCATGGTCTGCTAACAAACACTTCGATTCACAGCTCGATTTTTCACTAAAACCTTTTTCCAAACCACGAAAATACCTAAAATAATATTTGAAAACAATACTTGGCCACATTTGGTGAAAGCTGTGCTTGGTAAAGCAGTAAAAATAACGAGAAAGCTCCGTTTACCTTTTCCACGAATCCAAAGCGCGCACGTACAAACAGAACTGCCTTGACAATCGAGTCGTCTAATCCGAAGCTATCAGAACTGTCTCATCGTACAGCAATCGGGTGAACTTGGCACAACTTCGCGCTTCGGAAAGTCGGACTTACTTACACAGGTGACAGCAAAGTGGTTACTAGTAACCTAGTAACCACAAAAAGCAATAAAGTCAGTAAAAATCTACATTTAATATGACACGCATTCCCTAGTCCATAATCCACAGAAGTCCAGTCCCAAAGTCCAGATGTTTTATTAAATCTGATGGGCTGAAGTAACGACGCTGTTTTGCCGTGTGTTTCTATTGTTCTTTCTTGAAAAAAGTCTTGAAATTACTCACCACAGGCAGCGAGGACTGCTCCGATACAGACATTACAAAGAATCGGCAGTAAAACGGGAAATAAATTGCGAGTGCGAGAGATCGATGTTTGACATTTTTGCCTCGGAAGAACTCTGATTAAAAATAGCTCTTAGTTTTTTCAGAATCGCGACAAATTCGGCTTCAAGTTGTATGCTGTGTATAAAAGCAACGTTCACCTCTGTGGGAGAAATATAGGACTGACTTATACACCAATAAGACCAAATGACGGAAAATGTTTGTCATGCGCATGCGTATCAAACATTTGTTTTATACTTCAATGTACCATAAGAAAATTTAAAAATTTAAACAAGATAAGAAGACGTCCGACATGGAGAATTCAGTCATCGTACCTGCAAACCACGTTACTATTGAATGTTTTATAAATGAAGGCTGTACCACAATGAAGCCAGTCATTGTTGTGAAGATAATATATACCTGACGTGAACAATTACTGATGTGAGTAGGGTTGTAGGAGACGCTGTCGTGACACTTCAGTAACGATGTTTTGCCGGAAGTGAGAGTAGCCGGAAGTCACTAAACCGGAAGTGTAAAAAGCAAAGCTGTGAACCGGAAATACACAATTTAAAATATGCGTGAATAAATTTGCATGCAAAATCGTGACACAAAAAAAATAATAATAAAAAGAAAAACGAAGCCCATTTTATAACTCATGCCGCTACGCGCATGAGTAATTAATCACTCTGGCTAATCACAACTTACGCAGACAATCCAACGAACTAATCAGATCTCCACGAAAATACATGTAGCCAGTACAAAGCGCGGCAAAATGCGCGCGAGTAACTAACGATTGGTTTTAATTTTACTTCTGGCGGATTATAGTTGAGAAAGAGCACGATCATTTTAGCCAATCACAAAGCGTAGCAATATGCATAGCAATTGCAAAATTGTTTTCGACACTCAACTGAAAATTACTCTCTATATATAAAAATATATAAAAATAACGGAAAAACCCAGCTTTGAAGCTGAGGCGCGGTTAACTTACTTTTAAACGCTCAGACAAAGGATTTAGTCTTTAATGACCCCGATCAGCCTGAAAATCACATGAAGGAAAAGGAAGTGAGCGAAGGAGGAGAAAAAAGACCAGCAATAACTTTTTGTTTATATATTGCGGACTTTGAACGACGAGTCTTTGAACTACAAAAAACGAAGCACACATCTCAGACGCATTAACAGAGAAGCCTGGTTTTTCGAAAATCCAGTCTCCCCAAATTTTCTCGAGGAGTGGCGAATTACGAGTCTGATGCAGTAGCTTGTATGCAACTTCATTAAATGAAAATTACGGTATATTTTATGTACAATCGTAAGAACGTTGTAGGTTTGATTCACACGGTCCGATTCGATAAAGTCGTAACGTCTAAATTAGCTCTAGGGAGTCGATTTGGAAGTAGACTTCTGAGCAATTTCGATAAAATAACACCTGAAAAATGACACGGGAATTACACCAAACCGGATTCGTGTTATAGGTTTGTGCAAGAAAAAATCGTTTTGTGATCTTGGTTTGTCGTAAAAGAAAGTCGCCGCATGCGATAAAACGAGCGGATCCGTACGGATAGTTCGCAGTTGTTTCTCAGAAAGTAGTGCTATTTTGTCTTCGCTGTTACTGTTGTTGAGTTGAGAAATCGGGAGCAAACTGCAGTGGACATCACAGTGGATTTTTGTTTATTACATGTAATAAACAGAAACAATCTCAAATTCATCTTTTCTGTTCGCCAGACTGCGTGTCGCCAGATGTTTATATAAAAGAAGACAAAGAATAAGCATTTGGCGACACGCAGTCTGGCAACCACATCAAAACGAAAATTCTTTGCCTTCAATTGCAGCAAGGTCCACAAAGAAATTTTCCTTTATCTCTTTTATCACACGTCGGAATGTCTCATCATATCTTGTATCCACAGTCACGTACTACAGTGTTACAGTAATCAGCCAACAATTCCCTGCTTTGTTGCCGTATAAATTTTTACCAAAGTAGTCCTCGAAGAAATAGCGAGGCAATAATCATGTTTGCTTTCCAACAAGGCTGATAAATAATATTCTGTCGTGACAGTTTGAAAGTTCTTTACCGAAGAAACACCGCCAAACTGTGAGAAAACTTCCCAAAAACCTGCCTCGAACGTACACCACTTCACGCTCAAAAAAAAGTTTACGCATACACCGGAACTTTACGCATACGGCGGAAGTGACGATGATAGCTTGTTCAAGTAAGCTAAAATATTGTGTCCAACAGACAACAATACAAAGACACGTTGGGCTCAAGATATACTATTTCGCTTACATGAACAGCCGACCGCTCTCTCGAGTGCCCTCTAAACTTCGTAGTTGCTATAGCAACTACGAACTAATGACACCTATATTTTATGTACAATCATAAGAACGTTGTGGGTTTAATTTACACGGACCGATTCGTGCCTTATGTTTATTATATAACTAAATCAATCTGATTTTCTGTTGGTTTGTTGAAAAAAATCGTCGCATGAGCGGATAAAGTGGCTCCATCTAAATCAGCTCCAGGAAGTCTTTCCATTTGGAAGTAGCCTTTGAGCAATTAGAACACTGTTTAGGTTTGATTTACACGAAACGATTCGTGTCGTAGCCAGAATAGGTTTGTGGAAGGAATAAAGCATTTTCTCTTCGTTTGTGGAAAAAAAAGTCGTACCGTCCATTTCAGCTCTAGGGCTTTTAAATAAGAATTTAATAAACCTATCATCTATCCTTTTGCTTTCCAAATGTTACTTAGGAAACTGTTCTGTGAGTTAAAAGAATTTTGAGAAAAGCTTGAATTATAAGTAGGCACTGAAGTTCAAATAGACAAAGACACAGTGATGCCCGCATTAGTGAACAATAGGCTCTTCTATTCTTCGGATAATTACTACGGTAAACGATCGATGACTCAGATGTTTTCTTAGAACAGCCAGACATGAGAGGCTATATTAATATTGGCACATTGGCAGTTTGGATTATTGTAATGTATCTTGTGTTACAATGTGGGATTTTTGTTTACGAACTTGAAAATGGATCAGTTCCAGGTAAGTGTGTTCACGTACAAAAGTGTAAGAAGTCATTCCTTCTGGACGTTCAATCTGAATCCGATTTAAGGCAACTGTCAATACCTTTCCACGATTTAATTAGAAACCAATTCAGTTAACGCCGCGATCTGAGTCAGATCTAAACATGTTTTAGTCATCCTGATTTTTTTAACTGTCCTTTATAGTGAATACAATCAGGCCTCTCGCTACCTTTTCCATCAAAAGTTGTTAAACCGATATTTCGAATACATGCGTATGAAACGTAGATTTCAAAATTCAATTCTTATAAACACAGACTTTTATAATTAATTCCTAAAAACAAATCGTAAAACCGTGATAGTTTAATTTCTGTTCACTCAGCAGTCAGTGATAATAACAGTGATAAACCGTTTTCCTATTCCCGTTTCAGTGAACAACCGAAAGAAGTAGACAGCTAGGGAAACACAAATCAAATCAAATAAAATCAAAGTTTATTAGCATTCCCATATACATACATGGTATTGCCTATTACACTAACAGATTAAACTAAACTAAAATACAGTGATTGCAGTCCTTGCTAACAGAGTGTTTCGTCTCTCTGAAGCTTCATATATAAAGTGACCCAACTGTTTACATATGAAGGGGTCAACATGATTATTAAAAAAGAAATTAATTCTATTTGTATTTTGTAGATTCAAAAAACTTTTACAATGTTTGCTAATTTCATTGAATAGTGAATTTCTTAGGTCAGAATATGAAACACAGTCGAAAAAGAAATGAATTTCGTCTTCAACGTCATTTGATAAGCAGCATTCGCAATGCCTCAAATCTCTTGGAAGTTTTGGTTTTGCATGTCTACCCGTTTCTATACGTAGGCAATGATTTCCTGTTCGAAACTTAGCCAGTGTTCGTCTGTGTTTCATATTTTTTATTACGTCATAACAGTTACTAAAACTTCCTGTGTCATTTGTGAATTTAGAATAAAAATTAAGCTTGATGTTTAGTTGAACAAGCTTCATCTGATGTACCTTAGATTCTGATTCTATTTTCTTAATAACACAAACACAAAGAGCCCCTTGTAATTTATTTGTTAACCGTGACATTGACTGACGAATTACAGTGGTAAATCGTTTTTTTTAATCCCGTTGAAACAACAAAAGACGTATTACAGGAGTATCGTTATATAACGATAAAACAAACATCAGAGTAGCCAGCTATACGTTGATATAATCGAGTTGGCGTTTAACTTTTACTGATTCAACTTTTAGTAGAAACGAGTTGTCTGCCCGGAAGTCAGTCATAAATTACAACAAGACATTTTCTCTTGATTACAATCATGTGATAACTCGTTTTTTTTTATTCCCCGTGAAACAACTGAAACAACAAAAGAAGTAGGCTAGGATAATCGTTTTTTTACGTACCCATCGAAGTTATGAAGGCATGAACAATTATTTTGGGACTGGGCAGGATGTCGTCGGATGTCGTCGTGCCCAAAAAGCTCCGCATGCCATTGCAAATGCCATAGTTACTTTTTTGTCGTTTTTTTTATGGCCGAGAGTCAAAAAAGGAAAAATCGGAGTAGTAATTCGAGTAAAGACAGCGAAAGCTCGTCGCCAGCAGATAAAAGGAAGAAAAATCACTCCAGTGTAGACGAAGACGAGGTTTTTATGGAGTCAAACATGGCGCGGATGTCAGTGAGAGCATTCAGCAGATTCTACACAAGGTTCAGAAGCTCGACAACGTAGAAGCTCTCCTAAATAAAGCCCTAGCCAAACTAGATATGCTGGAGACCCGTGTTAATCAATTAGATATCAAGTTCGAAACCTTGGATTCGAAATTACGTGTCCAGGAGAAAACAATTGGCGACCTTACAGCGAGCACGGACTTTTTATCAAAGAAATTCGAAGAAAGAAAACTGGTCATGAAAAAACTGAAAACACCATTAAAAGACAGGAATCAGAGCTTAATCGTCACAGGAAGGATTTATTGTATTTGGAGTCTTATTCCAGAAGAGAGAACTTAATTATCTCAGGATTACCTGAAGAACAAGACGAAACCGCGGTACAAACCCTTGCCATTTTGCAAAATTTCATGGACAACGAACTGGACGTAGAAGACGCAAACCAAATTCAATTTCAACATGTTCATCGTCTAGGAAAACCAAACTCAAGAAGGCCCAGAGCTATTATTGCCAGATTTTTGAAGTATCCCGATAAAGAAAAAATTCTATCACGAGGCAGAAATCTCCGGGATAAAGATATATTTATGTTCTCAGACTACCCAGAAACAATTCAACAATCAAGACGACGACAGTTAAAGAAGCTCAAGGAAGCGAAGGAAAATGACAAAACCGCCTACTTCAGCAAGAGAAAACCGGACCTCCTATATATTGATGGTCACCTAATTCCAGAATAAGAACATTCAAGTAATTTCTAGTTAATTTCGTCTTCTGTTTGAACAATGCTCTCGTTATAAATAGATATTGCTGTTTTCACCTATGTATTGCTTATTGATATGATAGCAGGAGCTTTGTAGGATAACGTAACTTGAGGTAAGTGCTTTCTGCTTTCTGTTTTTCTTTTCTTTTCATAATTTAAGTGTAAGTTTATTATTTTCTAATTTTATCGCAAATCCAATGTTTTTGCTTTTCGGTTCACTAAGTCTTCTTTTTGTAAGTTGTTACGGATTCCACTCAGATTTCATATGATGCCAAATTTTTTTGCAAGGTACAAACAAGGTGCAAACGTTTGTTTTGTTTTGAATTTTCGTTGATTGCGCTCTATTATTTAGAAGGTGTCTTTTTTTAATCGTTAAAACAAATGGAAACAAAGACAGACTTTAACCCTATTCAGCCTGGGCTTTTTTTGAGTTCCTGAGCCTGGAGGGGGGGGGGGGCACATTGTGCACCCCCTTCGTAACTTCAAGAACATTAAGGGTATGACAATGAAACCTAGAGGGTACATAGTACGTCCAAAACTGTCTCCTTTGTGGTCCGCACAATAGAACGATGACGTCATATGACGTAGTTATTAGGTAATTAGTTATACGGCCGCCATCTTGGATCCGCCATCTTGGATTTCTGAATTTTTTAAAACCTCTTAAAAACCGTCCAAATTGACGCAAAATTAATCAAAACCAATAAATAAACGCTAAATGACGTAAAAATACAAAAGTTATACCAAGAAACATTGTTTTTCTTCATTCAAAGGTAAAATATGCAAATTTAAGAAAACATGGCTGTCAAAATCTTGTTGCCATGGAAACATCAAGTCACGTGATCAAAAAATTGTCATATGAAATTGTTGCCAGATAAATTTTAGGAAAAGTCACAAAGTTTGATGGCGTTTGAATACATATTAAAGAAGTTATGAATGTTGAAAGTTAGTTAGCGCGGGCACTTTGTGCCCTCCCCCCCCCCCCCCCCCCCCCCCAGGCCGAATAGGGTTAATGTTATACCTTTAAATGTTCGGGGTTTGCGCTCCTTGAACAAACGTCGAGGAATATTTTTATGGCTCACAAAACAAAAAGCGGATATTGTGTATCTTCAAGAAACCTATAGCACTTCTCAAGATGAACATTTCTAGAAAACGCAATGGAAAGGCAGGATGTTATTTTCGCATGGCTCCAATCACAGTAAAGGTGCCTTAATTTTAGTGCGACACGGTTTAGATTTTGAACAGAAAACAATTGAATGCGATCCCAATGGTCGCTTCATATTTTTAGAAGCTCTAGTTTAGGGCTTCCTCTTCTTGTTTGTCAATCTATACACACCGAATAAAGTTCACGAACAGGAAACCTTTTTTAAAAGGATTGAAACGAAGTTGGAAAGTTTCGATTTTGTTTCTAATAGGAAAATCATTATTGGAGGCGATTTAAATGTCTATTTTAACGAAAAATTGGATTGTCTAGCACAGCATGGAAATCGGGATTTACACAAAATTAACGAGTTGGTGTAAAGCTGGTGTAAATGTGGTTCTCAAACTTTACTTTAGGTGGTCACCCCAAAATTAAAGAGAAAAGTGTTAATAAGATTAAAGACATTATGTCAGCTAATGACTTAATCGATGTTTGGAGAATCCGTCACCCAGACAAACAGAGATTCACGTGGAGGCAAGCAACCTCAGCTATACAACGTAGGCTTGATTACTGGTTGATAAGTAATTCATGCCAAGAAGACGTTTTTTCTACTGATATTATCCCTGCAATAAAGACAGACCACTCAGCGATTACCTTAAATTTCAAAAGCATCGCGGAATATACTCGAGGACCATCCTATTGGAAATTTAACTCAAGTCTTGTCGATGATCATTCATACCCTGTTGGCTAGAGTATAAAGAAATCACCAGTAAACGTCTTTTATGGGACATAATTAAATATAGAATACGAAAAGAGACCATTAGTTATAGTAAACGAAAAGCAAGAGAACGTCGACGGAGATCAGCTATCAGTTCTCGAAAAAGATTTAAAATGTTGGGAGGAGAAATGTGATGAATTTCCGACAGTCGAAAATCTATCAAAATTGGAAAAAAAAGAATACAATATGAATCTGCGTATGACTATGTAATTCAAGGTTCTATTATTCGCTCTCATGCTCGTTTTTTTTGAAAAAGGTGAAAAAAATAACAGTTACTTTTTACGACTGGAATCGTACAACAATAGCTCTAGTTGTATTAGAAAGTTAAAATTGGACGACAACAGTTTCACTACTGATCCTAGTGTTATTCTAGCTGAGCTTAAATCGTTTTACTCCTCTTTTACCAGAAATCCGTTTCAGACAATGCTGAGACCGTTACCATGAATTTTCTTAACAACCAAGACATCCCCAAGCTGGACGAGGAAGAAAAAGAAAAATGCGAAGGGAAGTTAACTTTCAATGAATGTTTTCGATCTCTGCTCACTTTTCAAAATGGTAAAGCACCTGGTAATGACGGTTTGACGGTAGAGTTTTATAAGTCGTTCTGGCCTCTAGTAGGCCACCTTGTTGTCGACAGTTTGAACGAAGCTTATGATTGTGGAGAATTGCCAACTTCACAGAAAATGGCCATCATTAAATTGATTGAAAAGAAAGGCAAAGATAAGCTATATATAAAAAACTGGAGACCTATATCTCTTTTAAATGTTGATGTCAAAATAGCGTCAAAAGCTCGCGCTAAAAGGCTGGAACCCATCTTACCGTTAATTATCCATAAAAATCAAAATGCTTACGTTAAAAGCCGATCAATTTTCGATAGCACTAGAATCATTGACGACATCATGTTTTTTACCAAAGAAAATAACTTATCTGGCCTTTTACTTGCTATCGATTTTGAAAAAGCGTTCGACTCATTAGATTGGAATATTTTAACCAACTGAGGCATTGTCAGCTTTTAATTTTGGCTCATCTTTTATAAAATGGGTAAACACTTTCTACTCCAATATTCAGAGTTGTGTTATGAACAATGGATTCTCTTCCATTCATTTTGATGCATTGAGGGGTGTGAGGCAGGGTGACCCATTATCCGCATATCTTTTTATAATAGCACTTGAGATACTCTAGCCATAAATATAAGAAGCAGTGAAAACATTAGAGGCATCAAACTTCGTGACGGTCAAGAAGTCAAATATGACAACTTTTTTACTAGATAAAGAGTCTGTTGACAATCTTTTTATAATGTTGGATGATTTTGGAATCTGTTCTGGCCTCAAATTAAATAAAAGCAAATTAGAAGCTATTTCTATTGGCTCGCCTTCAACAAACTTGAACATTAATTTTGATTTATGCAACTCAATTAAGAGTTTTGGGTATCTTTTTTTCCTACAATACGAAAGAAGCTCTCAGATTAAACTTTGAGTCAATCTTAGAATCTCTAAAAAAGAAATTGAATTTATGGAAATGGAGAAATTTAACAATTTTGGGCAGAATACAAATTATAAAAACATTCGCAATCTCAAAATTTCTCTATCGTGCTTCCCAAATCTCTTTTCCAAAAGAAATAATAAAAAGTGCAAATACAATCATATATGATTTTATATGGAAAGCTAAGGACAAAGTGAAAAGACGAGATCTGATTAATAATATTGAAAACGGAGGTTTGAAAATGTTGCATTTGGAATCCTTAATTGAAGCACAAAAAAAATATTTTTTTAAGCGGTATGCTAACCCTGACTATGCTGCTGATTGGAAACTCATTTTAGATACAATCTTAAAGCCTGTTGGTGGTCCGTATCTCTTGAATTGCAATTTCGATCTAAAAGCTCTTCCTGTTGTTCTTAGCCCTTTTTATCGCGAATGTCTGACTTTGTGGGCTAATCTTAATACGCCAACGTCTGAAAAAGAAGAAGACCTCTTAAATGAAATAATCTGGAACAACAGAAATATTCGTGTAAACAATAAGTCATTCTATATTTCTGATATGATTAATTTAGGCATTCATAGAACTTCTGATATGGTTAAACCCGGAGGAACCTTTTTAACATGGTTTGACCTTACAATCAAAAAATTTTCTGCTGTGGTGCGGATTAATAGATGCTTTACCTCTAAAATGGAAGCAAATTCTGAGAACTGTGACGACCCTACCCAGAACACCCTTTGTTCCTACGAATTTACGTTGCTACTTAAATCAAAACGATTAACGCTAACTGAAATTAATACCAAAACACTTTACGATGAGCTTGTATCCGATATACGAGAAATGCCAACTGCACAGCTCAGATTTAATGAAATGTTTTCTGGATGTGAACTTGATTGGGACAAAATTTACAGCCTGCCTTTATTTTTTCCAAGTCGCGTTAGATACTTACACAAGAGATTTTCAGTATAAGCTTTTAAATAGAATAATATTTACTAATACAAAATTATGTAAGTTTGGATTAGCCGATTCACCTTTGTGCACCTTCTGTGGCAAGGAAGAAGAAACCCCCGAACATTTATTTATTTTGTGCAATTTTTCAAAGTGTTTTTGGCAGGAAATCTCTTGCTGGTTGGAGCATCATAACATTCACACCGCTGTTGACTTGACCATTCAAACCAATATTATGTTTGGCTTGTTAGATATTAATGAACATTTTATGTCTCTTAATCACTTTATTCTTATAGCTAAACAAACTATTTTTCTTTGCCGTCGAAAAAATATCGCTCCAAATTTCAATATATTTCTTGCAAACCTTAAAAAAATTGTTAAAATAGAAGAATTCATAGCTAAACGGAAAAACAAAATGAACCTACACCTTGAAAAATGGAAACTTTTTGTAGAACTACTTCAGTAAATTTTTTTTTTCTATTTGTAGTAATAATTCATTCTGTAATAACTATCATAACTTTCCTTTTTTTAATTTATTTTATTATTTGTTTTTCTTCTTTTCTTCATGTACGTTAGGTTGTATTGTATTGTATTGTATTGTATTGTATTGCATTGTATTGTATTGTATTGTATTATATCTCATTAAAATTTTGCAAATTAAAAAAAATGAACAATTATTTTAGCACTCTCTTTAGTAAGTTACTTTTTTTAATTTTGGCGATATTCTTTATGTGGTAATGAGAAGACTTGCAAATTGATTTGATGAGTTCTTCAAGGTTAAAGCACTGCGATCAAAAATAACACCAAGATTACGAGCCGGCTG
>JAJLRJ010000002.1:11271253-11494116 GCA_024195265.1 Dendrophyllia cribrosa | reverse complement strand
GGGGGGGCACATTGTGCACCCCCTTCGTAACTTCAAGAACATTAAGGGTATGACAATGAAACCTAGAGGGTACATAGTACGTCCAAAACTGTCTCCTTTGTGGTCCGCACAATGGAACGATGACGTCATATGACGTAGTTATTAGGTAATTAGTTATACGGCCGCCATCTTGGATCCGCCATCTTGGATTTCTGAATTTTTTAAAACCTCTTAAAAACCATCCAAATTGACGCAAAATTAATCAAAACCAATAAATAAACGCTAAATGACGTAAAAATACAAAAGTTATACCAAGAAACATTGTTTTTCTTCATTCAAAGGTAAAATATGCAAATTTAAGAAAACATGGCTGTCAAAATCTTGTTGCCATGGAAACATCAAGTCACGTGATCAAAAAATTGTCACATGAAATTGTTGCCAGATAAATTTTAGGAAAAGTCACAAAGTTTGATGGCGTTTGAATACATATTAAAGAAGTTATGAATGTTGAAAGTTAGTTAGCGCGGGCACTTTGTGCCCCCCCCCCCAGGCCGAATAGGATTAATGTTATACCTTTAAATGTTCGGGGTTTGCGCTCCTTAAACAAACGTCGAGGAATATTTTTATGGCTCACAAAACAAAAAGCGGATATTGTTTTTCTTCAAGAAACCTATAGCACTTCTCAAGATGAACATTTCTGGAAAACGCAATGGAAAGGCAGGATGTTATTTTCGCATGGCTCCAATCACAGTAAAGGTGCCTTAATTTTAGTGCGACACGGTTTAGATTTTGAACAGAAAACAATTGAATGCGATCCCAATGGTCGCTTCATATTTTTAGAAGCTCTAGTTTAGGGCTTCCTCTTCTTGTTTGTCAATCTATACGCACCGAATAAAGTTCCCGAACAGAAAACCTTTTTTAAAAGGATTGAAACGAAGTTGGAAAGTTTCGATTTTGTTTCTAATAGGAAAATCATTATTGGAGGCGATTTAAATGTCTATTTTAACGAAAAATTGGATTGTCTAGCTAGACCACAGCATGGAAATCGGGATTTACACAAAATTAAAGTTGGTGTAAAGCTGGTGTAAATGTGGTTCTCAAACTTTACTTTAGGTGGTCACCCCAAAATTAAAGAGAAAAGTGTTAATAAGATTAAAGACATTATGTCAGCTAATGACTTAATCGATGTTTGGAGAATCCGTCACCCAGACAAACAGAGATTCACGTGGAGGCAAGCAACCTCAGCTATACAACGTAGGCTTGATTACTGGTTGATAAGTAATTCATGCCAAGAAGACGTTTTTTCTACTGATATTATCCCTGCAATAAAGACAGACCACTCGGCGATTACCTTAAATTTCAAAAGCATCGCGGAATATACTCGAGGACCATCCTATTGGAAATTTAACTCAAGTCTTGTCGATGATCATTCATACCCTGTGTGGCTAGAGGAGTATAAAGAAATCACCAGTAAACGTCTTTTATGGGACATAATTAAATATAGAATACGAAAAGAGACCATTAGTTATAGTAAACGAAAAGCAAGAGAACGTCGACGGAGATCAGCTATCAGTTCTCGAAAAAGATTTAAAATGTTGGGAGGAGAAATGTGATGAATTTCCGACAGTCGAAAATCTATCAAAATTGGAAAAAAAAGAATACAATATGAATCTGCGTATGACTATGTAATTCAAGGTTCTATTATTTGCTCTCATGCTCGTTGGTTTGAAAAAGGTGAAAAAAATAACAGTTACTTTTTACGACTGGAATCGTACAACAATAGCTCTAGTTGTATTAGAAAGTTAAAATTGGACGACAACAGTTTCACTACTGATCCTAGTGTTATTCTAGCTGAGCTTAAATCGTTTTACTCCTCTTTGTACCAGAAATCCGTTTCAGACAATGCTGAGACCGTTACCATGAATTTTCTTAACAACCAAGACATCCCCAAGCTGGACGAGGAAGAAAAAGAAAAATGCGAAGGGAAGTTAACTTTCAATGAATGTTTTCGATCTCTGCTCACTTTTCAAAATGGTAAAGCACCTGGTAATGACGGTTTGACGGTAGAGTTTTATAAGTCGTTCTGGCCTCTAGTAGGCCACCTTGTTGTCGACAGTTTGAACGAAGCTTATGATTGTGGAGAATTGCCAACTTCACAGAAAATGGCCATCATTAAATTGATTGAAAAGAAAGGCAAAGATAAGCTATATATAAAAAACTGGAGACCTATATCTCTTTTAAATGTTGATGTCAAAATAGCGTCAAAAGCTCTCGCTAAAAGGCTGGAACCCATCTTACCGTTAATTATCCATAAAAATCAAAATGCTTACGTTAAAAGCCGATCAATTTTCGATAGCACTAGAATCATTGACGACATCATGTTTTTTACCAAAGAAAATAACTTATCTGGCCTTTTACTTGCTATCGATTTTGAAAAAGCGTTCGACTCATTAGATTGGAATTTTTTAACCAAGGCATTGTCAGCTTTTAATTTTGGCTCTCATCTTTTATAAAATGGGTAAACACTTTCTACTCCAATATTCAGAGTTGTGTTATGAACAATGGATTCTCTTCCATTCATTTTGATGCATTGAGGGGTGTGAGGCAGGGTGACCCATTATCCGCATATCTTTTTATAATAGAACTTGAGATACTCTAGCCATAAATATAAGAAGCAGTGAAAACATTAGAGGCATCAAACTTCGTGACGGTCAAGAAGTCAAATATGACAACTTTTTTACTAGATAAAGAGTCTATTGACAATCTTTTTATAATGTTGGATGATTTTGGAATCTGTTCTGTCCTCAAATTAAATAAAAGCAAATTAGAAGCTATTTCTATTGGCTCGCCTTCAACAAACTTGAACATTAATTTTGATTTATGCAACTCAATTAAGAGTTTTGGGTATCTTTTTTTCCTACAATACGAAAGAAGCTCTCAGATTAAACTTTGAGTCAATCTTAGAATCTCTAAAAAAGAAATTGAATTTATGGAAATGGAGAAATTTAACAATTTTGGGCAGAATACAAATTATAAAAACATTCGCAATCTCAAAATTTCTCTATCGTGCTTCCCAAATCTCTTTTCCAAAAGAAATAATAAAAAGTGCAAATACAATCATATATGATTTTATATGGAAAGCTAAGGACAAAGTGAAAAGACGAGATCTGATTAATAATATTGAAAACGGAGGTTTGAAAATGTTGCATTTGGAATCCTTAATTGAAGCACAAAAAAAAAATTTTTTTAAGCGGTATGCTAACCCTGACTATGCTGCTGATTGGAAACTCATTTTAGATACAATCTTAAAGCCTGTTGGTGGTCCGTATCTCTTGAATTGCAATTTCGATCTAAAAGCTCTTCCTGTTGTTCTTAGCCCTTTTTATCGCGAATGTCTGACTTTGTGGGCTAATCTTAATACGCCAACGTCTGAAAAAGAAGAAGACCTCTTAAATGAAATAATCTGGAACAACAGAAATATTCGTGTAAACAATAAGTCATTCTATATTTCTGATATGATTAATTTAGGCATTCATAGAACTTCTGATATGGTTAAACCCGGAGGAACCTTTTTAACATGGTTTGATCTTCAGGCCAGAGGCTTACAATCAAAAAATTTTCTATTTTGGTGCGGATTAATAGATGCTTTACCTCTAAAATGGAAGCAAATTCTGAGAACTGTGACGACCCTACCCAGAACACCCTTTGTTCCTACGAATTTTACGTTGCTACTTAAATCAAAACGATTAACGCTAACTGAAATTAATACCAAAACACTTTACGATGAGCTTGTATCCGATATACGAGAAATGCCAACTGCACAGCTCAGATTTAATGAAATGTTTTCTGGATGTGAACTTGATTGGGACAAAATTTACAGCCTGCCTTTATTTTTTCCAAGTCGCGTTAGATACTTACACAAGAGATTTTCAGTATAAGCTTTTAAATAGAATAATATTTACTAATACAAAATTATGTAAGTTTGGATTAGCCGATTCACCTTTGTGCACCTTCTGTGGCAAGGAAGAAGAAACCCCCGAACATTTATTTATTTTGTGCAATTTTTCAAAGTGTTTTTGGCAGGAAATCTCTTGCTGGTTGGAGCATCGTAACATTCACACCGCTGTTGACTTGACCATTCAAACCAATATTATGTTTGGCTTGTTAGATATTAATGAACATTTTATGTCTCTTAATCACTTTATTCTTATAGCTAAACAAACTATTTTTCTTTGCCGTCGAAAAAATATCGCTCCAAATTTCAATATATTTCTTGCAAACCTTAAAAAAATTGTTAAAATAGAAGAATTCATAGCTAAACGGAAAAACAAAATGAACCTACACCTTGAAAAATGGAAACTTTTTGTAGAACTACTTCAGTAAGAATTTTTTTTTCTATTTGTAGTAATAATTCCATTCTGTAATAACTATCATAACTTTCCTTTTTTTAATTTATTTTATGTATTTTGTTTTTCTTCTTTTCTTCATGTACGTTAGGTTGTATTGTATTGTATTGTATTGTATTATATCTCATTAAAATTTTGCAAATTAAAAAAAATGAACAATTATTTTAGCACTCTCTTTAGTAAGTTACTTTTTTTAATTTTGGCGATATTCTTTATGTGGTAATGAAAAGACTTGCAAATTGATTTGATGTGTTCTTCAAGGTTAAAGCACTGCGATCAAAAATAACACCAAGATTACGAGCCGGCTGTTGGTATGATAGTGACATTCTTAACTTGAAAAGACTCTAAAGGAGGCATGGGGCGGTATCTTGAACTGATAAGAAAAACTTCAATAATCTTGATTTAATTTAACTTTGTTGGTTACCATCCAGTTGTCAGTATCATGGACACATTGCTCAGCTCAAACATCAAACATCAAGCTAGCCAGCCTAGACTGTTCACAGTCCCCTATTTTCCCGAGTGTTTGTCCAGTTCGATCGTTGAGTTCGAATTCGTTTGAATGTCACGGTGTGCTCATGGGACAGATGAAAATTAAGAGAGCGTGCTAACCCGCTCCCGCTCCCTAAAGGCTGCAGAGACTATAAAAAATTTAAATTCACGATTTATACAAGAAAATGTGCGCGGGCCCGCCTGTCATACATTTCTTTGTAAAAATTGCAATTTTGAATTTTATATTTCGTCAACTTTGAAGCAGATCTCTTTGAAACTTCGCATAATTTTTCTTTTAAATTCAGTATGGGGAATCGATTTATTGGATCCTTTTTTTTTTCATTTCATTCAGAATATATTCCGGTTATTTGAAATCATGACGCTGTTTCAAAAAAAGGGCTATTGGTACCTCTTGAGCTGTTAGGGGTGAAAATGAATTTCAGCCACACCCACAAAACCAGATTTTGATACCGCTTAGCGTTTTTTTTTTCATATGGGATTCCCCCCCCCCCCCCCCCCCCCCCCGGCCACCCCTCTCTTTCCCCCTGGAGAGTCGTCGGTTAGCCTAAATTCGTCCCAGACAGAAAATGCATCTCTTATATGAAAATACTGTAGAAGAAGAGACCGATACAACGTAGGTTTTTAGTTTTTTTGTGTGTACTTTATTTCGATTGGCCAAACCAGCCTTCTTCAGGTAGAATGAGGAAGATTTATTTCCTCCACGCTGGAAATTGAAGCCATAATCCTCATGTCACATCATTCCAATACTATATATATTCCTTGCAGACATGTCTGATTTTCCTCCCAAGGAAAGAACAAACAAACTCCATCAAGTATTTTTTCAACCTAGGACACATATTCCTCCAAATAACTGCTCCATCCCAGATGACTGGCTTTATCCACTTTGTAAATACAAAGTTTACGTAAGTACAACAAAAAAAACGCCAGTTAAGCTGTATTTTACATTGGACCAGTAGCACAATTTACGTTTATTGCGGCCGGTCAGTTTTCATAGCTCTCTCGCACCTCTCGGCCAAAGCTGCTTAATACTGCTTAAAGAATACCTCAAAACTAGATAAATCCCAAAATGTAAGTTGCGGTTCATGCGATGTTCAGGAGCGAAGATATAAGATCGCAAATTGTGGACAATTTTACAGACATTTGTATGACTGACTAACGGGCAACTTTTCCCGTCTCCATAAAAATTCCGGGACCTCAATTTAGCGACTTATAACTTTTGTCCCAAACCTCACGTAATCCTCAAATTTGGGCAGCAGATTAGTTTTGAGGTGTTCTTACCGTAGTTAACCGGCTTTGGCAGACAGACAAGAAAACGACTACTTGAAAAACCGCGTTAAGCGTGAATGGGACTTGAGGCTAGCATAGTGAGGCGGGACAGCAGGACAGGAACCCGAGAGTAAGGGAGAGATTAGCGGAAGTGCATGGGAGGTGGCGAGACTGGGATCGGGGATCGGGAGAAACAGGACAAAAATTTTGCAATATTGTATAATATTTTGCAATTGAAAAAATACAACGAGGTGGGAGTCACCAAGGATTTGAAGGGGTGGGAACTTACCGGAAGCAAATGGTACTGGACAGTCAGAACCCCCGCCGGCACCCCCCTACTGCGGGTCGTCTAATGAACGTGGTTCTCACGTTTGTGTCTGTGGATAAATAAAGAAAATATATGAATAGATAAACAATAAATGAGACGGTAGTAGAGATTTACTTTCAATTTTCCCGGATCGCATTGGAATTTGAAAATGTACATCTCAAGCAGTCGAAGGCCTGGGTTTAAAGTGTGTTCGGAAAATATTGTTGATCTTCGGCTAGATTGACTGGACCAGATTGAAAGTTTTCCTGAATGTTAATATCGACGTCTTCCTCTGCCTTAATGCACATGTTTGGTCACGTGACTTGTCACGTGATTAAAATTTTAAAATTAAGCAATTCGGCGATATGCCAGCGAATTTTCTTCGTATAGTTAAATAAATTAGCTTTTCCAATGGAGGTTGGACATATTTAACCTTCTACGTTTGGAATGATTGTCCTCGAGTTTTAAAATTACAGTTATATATAATTAAAGATGAAATTTTGGATTTAAAAATGACCTTTGTCCTCAGAAAATTTTTTTAGAGAACCATGGAAGATCATTCCAAACGTGAAGGGCTGGAAATATTTAATCTGCATCAGAAAAGCGTTTTTATTTTATGTTTTCTCTTAAATCCATCAGGAATTCGTCAAATATTTGCTATTTTAAGAAAAATGGCCACGTGACATGTCACGTGACTTATGGGAAATCTTATTATACTTAAAAACTAACAGTAATCAGGGATTATTAAGAGCCAATGTCTGAAATTTTCGAAAATCGGGCGTCACTCACAAAATTTCGGATTTCTTCATATTTTGCCCAAATAATCTCTATAGTAAAGTATTTTCAAAAATAACATTAAATATTGTAACGGCGTTTTATTTTTTTCGAACACGGGCAAAGTTTGAAAAACGGCAAATCGGCGGCCTTTCAGTTGTGAAACTGGCGAAAAATTACACATTTTCATCTCGCTCGTACAGAAAAACGCGATGCCATACATAAATAAAATGTGGCCACAACATAAACACGTTCTTGTTCTTCACACTACTGTTATTTACTTTGGATTAGCAGTTGAAATAAGAATATTTCGGCCGTTAGAAGAAACATGATTTCTTCCATTTTAAAAATTAGCAAATTTGAACCAATTTCAACGCCGTGGAAACCCAATTGGTACGTTGAGTTTGAAAACAAAATTAAGACGGTCTTGAAGCACAACTTCTGCTGTTTACTGTGGTGAAATATTTCTGGCGGCACTTTAAAAGTGCCCCGTCGAGAGACCAAAATGTGAAGGGTAGTTTGACACCAGGAGAACTTAACACGTTCCAAAGTAAGATGGGATATTCTAAAGTTGTACTTTTTGGAAGAAATCCGCATTTTATGGCTAAAAATTGCCAAACATCGTTCCTACATAAAAAAAATGTCAAAAATTACAGTAATATGGTCATTTTTTTACAAGTAAAATTCACGCATGTCAAATTATAGGCAAAATTAACTGTTTCATGAAGTAAGTCAATGCTTTGTAAAACCTAAACTGAAGGCTCCATAATTGAATACAAAAACAGCCCGCAGAAATTTCCGAGGCACCAAAATCCAAGTCGGGTGGAAATACGACATGGTCCGCAGAACTTTCCGTGGCCATCCGACCGGCTAAAGTGAAGCAACATATATTTTAAGGTCTTTCGGCCCGCAGAATCTTCTGCGGCCGCCCGACTTGTTTAAATGAAGGAAACAACTTGTTAAAGGCTTTTTAATTAGGCCCGCAGAAATTTCTGAGGCCATCCGACCAGTTGAAATGAAGTAATATATTGGTGGGGCTTTTTAGGCCCACAGAAATTTCTGGGGCCATTCGACAAAGTGAAATGAAGTAATATATTGGTAAGGCTTTTGGGCCCGCAGAAATTTCTGGGGCCATCCGTCAAAGTGAAATGAAGTAATATATTGGTAAGGCTTTTAAGGCCCGCAGCAATTTCTTGGCCCATCCGACCAGTTGAAATGAAGGACTATGACGCGTTCCAAACTAAAATGTGTTTTCCAAAATTCCAATTTTTGGTCAAGAAATGCGCATTCCGTACGAAAAAAAAATAGAAATTTCGTTGATTAATAGGAAGCCCCAACTGCAAGCAACATTTATGTCGAGCAAATCCTGTTAATATGTCTAAATTGAGGTCTTAAACGTTTTTTGCAAATACTTAAATTTATTTTGAGCAACATTTTACACTAAAAATACACAGATAAAAATTACGGGTTTTTTTGGAGACCAATTTTAACTAGTAAAATTGCAGTTTAAAACTAAGCAGACTTGATTAACAAATAGGTCTCAAAATTGCATTACTACTTCACTAGAATTAATCTGCACAGAGGGAGGCAGAAATTTTGCATGTTGATCATCTAGTGAAATTCTGTTATGACTGCGCCCTATCTGAGTGACATATTTATAAAAGTAACTGTGCTCAGGGCTGTCATTTAAGAAGCCAGCAGCCGGCTTTTATAGCCGGCAACAAAAAGTTAAACCATCACTATTCCCACAACAGGAAGAACAACAGGCCTGTGTTTCTTTCTGTACTACTAAGATGTATAGCTCTCCTCAGTTCCTATATTTTCCTAGAAAGAAAAAAAATAAAAGAAAGTATGAGAACATGTACAGCATACATCTTGCAATGTTAAAGTTTTATACTTACTTTACATGTAAGTAACACTTATTTATGACAAAATTATTTGAGAGAGGTGTTTTATACAACAGTTCCAGCTGGTCACAGGTTCACTGATTTACCCAATATTTAAAAAAAAAAACAACAAGCAATTGTAACTTAAAGTTAAACCTTGTGTCAGTGTATAAGTGACTGTCCTTTTGCCTGTACTACATTTACTAGCAGTGAAGGTTTTATTTAAATGAAATTTGATTAATAGATTCATAATAAAACACACACACACACCGGCACGCACACACAATTTTCCTTATTTAATACAGCTTGGTGAAGAGTTTGAACAGTCGCGACGTATTACAACTCTTGTTCTTATTTTATCCGGGCTTTTACGAACGCTAAAGCGGGATTCACATGGTACAACTGTACAATATTTGTTTCAACGTTTCCTTCCATCCAGTCCAAACAAACCCAAGACAAATACTCGTGTCAGTCATATTTTAAAAGCTTTATACATACCAGCGGCTGTTCGATTAATCTGCCTAGCCATTTCCAATTTCCCGCTTCCATTGTCCTTGTTCAGCTTGTTTTCTCATTGTGACTGGCTGTTTCCACAACTGATCGAACCGGACAAATTGTAAGCTCGCGATATACTCAACTTCAAGGAAAATGGCGGGCAAATCAGTAACGATCTGTTTTCAAAACTGATGAATGACGCTTTGTAATCAGAGACAAAATTTTCAACCATCTTGACCACAAACGAATAAAGTGTCACTTAACGTGTGTCACAAAATGTTCTGTGATAGTAATTTCCCCCCCTAAAACTAAACAAAAACACGATATTACAGTTTCGTTCCGACATAAAAGCGTAGATTTGAGATAATTCAAACAGCTAGAATAGTAAATGAATACGTTCCAGCGTTTTAACATTTTTTTGGAAGATGCGTGACCTTTCATGGGTCTTTCATCGATAGCGTAGCTACTAGCTATTGTAGCTATTGTATGCTTGCTCACTCGTGACCCGCACCCGCAAACATTCAAACCCGTCAAAACCGCGCGTTCGACCAATTCTTCTGTGACCGTCTTCGATTGTTTGAAATATATACCGGCTTTGGAAATATGATGGACCACTCCGTTCGATTAGTCGGGATTAGTTCTGTGAAAAACCTGTTTAGTTCAATTTGCCGCGACTATATAATATCGCTGGGAACGGTGGGAATGGTTGGATATTCTTCTTCATCACCAACAGAACTGTGAAAATATGTACATGTACCATGCCAAAGGCCGCGTCTGTGTTCATACTCCAGGTAAGCTTCATAGCGCTGTATTCAATTTAACACAATGTCTGTCAAGGCTCGAGAAATTTTTGCTTCGGTAATTTAGACATCGAATTTAGAGTTATTTAGGGCGCGATCCATTCGACCAAAAAATCTGAAATTTGAATTTCCGAAATAATTTTCATATGTCGAATGGAACGGTATTTTCCACTTGAATGAACCGATCTCGTTTCTTTAACAGGCGATGTTGTTGAGACTTGTTGTAATTTTTCCATAGTACCTATTGAAACAGTAAGTTTATTTTCATCATAAGAACACGAGCTCAATTCCACAAACAAGAAATATTCACAACTGGCGGGAATTCATATGCAAAGAATTCTGTGCATTGTACAAGCGTATTGCTCAAGTTCATTCAGCTTTGTTTTCAACGTATCAACGGCATGCATGCAGGTTCGATATTTCCTGAATCATCGACAAAAATATCGAAGAAAGAATTCAAAACCGTCAAACGTGAAGAAACAGACTGCGACGATAATAAAAATCTCGTTGCATCGCCACATTGTACTGAGCTTTTCACAAGGCAACAACCACGGCTGAATTGTCGCACCGAGTAGAAATGCCAAATGGAACAGAAAATTTCCAGAAATTTAAAACAGGACAACCTTGAGAGGTTGACCAAAATCAGTTTCCGAAACGAATTTTTCGAAAATTTCTGTTCCATTCGATTTTGTACCGGAATTTCCGGAAATTTTGGTCGAATGGATCGCGCCCTATATTATAAACCAAAGAATCGTTTTTTTGGTTTTATGTATATGTTGTAGTTCAATTTTATCCTTGGTTCAATTTTGATTTTCCATTGTTCTTTTCTATGCTAATATATGATAATGAACATCAAACAAAGGAAAATCGAAATTGAACCAAGGATAAAATTAAACCACAACATATACATATCTGAAAATAACATTTACAGATTTCTAGGATCTATAGTTTTACTATAAATTTAAATCCAACTATAAATTGAGTCTATGCCATCATACCGTTAAGGGGCACATTCATTTTTTTATTAACGCGACGCCGTTGGAGAGAAACTTGAGTGTAGGAATGTGCGACCAAAAATAGCTTACTCGTTGATAATCGGGAGCGTTACTTAATAAAATAAATGCATTTGGCTTCCCTTGCGTTCGTGCATATTACAAGGTATACCGGTTAACATCTCGCCGAAGGCAGACCTCATTTAGTCACCGCCCTGTGGTCTGACCTCACTTCATTTACTGTAGGTTAAGAGCTTGCTTACAGTTCAAATTGTATGTCGAAATCTATACAGCGTTTGCGGTGCATGAAGTTTCCTCCTGAGATATTTTAACTAAGAACTTGTAGCCCCGAAAACTTTGCAATGTTTAGCAGTGTTGTCGTCCATCCGTTCCTTGTGGCACATTCCACTGATCACAGCTGGAAGGTTTAATAACAGCACAAACTTGTTCCTTGTGGCTAAACCAAAGGCAACAGTGGCCGACGACATCACCGGAACTTAGTACAGCCGTAAAAAGCCTGTCGAGTTGTATGGCGACCGCATCAAGCAATTTGCAAAACCCAAAACATGGGTGTTGGATACGTGTAGTGGATGTGCTACGTGCGAACAATATTTAACAACACTGACGAAAGAAAAAAATTAAAGAACGACCGTCGATGACATTCAATAGTAGGCCTACAGTCTGCACGAACACTGGTTATCAGTAAAAGAAAGGTTATTTTGAATAACAAGACATCTAATGGTTATTCGTGTCTGTTTTGCTTAGGAACAACTGCTTGTGCCTCCTTCAAAACAGGCTTGGACTGTATGGTAATTGAAAGAAGCACTAACAAGTGCCGATTAATCCGGAGAAGGCTGAACCTCCTGACCGAGGACTCTTCCTGGGAAAAACAATCGCTGTCATCGAATAAGACACTTCAGGCTATTGCTCTCGGTTGACTCCGTATGCATTGTAGTTATAACCGTTACACATGATTTTGTTCTTCTCCTGATTGTCACAAATGAGTTTCAACTATAGAGCCATGGGTTTGAATAGATACCTGTCTCCAAATTGCTCTTAAATTTACTTGAATTTACTTCGAAATGAGCTGTGTATATGGTCCCCAGAAATTTCTGCGACCGCAAATTGCTCTTTACAATCAATCGCCCGCAGAAATTTCTGCGGACCAAACTGAACTTCGCAGGCTACGTCAGCAATGTATGGCCCCCAGAAATTTATGCGGCCCTAAAGTGCTCTTTACATTCAATCGCGTATTTGCTGTTAATGCAATTTTTGGCCCCCAGAAATTTCTACGACCCTCTTTTTCTTCTCTTGGTTGCAAAAAGGGGCACTTGGATCTTCTGGCCCCCAAAAATTTTTGAGGCCATTCAGTTTGGCAAGATTTATACAGATTAAAGGTGTATTTTTTAGAGTAGTTAAGGGCTTATTTTTACTCGGCAAAATATGAAGGATTTTTGTAGTATCTTGCAGTCGAAAAAATCGTTGTGGAAACATTTTGAAAAATTAAGGTTTTATTTGCCTGTTCTGACTAGAGCAATTTTGTCAAGTTTGAGTAGTTATTACCAGTTTTTTGCAGAAGACATAAAAGCCATGTTTTTTTGGCAGAAATCGACCTAGAAGACATAATTCGTGACATGCAGTTATTTTTCTATTTTACGAACAAAATCGCCTTTTTTCTTCATATTCTTCAGAGAAAAAAATGGACTTGTCAGAAATTTAAAAGAAATGGTCATATCTTTCCATTTTGTGTGATAAAAATTGGAAAGAAATCACAGATAAAGGCCATATTTTTCCAAAATCGCAACTTTAGAATATCCCATCTTACTTTGGAACGTGTTACTTGTGACACGAACCTGAGCGCCGACACTACGCACAAAATGTTTATCGCTAAAAAAGTTCCTGAGATAGAGCCTTTTTCAGAATCGTAGAGACTTCAGAAGAACTTTATCTATCCTTTGCTAACTTAAAATGATATCTTTTAAGCAGTTTATTGGGACACGAACATCATGTTGTGCGACCTTACAATAACAGCGATCAACACTTACCCGCTTTTTCATCAGAAAATTAAACTGACCGGAACCTTGAATTGCGTTTATAATAAAGACAATCCTGCACTCCGATCCATTATATTGCTGAGATCATATCATAGCGTTATTTACTCCAAATTTGTTAAAACAACAGTCGCTAAATGACAGTTCTGAAGTTTCCCACAATGTGTTGCAAAGAGATTGCGTGACGCGTAGCACGCTGGAATTTGTTGCGTGCTTATGGTATCGGTCACGGAAAGAACATTGCCGTGGAAAAGGTTTCAGGTCAGTGTCATTTAAGCCCCATTTACACGAGCAATTTTTCCTTGACAAGTTTACTTGCCATTTCTTATTGCTCGTGTAGATGATTTACAAGTTTTCCTTTACAATTTTCCATTGACAAGGTTTACTTGTTCGTGTAGGTTTACTTGTTCGTGTAGACGACATAAGTTTCGGTTGTGCCCGCAATGCCTAAATCAAAAATATCCTTGCCACATTTTCCTTGTTGTCCGTCTACACGAGCAAATTTCTGACTTGACAATTTTTCGTTGTCAAGGAAAAGCTAGCATGCCAGCTTTTCCTTGACAACGAAAAATTGTCCACTATTCTCCATCTACACGAGCAATTTTTCTTTGTCAAGGAAAACTTGTCAAGGAAAAATTGCTCGTGTGAATGGGACTTTATAAAGTGGGCTGGGGGTCCTTTAGTTGTAGAACTTGAGGCTCTAGTGGGGTCCAAGTGCATGCCTTCTATATTGATTTTTGACGTCGGGAGGCTCGACGAATTTTTCGAAAACAAAAGTGAAATTCAAAGATATTTTTTTCTTTTTAGCCACTATTGCACCCGCTTTCCGTTAATAGTTCATCAGAAAATTAAACTAACCCGAGCCTTGAATTGAGTTTATGATAAAGCCAATCATGCACTCCATTGTTGAAAATAAATTCCTGCACAGCAAAAGTAGAGAAAAAAAATCGTTCACAGCGAGCGAAAGAAAAGTATGGAATAATCTCGAAAAAAATTCTTGCACAGCCTGAAGGCGGAAAACAAATCATGCATCACACAAGGCTTCTTCAATCTTCTTACAAGAGAAAATAAAACTGTAAAAGTGGTTAGCAATTTTGCATTACATTGGCCCTTCATTTTCTAGCTTTACAAGGGCAACTATCCTCAAAATCTTCAAGGAGGGCCATCGATGGCGCTTTTTTCATCACTGCCGGGCACGGGCACGACGCATTTCTTTTGTAACTACATCCGGGTCGACCTTCCTGTCTATGGATTGACCAATAGTAAATTTAGCCTCCAGGTAGGCTTTCTGCTTTTCATTTAATTGGTAGCAAGGGCTGTTCCATTTCCTTTAGCGCCCAGCCCGCCTTGAGGCTTTGGCCTTTGTTTGAGCTGCTAACCGAGCTTGAAAGAAAGGAAGAAGTGCAACGCTTTCGCTGAGGAGGGTGGCGTACTGTTGTTTGACCAGGTTCATTATAATTAGGGTGTGCCTCTCGGGTAACCTGGAGCAGGCTTCTAATGACAGATGGCGTTACAGGTCGGACGGCCGTTGAAACACTTTGATGCAGCCCCCGGGAGGTACTAGCCTGCGAGCAAGGCTCTCGTTCTTAGGGTTGGGAGGAAGGGGTTCGGGGGGCCTCCTCCCCTCCCAAACCGCGAACCCGGTCCCGACCCCGAGAGCTTGCTCGCAGGCTAGGGGGGTACTCCGATATGTCTTGGCTGGGTATGTGCCGCCCGGGTCTCCAAATTTAGACCCCGTTTTAGAAAGAATTTGCACTCAAAATGTTACCCCATTCTAAAAATAGGTCAATTTTTAACACTCTGATTCTAGAAAAATGATACGGAAAATGATATGCGATCTCGGATGGCAGAGCCTCGAAGCTCGCTGGGCTGTCAGCCGCCTATCCCTGATTGTCCACGGCCTTGTGGACGTTGAAAGTCAGATTCTGGTTAGGAGTACAAGTGGGCATGTAACTAGACGATCCAAGGTCAACACCACTTCTGGAATATCCTGCGCAGTATTTAATTTAGATTTCGTAGAAATTGCGTAACTTTCAATAGCCCATTTTTTAAAAAAGGTTATTTCTTTGTTTGTTCGACTTATACATCAAAATACGACAATTCTGCTTCCACACAAATCAGCAACATAATTGCTTTGATTTCAAACAGAAGATAAAGACGATAAAGTAACGATCTACAATTTCTTTATTCGCCATCTTATGAAGCTTTCGTGCGTTCGAAATATTATACCTCGTTCTGGGAAATGTCTCTAAAATGGATACCCGTTCGTTCTAGACCAGGAGTCCCAAAATTACGACCCCGTTAGGCGGCACATGCCCGTATAGGTATTTTTGGGAAGTACCCCAAAAGAGCGCCCCCCCCCCCCCCCCCCCCCCCCCCCCCCATAAATGACTTGTATATTTATCTACCAAATATACCTGAAAGACGATTTGAACATTAATTAAAATTGTACCAAAACGAAGGAAACAGACTTTATACATTTATACATTTCCAAAAACGGACGTTACTCCTGTGACTTTTCCACGGCAATTAATGTTCTTTCCTTGACCGATACCATAAGCACGCAGCAAATTCCAGTGTGCTACGCGTCACGCAATCTCTTTGCAACACATTGTGGGAAACTTCCGAACTGTCATTTAGCGACTGTTGTTTTAACAAATTTGGAGTAAATAACGCTATGATATGATCTACAAGGTTCAGATATTCCAAACACAGCAATATAATGGATCGGAGTGCAGGATTGTCTTTATTATAAACGCAATTCAAGGTTCGGGTCAGTTTAATTTTCTGATGAAAAAGCGGGTAAGTGTTGATCGCTGCTATTTGTAAGGTCGCACAACATGATCGATGTTCGTGTCTCTACTCCGTATCCCAACAAACTGCTTAAAAGATATCATTTTAAGTTAGCAAAGGATAGATAAAGTTCTTCTGAAGTCTTTACGATGCTGAAAAAGGCTCTATCTCAAAGGAACTATTTTTAGCGATAAACATTTGTTGCGTAGTGGCGACGCTCAGGTTCGTGTCACAAGTTCTCCTGGTGTCAAAAGTACCCTTCACATTTTGGTCTCTCGACTGGGCACTTTTAACGTGCCGCCAGAAATATTTCACCACAGTAAACAACAGAAGTTGTGCTTCAAGACCGTCTTAATTTTGTTTTCAAACTCAACGTATCAATTGGGTTTCCACGGCGTTGAAATTGGTTCAAATTTGCTAATTTTTAAAATGGAAGAAATCGTGTTTCTTCTAACGGCCGAAATATTCTTATTTCAACTGCTAATCCAAAGTAAATAACAGTAGTGTGAAGAACAAGAGCGTGTTTATGTTGTGGCCACATTTTATTTATGTATGGCATCGCGTTTTTCTGTACGAGCGAGATGAAAATGTGTAATTTTTCGCCAGTTTCACAACTGAAAGGCCGCCGATTTGCCGTTTTTCAAACTTTGCCCGTTTTCGAAAAAAATAAAACGTCGTTACAATTTTTAATGTTATTTTTGTAAATACGTTACTATAGAGATTATTTGGGCAAAATATGAAAAAATCCGAAATTTTGTGAGTGACGCCCGATTTTCGAAAATTTCAGACATTGGCTCTTAAAGGGATAGTACCACGAGGTTCCACGCGCGGCACTGTTCACTATTCTTGCACCGGAATTTTGGACATATCACTGTTAAAAGTGATTTTTTCTTTCTTTTGGCTATCAAAACAGATTTTTTGATTCAACAAATACCTCCACTTCTCGACGGCCTTTTTGAATTTGCGGAATCAAACTTGAAAAGTGGGCCGACGTTTTCAAGTTTCGACCTCGTGATACTATCCCTTTAAGCGCGTTCAAATGTTTGTTACGGGTATCGAGGTTTGCCACATTTGACCTTGAGGAGGCAGCGTGCCAAGTTTTTTTTCGTTTTCTCTTTTTGCCAAGGGCACAAGGGATATCTCTTTGCGACTTCGGTTGAATTTGAAGTTTCTGTTTGAATTATTTTTGTCAGCTGTAGAATCGAATTCTTGACCGAGAAACCAATTACGATTGTCTTGCGGCTCCGGTGATAACTGTCTTTGCGACTTGTAACATGATTGTATGACATTAGATCTGACAAGTTCGTACGGATTTTTCTTTGTAGCTGGAATAAAGGACTTCTGTACCTTTCAGAAGCAGCAAACAAGTTTCTGATCAAGCTTCGTTGTAAAAACATTGCAGTTACCTGCAAAAATGATTGAGATTAAACTTACTGAATAGAGCAGTGGTGAGAAAAAATGCCAAACACACAGCACGAAGGCACGAGGACATGAAGAAAGACCACTTCTTTGCACGTGGGGGAAAAACGTGCGCGTGCACCTTGCTGGACGAGTCTACGTCGTAAGGAGAAAAACGTGCGCGCGCACCTTGCTGGACGAGTCTATGACGTATTTCCGGTACTTGACCCAACCACAAAATCGAGTTTCTCTCCGCTAAATGTTCGTGCCCAGGCCTCCTGCGGGTTGAGGTTAGGTTGCGTTCTCATGACGTCGAACGCAATGATAAGAACGATAAGACCTTTCCATGTGCCAAATTTCGATTCAGTTCCATTCTCTTTGTGAAAGTTATCACGAATATACTGTTTTTCCCGGTAAGAGCCTTTGACCCAGGCCTTAAACTACTTGAGATGGGAAACCGTGGTGACTGGAGGAAAAACCCTTAGGATAGTGACAAGAACACAATCCACACAAGGGTCAGGGTCAGTCAAACCCGAGTCGCATTGATGGGAGACGAATGCTGTTGACGCTACAGTGCAATCCCTGCTTCCCCTACAACCTAAGTGTGATAAGGCTTAACTCAACCAACATTTCTTTTAAGCAGAAGCATTTTCGCATTTGTATCCACTTGATAACCTTTCTCATCTCAAGTTTGAGTCAAGTGACTTATATTCGTCTTTTAACGGTTAAAATCCTTCAACAAAAATGGGGAATGGAAAGTTACTTTCTCGTTTACTGTTGGTTTTTTGGTATGCTAGATTCTTGTGGATTAGGATTAGCTTACGAAAGAAGCGTTTTGTTTTAAGCGGCAAACATGCTCATCTGAATTGTCGGGCATATATGTAACGACCTATACTCAAAATCTGTTTCCTTGTTTTCATTTTTTAGTGGATGACGCACATGTGGCATACAAGCAGAGAATGTTTCGTAAATCGCCATGGACTAGATCCTAAAGATAATTGCAACATCCTTATCTTCTTCAGTGAGGTAAATTTAAAGACAATTGAATGTTTGTTAGACCAAGCATGTTTGGAAATATTTAAGCCTTTTTTACCGTTTTTAACATTTCTGATGTGTTCTTTCTTTCCGAGTTGTAAAGCATCTGCCAGTTTCTCCGATATAGTTACAGGGGCACTCAGCACAGGATTTCTTGTAGACTACGTTAGTTTGGTGGTCCAAATTTTGTACTATGGTGGGGGGGGGGGGGGGGGGGGGGGGGGGGGGGAGGTATGCGTTTGCGTGTACGTCCAAAGGTTAACGTAGCCAATCAAATTCCATGTGAGGCTGGACCGATATAGCTTCTTGAAGTCAATTTTAATAATTCCGAGCGTAGCGAGGTTCATAAATTTGTCGTGCCTCGGGAACTAAGTCGCGCGAATTCGAGCAAAAAAAAAATATATATATATATATATAAATCTGGAATCACATAAATCGCCTCTTCGATTGCCATGTTGCCAGCATGGTTGTCCTGATGGTGTAGTGGTTATCACACCTGACTAGTGTGCAGAGGGACGTGGGTTCAAATCCCACTCAGGGCAAATTTTCTTTCAAACATTTATTCAGTAAATATATATATATATATGGATGAAGGTGTCGTGCAGTTGCCTGGCAACAGCGCACGCAACAAAGCTTGAATGACGTCAGACAAACGAAAGAGGATGATGGGAACGCCTGTGGTACTACTTCATGTAAGCCTATATAGGAGCATGGTAAACAAAGATGGCGGACGGTAAACGGTACGCGAACCATCGAAAGGACCTTTTACCAACGTTTTTGGTTTCAAAGAAGACGAAGTGGAATGGCGAAAAGCCTCATACGCAAATCGAGACGCCACCAAAGTTTCAACTCGCGTGTGCACCCTCCCCCGAGCTTCGCGTGGTTCTGCGAGACACGTATTTCTAGTTACAATACTTATTTAAACATGAGTGGCTGGGAATGTTTTAAGATATGGCGCTAGAATTCTGTAACGTAATCGCTAAAGACCTAACCTGTGACGTCATAGTTCAAGATTCAGGATTAAAGAGGGAAAATGGCTAAGAATACCTAGAACGAATTGAAAGGGATATCAATTAAAAGTCTCTCGTTTCAAGCACAGTTTATGTTGCATTTAATTTGAACAAGGTGACAATTTAGAATTGAGGAAGCAAATTCAACATGCTTGCTTAGGCTAGAACCAAATTATCAGAGAGCTAATTATTTGCCATCGGACTTCCTTGCAGTGGTGTCCGCGTTGAGAGATTTCACTGTAGATATTCACTTGCGTATTGCGTACCTATGTTCTTTCGATGCGCCAAACTTTTGGCCACCGTTTTTCATACCTTCAACCAGTTAAGCCGCTGTTTGGTTGAAGTCAAATTGAAGTGGTTGGACGAATGGTTTACAATTAATGCAATTATACTGAGAATGATGTTCAAAGAAATGCGCGCGCTATGATTGGACAGGTAGAGTAGAGTTCATTATATCTCATTATTGTCATTGCTGACTTTGTTGTTTCATTTTTGCAGGTTGAGAGATGGTGTCCCTCTTTATCTGAGCGAAGACATCTTTATCCTTCTGGCATTAAACAGCACAATAACAAACCGGTTTGAAAAAATTATGATTACTTAATTTGCCTAACCCTTAGACGAAATTCTGTGGTGTGACCAGTCAAAAGAAAAGTGCTTCTCGTGGTACCGTTTCTTTTTCAATATTTTACAAAATATGTGATTTAAAATTTTTCGTAACAAATTTAAACTTTTGACACTCGTGAAAGTTAAACTAAAAGGGTTAACTCCAGTAAGCATGCAAAACTGCTTGTCCCTTCACAGATAAATGTCAGAGACGATCTCGGAGAATTGATGCAGAAAATGAGTGACAGTAAATACCAGTTTATGAGAGACCGTATAACAAGACTTTGGCCAGAATGGAGGCTCGCAGGAAAGACCCTCGAACAGAGAAAACCTAACTTTAGAAATCGACTGGTCAAAAACGTGAGTCTTCTCTTTTTAAAATGAAAACATTAACTATATATCGGAGTAGATGTTGCGGATTTTATGAAAGTCTGCTGTGTGTGGAGGTATGGGATTGAGCTGAAGTGTTATCAAGAACAATGACTTGTTAACGTTTTGCAATCTTCGGTATTTCATTCAGCTAGAACTTCATATATCGAAAAAAGCGAATTACGGCAACAACACGTTCTTGACATAAGCATGGAGTAAGGCCCTGGCGTGAGATCAAGAAATAACTTTCGAATGGAAAACGCTGTCGTGAGTGGATTATGCCAAAACGTCACATAATTTTATGTCTTCAATAACATGCATGCGCAAACGGTTTAAAGATTTCTCGTAAAGTCTAAAAACATCAAGCTGCTTAAAAGCTTATGTACATGAAAATTTGTTAGTCTTAATATTCTTGTTTTCACAATGAGATCTGATTTATTTTTAGTGTCGTCAAAGATCATTTCACTTTACTTTCATTTGTTATATTTTGCCACACATAAATTAAAAAAAAAGATATTATTTTAGGTAGTAGTTGACACGACAAAAGTCATGTTGGCAAACTCCAAAAAGTTGACAACCTCGTGTCATGCATCATACGACAAATGTCAAAACATGCATCTCAACCTGGACGTCCTCAGGGTTCTTTCTTCTCGAGGGAGGTAGGCAGAGAACCCTAATGAGTCTAATGATTAAAGGTTGCACATACTGAAATTGCAGCAAACGTTGACACTTCAAATGCGAGTTTGCCAACTCAAAAAAGATGGCGAAAAAGTTGACAAAAATAAAAACAAGTTCTATTTGTTGCCAATAGTTTGTTTGCCAATAGTTTGTTTGCCAACTGTTGATGACGTTCACACAGGCCGACTTGACGGTTTGCCAACGTAGGCACCTTAAAAGAAACCGCGAGGCATAGGAGTTATCAGGCCTCTGCTCTTTAATAGCATAGTGATACACGAGAAAACAAAATACTGGATGAATTAAATTTTGGCGGTTACCTACATGCATCCTTTTTATCTATTTTACATCATATGTCTGAACTGATAATTACTCTAAGCAAGTAAATGAATTATTAATTTGCGCTCGAATATAATTACTGTACTTATCAATGAGTGAAAATTAACCAAAGATATCCCCGAAAATTGTCGAAGATCATTTTATGTTTTCCGAAAAAAATGTGTTGTATTTCGAGGATTTCCGACGATTTCGAATTTCTTTCGAATTTGATAGCATTTTAAACAATTACTTGTAGCGTAAATCTGTACTGATGTATGTCGTACTCGTACAACTGAAGACCAATACAAATCAAAATTTGGCCGGTTTCAATGGTTACCCAACTAGTTTAGCTTTTTAGTTATTTTGGGTAACCAGCTACTGTATCTATTTTTAATTTATATATTATGTATACATCTTTGTAATTTTACAGTATAAATAAACGTTGTTGTTGTTGTTGTTGTTGTCAGTTTCCAGTCTTACTTTCCCTTTTTACTTTGCAACAGATTTTTGTCTATATGGGAGCCTTTGCTGCTCATGGAAACTGGCTGGAAAGGGCTTATCAAGGAGTACCACTAGGAGAGATGGTCCAGTGGAGCGATCTGATAGCTTCACTTTACGTCATTGGACATAACCTCACTATATCTGCCGAACGGGACACGATGAACAGGTATACTTATTATCATCGATTATACTTTAGTCTGTTGAGTGTAATCGTCCGGGTAAGTGTAGTTCTGAAAAGAACTATTGTTGTACACATAGACTGACGTTTCGACAACCTGAGCGGAAGTCATCTTCAGAGTCATGTGAATTGTGAACCGTCAGTCGTCGGTTATAGTGATCTGCATCAATTTTTTCCTTGTAATATCAAAGCCTCTGATGGATCAGGGAGGTCATAAGAATAAAGGACAAGTTGAAATCTCTAGATATTTTAACAGCTAAATTCTATGGTGAAGATAATAATTGAACATGCAGGGGTAGAGACAAGGGAGGAGCTGGCTTGTCTCATGACATACCGTAATGTGTGGAGTGTCAGGCACAGTGCCGACTTAAGTCTTGTCACTTAGGTCGACGGAACTGACATGCAGAAATTCTCCCCACTACTGCTATAACAAATGTACGAGGACAAGAAAGGAGAATTTGTATTTGATATTGGGAACTAAAGGGTTTGAGGTAACTACTAAGGTGTGGTTATATAATACTTATTTTGGACAGAGTCAATTTTGAATGGCTTACATTGTAAACATGAGTTGGATGTTTCATGCATTCTCGAATTGTTGAAAAAGTATCATGGTCATTATAATTAATATATACCTTATTCTCAGGACCTTCTCCCGTCTGCCCTCGTTAGCTCAGTCGGTTAGAGCCCTGTAAGATCTAATCCAGAGGTCGTGGGTTCGATTCTCGCCTAGGTCAAGATTTTTTCTTTGATTCTCATATTCTTTTTAGGACGTGCAGTCCTGAAGGATTTGTAAGGGTAACGCTTCTCAGCACTCATGAAAAAAATACATTTACATTTCATCCCCCGATCACTTCATACGAGTGCTACGCGGCGTTCACACATTCTTCTTCGCGTGGTCATAGTAAAATGAACAAGGAAGTCGTTGCAAAAAGAGAACAAGGCAGAACTGGTATACTTATAAAGGTAAATTAAAGTCGCCGAAGTAACAAAGATACCCTCCGACTATGACGCCATTCTGCCATTCTGCAATTGGACAAGAACATGATGCGGACGAGTCGCTAAATGTTTTAGTGGCAGTCAACATGTTACTGTGTTATCTTGCCAGATTGATCGATGCAAATCCCAACAATAAAGACTGTGCGAAGAGACTGGAACAGAAAGCTTTTGATCTTATTTATATTGATTACATTGGGTTATGGGTTCTTGAAAGTGACCTGGGACCAACAAAGTCGCACTACAGGTAAAACAACAGCAACAGAGGAAATTTAATTTAATAAACAAACAGAAAAGCAATATTTTGAAGTAGCTAACCTCGATCCATTGGCCAAATTAACTCAGTTACAGCAAAAGGTTTTATTATCGAACCAACCGGGAACAAATAATATCAGGAGCTTATTACCCCTAATAAGCTCCTGATAATTAACTATTATAGCGCGAAAGCGCGCGTGATATCGCCTAATACTTAGCCGACGAGGCCGTAGGCCGAGTCGGCTAAAATTAGGCGATATCACGCAAGCTTGAGCGCTATAATAGTTTTATAATTCAACACATTGATAACACAAAGCACAGTTTGAAGGGAAAATTTCGCCGACAAGCCTTTTATTTTAAAAAAAGCTTACATATGTTTTAACGCGCGAAACTTGCAACATCACACAGTTCAGGAATGAAAGTGGCGCCTTTGTCAATATTGCGCAAACTTGAACACTATAACTGTTTTATAATTCAACACATTGATAACAAATCACAGTTTCGAGAAAAAAATCATTGAGATATACAACCTTTCATTAGGTAAAAAGGCTAACAACAATATTTTACCTCGGACCATTTCTTAAACAACAAACAGCGAATGCCGAAACTTTTGCCAAGCTAAAATTAATTTAGCGTACACAATCAGTTGAGAGTTTCTACGAAGAGTTTTCGTCTACTCAAAGAACGGGACAGAGTAGTGACTACAAGAATTAAAACACAGTAAAATGGCATAGAATGTCTTAGTTACAAGTGTTTCGTATCTTAAAAAGTTCAATTCAGAATCAAAACAAATTGAACAAACACACGGCTACGAACCTAAACATAGCGGCGAAAAGTCGGAAAGAACTGCAGCGTACAAAAATTCACAGCTAAAGGATACAAGAAACGGTTAAAACATCGTACCTGTAGTTGATTTGGCTTTTTATTCCCTTCCATCAGCACCAAATTTTCAAACATCGAAGTACAAGCTGAGTCGATCAATGTTGTTTACAAACTTGCTCGTTTTTTAGCTCCTACAGCCGTAACGACGAGATCAGAAACTTTTCTGAGAAAGCATCAAGTCTATATCATATTCCAGAGGTGATTACCAAAGGAATTTTACGAAAATTGTGCTCATTCATTTACTCCTTGTCGAGCGGTTAAACTTTGAACCAGTTTTCATTCAGCTTCGCCAAGAAACACTGCGACCGCGACAACGCGAAAATTTCGCGCCTTTTTTGTCCTGACCAATCATGTGAACAATATTTTTTCTCTTTTCTTTTCTTCTCTTCTCTTTTTTTCTTTCTTTTCCCTTTTTTTAACTAATAGTTCACGCACTTTTTCGCCCAAAAACACGAAATTGCAGGCAGCAGTCATTTTCACTTTCCTTCAAAATGCCAAATTTACCGCCATCGCTGGTTATACGTCATGTGGACATAACATATATCGATAACTTTTTGACCATATTTGGGCAGTGTATCAATGTGTTGAATTATAATAGCTATTATTATACATTGGTGTCACTAGCTCGATTTTGATTTACTATAAGCACGCAGCTAATTATTGCTTGCTGTTTCTGTTACGTCATACCTACAGACAATGAATTTTATATATGTAGAAGTGACGTCATACCTACAGACAATAGTTTTATGCATGCAGAAGTGACGTAAGTTGTTTACTTACAAGTTGACTGCTGTGCATTGATCACTTTTTGTTGCGCGCTCTTGTCTTTACAAGTGCAGCTCAGGAATATGCATAATAAAACAATTATTGGATTCGGTTTTCGCATGATAGCGATAATTATCAAGGCCTCAGTTTGTGTTATCCGCCTCAGCCTTCGGCTTCGGCAGATAACACAAACTTTGGCCTTGATAATTATCGCTATCATGCTCAACCTCATCCAATAATTGTTAAATAATGCAATGGACTAATCTGGTACTTGGACTCCCACAATTTTGGCTCCAATTCGTCATGAGTGCGTTAAATTATCCGCTGTGCCCCGATGTTTTTTTCCAGATGATCCAGCCAACCTCATCCCCCCCCCCCCCCCCCCCCCCCCCAAAAAAAAAAAAAAGAAAAGAAAAGAAAAGAAACAAAAACAAAACAAAACAAACAGATAAACAAATAAACAATCAAACAAAACCAAAAAAATCATACATCCCAATTATACAAAATCCAAAAAGGGCCAGAGGTTTGTAAGAACTTCAACTGCTACCAAGGTGTATACAACTGCGACAGAAAGGCATTCTATTTTTCTTTTACATCAAACAAACAAATAAACCTGTGTAGTAAGGTAATAATGCATTGTGCGTATCAACTGTTTTTTGTCCGCTAAATACCATGTACCGAGTAAACCAAATGCACTGTTTTGCATGTTCTTTTTTTCTTTTTACAAGGTATTGAAATACGTGCGTGTTGTTAGCGCGGTTATCACTTGAGTGTCGTAATACCAAAACCAAAGTAATGACTCCCTCCAGCCAATCACAACAGACAATCCAATGAACCAATCAGTACACATGTAGCCGGCGCCAAGCGCGGGAAAATGCATATGAACAAGTCACAATTGGCTCTGGTTTTACTTCTGATTGGTTGATAAAGTGGCGCGATCGAGATTTTATAGCCAATCACAAAGCATAATAATGCAAAACCAAAGCAATTGCGAAATTATATTCGACACTCAATTCGAAACCGCTCCAATTGTGCAACAACTTAAACGCAATTTCGTCAGTTTTCATTCGGTAACAAAACCAGCCTGCCCAAGCAGCGTTCGAAATTCAAAACGTGCTACTCAGCGCCCATTCCCTTCGCCCTGTATGCTGTTGAAAGGAAAATTTGAAGTCAATGTCTTATTAAAAATCACTTGGCACCAGCTAATTACCTTAACTACGTTTACTTTTTTTTTTACTTTAATTAATTTTAATTAATTAATTGGTTTTTTTTTCTGTATCCAGTTGTAATTTACGGATCTTGGACTCGTTTGGTACTGATGCTGAATGTAACTACGCCGAGTACGAGGGTCTGGAACAAGGGTTAGAATGTGGCTGGGGTCATGCTGATGTGCACCTTCGACAGATGATGACCATGTTTCGTAAGACAATTATTGTATAAAGTTCTAGAGATTAACAGCTTTTGTGCTCACCAGGGTAACGCAGGTCGCGTTAATTACTTCTTTTTAATTTTGAAGACTTCGACTGAAAACCATTTCCTCCATTACGAGAAACAATTCATTTCGAAACAACGCCCAGGTTAGAAATTCAACAGCAATATAGAAAATTATTAAGCATCGCGATCTGACTAGCCTGTGTACAGACGCCCCTCCCCTTTTTTTGAGGGGAGGGGCGTCTGTACACAGGCTAGATCTGACAGCAAACGACACGATGACGGCACTAAGCAAACGTAATATACACACAAATTTTCGCATAAGTTTTACGTAAACTTACTTGAATGTAGATAAATTTATTTAATGCTAAAAACGATTTCCTATAGTATGAGCAAAAGCCAGTTTAATCGTGAGTTTAATTTGATATAGTATACCAAAATATACTTTGGTGAAATTTAACTGAGACGTTTTCGATACATCTTAACAGTCCTTAACACATGATGATTATTCTGTTGGCTTTAAAGACCCCAAATTTTACTAAATAATTTAAAACTGTCACCAAGGATTAGTGACAGACATGCAAAACTACAGAGAAACAGACATACAAACTAAGCCATTACAGTTTTCTGTTAAATGAAGAAATGGTCATCGCAGATACGAATTGGTAAATCGGTAATTTCAAAAATTGGGTTCGCAACTGGGAGGAGTATGTTATCACAGTTTCACGCTAATATCCTTGTACGGTTAAATTTATATATGCATTAACACACTGACGATAACAGGGATCACCAAAAAGATCAGAGGTACTAAGAATAAAATATATCAAATACCATTCTCCTTGAATTTAATACCGCTTCACTTTTCAGGAAACTCGACTCAATGGTTAGGATAAAATATTTGTAAGATTAAGGGCGCGTTTTTTGGGACATTCGCCATTCAAAAAACACAGAATAACCTCTAAATATTGCAACTATTACTCTCGTAAAATATGGAAAGAAGTCACTACTTTTACTATGTGTAACTTGAAAATGTTTGGTGTGTGAAAAGGTAAACAACGTAGTTTTGTTAGCGTATTCTGATTTCAGAATGACCAGAATATGTCCCCCCCCCCCCCCCCAAAAAAAAAAAAAAAAAGAAAGAAAGAAAAAAAAACGCGCCTCAGATTCCACCGCAGGGGACGTTGGACAGGCATACAGTACAACGAACTATCTTTTGCCAGCCGATAACAAAAGCCATCTTTGTGTTTCACCAGCGCATAGCCCAGACAACCTTTTTCTTGGATTTGTTGTTGACAAGGCAGTTGCCATAGACAAGAGCAAGATAAACTCGTTGAATGAGACAACTAATTCAAAAGATGACAAGCCGATTGGTCTTCTTTATGCCAAGGATGTTCTATTCTTAAAGGTCAGTTTGTCATGGCCAAATTAAACTTGTCGGTTTTTTCTTCAGTTTCTTTCCTTAAAATGATGATACTTGTTGTTGATGTCACGGTCTTATAACAAACCGCCGGGTGTGAAGATTGAAGATTCCTGTGGGGGGGGGGGGGGGGACTCCCACATGAAAGGTACCGGGATGCTCTAAGGAAGGAATGTCATCAAGATGTCATTAAGGGTGGCACGTGAAGAATAAAACTAAAAACATTCTATACGTTATCGTCATTAGTCACTATAACTCTTGTTTGTCTGTCATTTTTAGAATGGTATCTGTTAGGGGTCAAATAAACCTTGAGCCACGCCCAGATTGGTCTCCTTTAAGAGTTTAATTCAAAATTTAGACAGCATCCCCGTACCTTTTATATGGGAGTCCACCCCCCTCCGGGTAAAGATGAGTAAGGGGATAGAAGAAGAAGAGAAGGTGGTGTTGTGGTGTAATTCCTTCGATTTATTGGAGTTGTTCAAAAGAGACTTTTATTTTAGAAGGAACAACGTTCAATAGCTTTCCGTTTACTCTCGGTGTAACTTGCTTTTTTCCTGTTAAAGTAATGTTTTATTCTCCTTTCTGATGATATTTCTTAGCCATTCTTCAATTTTATCTTACAATTTTAGTTCAAGTTAGTTCTAGTTTTATTGGTTTTAAAATCGAAGATGTGGGTCTGGGATAGTTGATCGAATTTTGTTATCGATGACGTAAAATCTCAGTGATAGTTTCATTTGACACCGATAAAATCTCAAGGGGAGTGGGTGGGGCAGGAGGAAGCATTTAATCAATTTCCAACATTGCAACAATTAGTTCCCTTAATCGCACAATTTACCCATTGAGATTATCATTTAAGGATTTTCATTAATTAAAAAGTACCCTAAGTTTCTAGTGTCTTTAAATAATTGTGTGCTTACTCTCTCTTTTCTTTAATCCACGCCAGGATAGGAGAGAGTACATCAACATTCTTAGCAAGTATTTAGAGATACACGCCACAATTAACAATAATACTGAAGTAAGTTTATGTTTAAGTCTAAATAATATAGCAACCAAAAAAAATGACATATGGCTTGCCGTGATGGTTGAGGCTGAAAATCGACTATTTAGTTGGTATGAGGGTTGTGGTAAATTAAAAGGAAATTCCGGTTTTAGTGTTCCATCCATAAACTGTACCCCGCGAAAGTACTACTGGGCAATTTTAAATTAAATGGTGGCGACGTAGCATTTTATTAAAAAGAAACATTTTAAGTAACGTATTGCGAGGCCTATAGGCCATTTGCATGAGTTGGCCTACCTCTCATTAAAATTATGGCCAATAATAATATGGTGAAGAGCATGATGAAATTAGCAAGAATGCCAGTTTCAAACATACTATACAGAACGAGAGAAGCGCGACAGAGGGAACGACTGGGGACAAGTCAGCTATACGCCATTAAAAACTCACGCTTAAACACCAGGACCCGGATGTTCAAAAGGTGGATATAAATCACTATCCAGTGGATAACACAATGGAGTTTGCTAATACTTATCCACAGCATAGTAATTTATCCGGTGGATAGCGCTATCCACCTTTTGAACAACCGGGGCCTGCGGCCCGTTTCTCAAACGTCCCGGTAACATTTATTTCATTTATTTGTTTACTCCAAACCTTTACAGATGTTCATAATTAAATTTGAATCACGTTATATTAGGAAGGAGAGGAGAGGGCACGTCTAGATAAACTAATATTGTGCCCCCTAAAGTTATAGAAGTAAAAAGGTAAAGGAAAACTTATAAAATAGCTTGGTAAAATGTCAAAAGAGATGATGTTTCATTAGTATTGAGCAAGGTACCAGCGTAAAAGTGCTTTTCTAAACATCTTTCTAGGGCCCGGAAAGCTATTTTCTGTCTGCAATGTTCACATTAAAGATGCATATTTGTTGGTTTTAAAGGGTAAGCAATACAATTCTAAGGTGACGAAACAATTCTGGCTAGTTTGAGGGTTATACACCCTATGGATTCTGATTTTATAATTTAGCTCCGGGCCCGGAAAAATTATCGGGACTTCGAGAAACGGGCCCCTGGTCCGTAAAATTGGCAATCTTGTTAATTTCATCATATTCTTTCCATTTCGGGTGGTCTTTAAGTTGCAGCCCATAAGTGGACCACGTGATCATTGTATTATTCAAGGTGGGAACTGAATAAACTTGGCTCTAAATTAGACAATATCAGAAACTGCTAGTACTGTTATAACTCAGTCTCTGTACATTTGACAGGTCGCTGAACAGTACTTACAAGAACTTCTACCAGATAACGTCATTAATCACGGGATAATGAAAGGAGGCGACCTTCAAAAGCTTTTAAGAAGAGCCAAGGTATCAGTAATGAGGGAAGGGTAGGGCACATTTTTGAGCATCAGTATGGCAAAGAAATAAGGCCAGCAAATTGTTGCGTGTAAACAGTGCCCGGATGAAAGATCGCGTTTTCATGACTATGACCAGGAGCTGGCTTTCAGCTTGCTTTACTTCCTTGAAATAGAAAGAAAAAATCACGCAAAGAAATATGAATAAAAAGACAAAAAAAAAAACGAATAAAAAAATTCAAAATTCTACCAGAATGGAAATGTTCATTTCTTGATCGCCTGTCACGAAATCAAAATTGATGAACTGTAATCCTGCGCATGCACTTTTTCTCCAAACTACTACTTCGGTTTTGCTCTAAAGGATCTTTTCATCCAATTCAGTTGTATACTTGGTGGCATTTGGCGATATAACATGGAAATTAAGTGAACACATTTTCGTTATTTCGGCGGGAAAGTGTCCCTTTAATGTATTAGTCAAGAATGATCAATCATCCTTTAGTATATAGTGTAGTAGTATAGTATAGTATAGTATAGTATAGTATAGTGTAGTGTAGTGTAGTATAGTATAGTATAGTATAGTGTAGTGTAGTGTAGTGTAGTATAGTATAGTATAGTATAGTATAGTGTAGTATAGTATAGTATAGTATAGTATAGTATAGTATAGTGTAGTGTAGTGTAGTGTAGTGTACTGTACTGTACTGTACTATACTATACTAGTATAGTATACCATATACTATACTATATATACTATACATTATACTATACTATACTACAGGGTGTCCCAAAATTCGTTCCTCTACTTTACAGTCCTGTATTTTATTCTGTATTGTGTCATGTTATAGCCATTTAATAAAAACCTTCACAAAAACAATCTAGTTTAATGTCCTTATTACTTACGGGGTTAAATGCAGCAAGCCTTTCATTCCATATTCCCGCTGAAATATGAGATTATAAATCGCGCGCGAAAATTTCCCGCCATTTTACGGCATTTCACAGCCGCGAGTTGCTCTGAATAAATTGTCAGTGTTTTGCTTAGCGGCTTATAAAATAAATCCTCTCAAAGTCAAAACAATCTCCTATTTACTAGCACAAGCATTTATACTTAGATCTTCTGGTCTTCCTGTTCAACAAATCGCCAGAGAGAGAGAGAGAGAGAGAGAGAGAGAGAGAGAGAGAGAGAGAGAGAGAGAGAGAGAGAGAGAGAGAGAGAGAGAGAGAGAGAGAGAGAGAGAGAGGGGGGGGGGGGGGAGAGGGGGGTGGGGAGGTTAGGGTTAGGAAGGTCCGTCATGTCATCCAAAACGGCCGCCAAGATGTCCAATTTATCAGAGAAATTCCGAAATTCCAAATAGTTTTTGCTAGAGTTGTAAACTATGATACAACTAGATACAATTAAAAATTTTGCTGCTTTTTAGTAGCGTTTTATGTTTTTTTTTTCACCGAAAAGAGGTGAAAAACACGCATTTTTATTCAATATACTACTTATGACGTCATATACCCAGGGTTAGCATCAATTTTAATTCCAGTTAAATAAATAATCAATGGAGATTTTTCCGAAGTAATTTTGCCCTTTAGTTTCGACTTTGACTTGTCTCCACATGTAACTTAAAAATAGCTTTTGAAAACTTTTCTAACAAGAGAAATTAAATCCTCGGTTAAGTTTTAATTCTGGGTTAGCCTTAACCGGCTTTCGAACAACCGGGCACAAGACTCTATCCCTTTAACCGGTTTTAACAACTCGCCCAGATCTATCCGACACTTTCTCTGTTGAACACAGTGTATGAGTTGGTTAGGAAACTAAGTACAACAGTAACATGTGTTTTTACCTAAACAAGAACAACAACTCTTCGAGTAGTGAAGTCATGCTTTAAGAAGCTTTAAGGGTCTTGTAAGTGCCCCTAAGGTACGAGAATTAAATTCAATATATTGTTATGATGTAAGTTCCTTTTACTTGATATGTTTCGTTTCGTCATTTTCCTTTTTCTTATGTTGTAAATAAATCCAATCATCCATGAGCTTGAAGTTGCTATATCAACGATATGACGTCAGACTAACACTTCGCCTCAGGCTATAAACCACTTCACCGGAAATCTGAAATTTTCACAAATTGCAGCCCATTTTATAGAGTCGGTCGCCTTGGCTCATAGCCAAGGCACGACTCAATTAAGTGATTTTATATTTGTTTACATGTTTGCCAGGTATTTATTGGACTAGGTTTCCCGTATGAAGGACCTGCACCTCTTGAAGCCATTTCACAAGGATGTGTTTTCATCAATCCCAAGGTAGGATACAGCAAGATCTAACCTATAAACAATAATTATACCCATATAAATTATTATTTGACTTTATGAAGGCTATTTTGTATGTATCACTAAAACGGCTACTTATATGTAAAAACGTAACTGTGTTTGCAAGGACCACCGTAACAAAAACTTGTAAAACCTGTAAGACCCTGAAGAAGAAGGGTTGTGCCTTTCGAAATATTGGATTCAAATACAATTTCCGTACCGTTTAATCAGCCTCGCTTTTGTATCATACTTATATGTAGGCTCTTTCGAGAACTAATTTTAAAATTTTGTTGATGTCCAATTTTCATATTGTAGTTCGAACTTCCTCATAACCGCAAGAACACAGACTTTTTCAAGGCGAAGCCTACATTTAGAGAGGTTGGCTAACTTATTCCGTTTTAAGTAATGATCCGCATAAGAAGGATAGCGCTGAACGGCAATGGAATGTCAAGATTTTTCATTGTTACAACTAGTGATCTCATTGGCCTAGACTCAAAAACCGCTAAAAAGTTAAGGTTCAAGGTGCATTTTGTCTAATTTTTTTAAGGTTTCAAGTAATTTGAGACCCAATCGCACAACATACAATTTTTAAAAGAAATTGTATTTGGGGAACTTCATCAAAGAAGCAAAATTATTAGCTATTGTCTTCTGCTATTCTGATTGGTTAAGCACGAACATTTCCTAAAATTTATTTAACGCAAATGGATTTTCTTTATTTTTATAATGAAATATAATTATTAACCATCAGCTCCTCCTCTATTCTTGAAATCAAAGATATTCTATGTGGGAAAGAGCTAATGCCGCAGAACAATGAAGTTTGCTATCGTTCTTATGTGGAACAATACTTAATTTATAACGTTTTGTGTTATTGTGTAAGCTAATTCTGTGCGGGACATGATGATTGATCAAATTACATTGCATTACATTATCTTTCCTTATCTTATACCTAACCTTACCTTACCTTACTTTACATTACCTTACATTATATTATATTACATTACCCTTCATTACATTACATTACATTACATTACATTACGTTACTTTATATTACATTACATTACATTACTTTCGTTACATTAAATTTTATTACCTTACATTGCAATACATTACATTATATTACATTATATTACAATACATTTCATTATATTTCAAAATTCACTTTACCTACAGCTTTACTACCCTAACGAATAAATTAAAGTTTTGACATTTAAAGGTGAATTATTTGGTTTCTAAAGGGAGGGGGGAGGGGGTGGTTGATCTGGTCTGTGCTCGATATTATTTCTTTTACTGCATTTCTTCGGGAATTGTTTTACTAAAAATACTGATTTCAGGCTTTTTCGGGTTTAAAATATTTATTTTCCGGCAAGTTGGCTTGCAGGATATCTATTTTTTTAAATTAACCCGCTCCTCCTCTTCAGAAGTAAAATAGTTTCACAACTGCTTTTTTTATAAACAAGAAATCAGAGAATTAACTCTGTGTGTAAATTATAGTGCTAAAGTCAACCCATATATTTCCCTGTACTGAGCGTTAGCCCTAGTAAGGAAACGAGGGACCACACGAGGGAAAGAAAAAAATATTTGACCTCGGTGGGATTCGAACCCACGACAGTCCGAATTAGATCTTCCGTCGCTCTACCGCTTGAGCCACGAGGCCGTACGGGAGCAGATCGTGGGTAATAAGGTGGTAATTCGTGGCAATGAGGATGTGAAGGGTACAAATAAATGTTGAGCAACATTTATTTGCTTTTTTTATAGTTGACGTCACAGCACCCATATATGGAAACATTTATTGGCAAGCCTCATGTTTACACCATTGATATAAATGATCTTGATTTAGTAGAAACCACTATACAGGAAATCATATCTTTGAAGGTAACGTAGCCTGGTGAAGGGCATCCAACACTCTTTTCAATGTTTTAATAGTTAGGAATTAAGAGCCAATGTCTGAAATTTTCGAAAATCGGGCGTCAGTCACAAAATTTCGGATTTCTTTATATTTTGCCCAAATAATCTCTATAGTGAAGTATTTTCAAAAATAACATTAAAAATTGTAACGGCGTTTTATTTTTTTCGAAAACGGTTAAAGTTTGAAAAACGGCAAATCGGCGGCCTTTCAGTTGTGAAACTGGCGAAAAATTACACATTTTCATCTCGCTCATACAGAAAAACGCGCTGCCATACATTAATAAAATGTGGCCACAACATAAACTAGTGTTATTTACTTTGGATTAGCTGTTGAAATAAGAATATTTCGTCCGTTAGAAGAAACATCATTTCTTCCATTTTAAAAATTAGCAAATTAGAACCAATTTCAACGCCGTGGAAACCCAATTGGTACGTTGAGTTTGAAAACAAAATCAAGACAGTCTTGAAGCACAACTTCTGTTGTTTACTGTGGTAAAATATTTCTGGCGGCATTTTAAAAGTGCCCCGTTGAGAAACCAAAATGTGAAGGGTAGTTTGACATGAAAACTTGTGACACGAACCAGCGCCGACGCTACGAACAAACAAGAAAATGCGCAAAAAAATAGTTTCTTTTGAGATAAAGCCTTTTTCAGAATTGTAAACACTTCAGAAGAACTTTATCTATCCTTTGCTAACTTAAAATTATATCTTTTAAGCAGTTTGTTGGGATACGGAGGAGAGACACGAGCATCATGTTGTGCGACCTTATACAAATACAGTAACAGTGATCAACACATACCGGCTTTCAAAATTAAACTGTCCCGAGCCTTGAATTGCACTTATAATAAAGACAATCCTGCACTCCGATCCATTATATTGCTGTGTTTGGAATATCTGAGCATTATTTACTCCTAATCTGTTAAAACAACAGACAGTTGGGAAGTTTCCCACAATGTGTTGCAAAGAGATTGCGTGACGCGTAGCACACTGGAATTTGCTGCGTGCTTATGGTAATGTCAAGGGAAAAACATCGCCGTGGAAAAGGTTTCAGGTCAGTGTCATTTATAAAGTGGGCTAGGGGTCCTTTAGTTGTAGAACTTGAGGGGGGTCCGAGTGCATGCCTTCTATATTGATTTTTGACGTCGGGAGGCTCGAAAGTGCTTTTTACATCACAGTCAAAACAAGATATTTTCGGGAAAAAAAGTGAAATTCAAAGATATGTTTTCTTTTTAGCCACTATTTCAGACATTTCAGTCACAGTCACAGGAGTAACGTCCGTTATTGGAAATGTCTTATAATAAAGTCTGTTTTCTTTCGTTTTGGTACACTTTCAATGTTCAAACCGTCTTTCAGGTATATTTGGTAGATAAATAATACAAGTCATTCATGGAGGAGGGGGGGGGTTTCACCCTTTTACTACGCCCCTTGCCGGCTCTTTTGCGATAACACACCGCCTTTATACTCTTATAAACTGATTTCGATTTTGAGGCGTCAATACTGCATTATATTAACGGCTAGTTAGGAGAAAATATATTCCGTATTGGGCGGAGTCGCGAAGCGACGGAGCCTAATACGGAATATATTTTTTTCCAACACCGTCAATATAATGCAGTATTGACGCCCGCAAAATCGAAATTATTTTGTATCACGATTAAACATTGTCTAGATTTTTGAGACGTCAATGCGACTTTATATTGACGTCTCAAAAGCAAGCAAAAGTATCTGAGAATTGTGATACTATTACAGATGCGAGCTACAGCTGGCTGTCAGTTTTGTTTTCGGCTGGTGGGTTTAAAGCTGTTTCTGTGATATCTCCACCGCAAGTTACAGTCTTAACAGCCACGTCCGATGACAAGGAAAACAGTGCTGAACCACCAACATCCATGCAATGTATTTTCATGCCCACAGGAAGGCTGCATCCCGTTTGGGAAGGGGGGGTACTCCCCAAAAATACCTGTTTGAATTCGGGTATGCGTCGCCTAACGGGGTCGTAATTTTGGGACTCCTGATCTAGAACGAACGGGTATCCATTTTAGAGACGTTTCCTAGAACGAGGTATAATATTTCGAACGCACGAAAGCTTCATAAGATGGTGAATCAAGAAATTGTCTATCGTGGCTTTATCTTCTGTTTGAAATCGAAGGAATTATGTTGCTGATTTGAGTAGAAGCAGAATTGTCGTGTTTTTATGTATGAGTCGAACAAACAGAGATATAACATTTCAAAAAATGGGCTATTGAAAGTTACGCAATTTCTACGAAATCTGCACAGGGAACGGTCACAGGGAACGGTCAGCGGTCATTCAGTTATAGTAATGGCTTTTACAGATCAAATCGTTAATGTCTTGGTCTCGCATAAGGGAGGATTTAAAGTAGTCAACATAAGAAGCGTTATGAATGTGAGGTGGCAGATGGTTCCACTCTGGGAAAGTGCGAGCAAAGAATGATGCTCTGTAACAACTCTTGAGCGCTAGGACATTCCCGGGGGGAGGTGTGGGTGGGAGTACTCAACAAAGTTTTGTACGGGGATGCTCCGCCCCGAGGTTCAAACCCTTACCCTTTCATATATCGTTTTTGACAGGAAAGGTACCCCTTTCATATACCTTTCATTGAAAATGGTACCCCTTTCATATACCTTTCATTGAAAATGGTACCCCTTTCATATACCTTTCATTGAAAATGGTACCCCTTTCATATACCTTTCATTGAAAATGGCACCCCTTTCATATACCTTTCATTGAAAATGGTACCCCTTTCATATAGCCTTTACGTGCGTCTTTTTGATATATTTTGAAAGGCCCTTTTTATAATACTTGAATGGCAGTTTTCCCTACCTTTTTTATGCTTCAACTCGTCTTTTCGCTACCCTTTCCTATTCTTCGTGAAAACCCTACCCTTTCATATACTTCAACTCGTGAAATCCCGACCCTTTCATATACTTCCAACCTCAAAAAGGTACCCCTTTCGGGCGGAGCATCCCCGTATAGCCCATTATAGGGAGTACCCCCTCCCCCTCCGAGAGGATATTTCAAAAGTGGTGTTGACCTTGGGATTGTCTAGTCTTGACCAGAATCTGACTTTCAACGTTCACAAGGCCGTGGACAATCAGGGATAGGCGGCTGACAGCCCTGCGCGCTTCAAGGCTCTGCCATCCGAGATCGCATATCATTTTCGTATCATTTTTCTAGAATGGAGTGTTAAAAATTAACCTATTTTTAGAACGGGGTAACATTTTGAGTGCAAATTCTTTCTAAAACGGGGTTTAAATTTGGAGACCCGGACGGTACATACCCAGCCAAAACATATCCGAGTACCCCCCTAGCCTGCGAGCAAGCTCTCGGGTTGGGAACGGGCTCGCGAATTGGGGGGGATGAGGAGGCCTCCCGTACCACTAATGAACCTGGCCAAACAACAGTACGCCACCCTCCTCAGCGAAGGCGTTGCACTTCTCCCTTTCTTTGCAAGTCTCAAGCTCAGTTAGCAGCTCAAACAAAGGCCAAAGCCTCAAGGCGGGCTGGGCGCTAAAGGAAATGTAAAAGCCCTTGCTACCGATTCAACGAAAAGTCGGCCCGGATGTAGTCACAAAAGAAATGCGCCGTGCCCGTGCCCGGCAGTGAAGAGGAAAGCGCCACCGATGGCCCTCCTTGAAGAATTTGAGGATATATATATAGTTGCCCTTGTAAAGCTAGAAAATGAAGGGCCAATGTAATGCAAGATTGCTAACCGCTTTTACGGTTTTATTTTCTCTTGTAAGAAGATTGAAGAAGCCTTGTGTGATGCATGAATTTTTTTTCCGCCTTGAGGCTGTGCAAGAATTTTTTTTCGAGATTATTCCATACTTTTCTTTCGCTCGCTGCGGACAATCTTTTTTTCTCTACTTTTGCTGTGCAGGAATTTATTTTTTGGTAATTGCCAGAACTTTTCGCCCAGGGAGCAAAGTATTTCTCAAATTTCAGTGCGCTACGCGTCACGCAATCTCTTTGCAACACATTGAGGACTGTCATTTAGCGACTTTCGTTTTAACACATTTGCAGTAAATAACGCTATGATATGATCTACAAGGCTCAGATATTCCAAACACAACAATGGAGTGCAGGATTTCCTTTATCATAAACGCAATTCAAGGCTCGGGTAAGTTTAATTTTCTGATGAACTATTAACGGAAAGCGGGTGAGTGTTGATCGCTGTTATTTTAATATAAGGTCGCACAACATGCTTTTGTCTCTACTTCGTATCCCAACAAACTGTTTAAAATATATCATTTTTAAGTTAGCAAAGGATAGATAAAATTCTTCTGATGTCTTTGCAATTCTGAGAAAGGCTTTATCTCAAAGAAACTATTTTTTTTTGCGGTAAACACTTTATTCGTTGCGTCGGCGCTGGTTCGTATCACAAATTTTCCTGTCAAACTATCCTTCACGTTTTGGTCTCTCGACGGGGCACTTTTAAAATGCCGCCAGAAATATTTTACCACAGTAAACAACAGAAGTTGTGCTTCAAGACTGTCTTGATTTTGTTTTCAAACTCAACGTACCAATTGGGTTTCCACGGCGTTGAAATTGGTTCAAATTTGCTAATTTTTAAAATGGAAGAAATAATGTTTCTCCTAACGGACGAAATATTCTTATTTCAACAGCTAATTCAAAGTAAATTACTGTAGTTTAAAGAACAAGAGTGTGTTTATGTTGTGGCCAGATTTTATTGATATATGGCATCGCGTTTTTCTGTACGAGCGAGATGAAAATGTGTAATTTTTCGCCGGTTTCACAACTGAAAGGCCGCCGATTTGCCGTTTTTCAAACTTTGCCCGTTTTCGAAAAAAATAAAACGCCGTTACAATTTTTAATGTTATTTTTGAAAATGCTTCACTATAGAGATTATTTGGGCAAAATATGAAGAAAACTGAAATTTTGCGTCTGTCGCCCAATTTTCGAAAATTTCAGACATTGGCTCTTAAGTTTTTCCATGAGACAATTCGTAGATACAAAATACTGGTGATAGTTATCTTTGGAGTCTTGGTAGACCTATGGCAGTTGCATATAAAGCAAACATGACGGGTTGATATCAACTAGATTCGAACCCTGATAATTTATTAACATCTCTCATACCAGTGCAAGATTTCTTGACTACCCATTGAACTTTCAAGTCTTTTGGAGCTTAAGGCCGACTGTGAGATTAACTTAATCGTACACGTGGAAACTTGCGCTTTGCAACTTATTTAAAGGAGAAGGTCATTCCAAAACGGTACATTTTTTCTTTCCGCCAATAAAAAGTTAATGTAAAGATAAGGTACTTACCAAAATTTCAGCTTCCAAAGAGCTTTTGAACCTAATATAATCCTTGTCCAAAGTAGCCCAAAAATCCTGCACGATTGCCGCCATCTTGGAATATACTTAGCAACCTGGCGATGCATGCGTGACGTCAATGAGTCCCAAGCTGAAGTTTGGCGGGAAGATTAAACTCGCATGATCGCTTTGCTTTATCTAGAGTTGTTGTTGTTTCAAAATGCCGTTTTGTTCAGCACCGTATTGTTGTAATAGGTCTTCAAGAGACAGCAAAAGAGGTATTTCTTTCCATCGTTTGCCTATTTCAAGAAAAAAAAATCGCTCGACAATGGCTAATCAAGCTTGGCCGGGACAAAACGTTCTTGCCAAAACCAGAAAACATTTTCGTCTGTTCGGATCACTTCACTGATGATTGTTTTGAATTCGATCATCGCCACAGTCTCCTGGGTGGAAAAACCCGCAAAAGAAAGAAAAAACAAGATGATGTTCCCACCATTTATAAGAAAAAGTCCTCCCCTGTCAAAAATGTAATAAAGAGTGGCATGCCTACGCGACTCCCACACGCGCTTGTTTTAGCCTTTAAAAAGGTCAGCTGTTACGAGTATATCTTTTAGAGACCGTTCCCTTATGTATGATATTAGGGGCGGTTCTTCGTATATTTCGTTTAGTGATGGCTGCTGTTTTATAAGATGCCAGTGTTTGATGAGGATCTGTTTTAAGTTAGGCACCGATAGATGATATTTCGTTACAAAAGGCAGGATTTTCTTGTCTTCTTTTTGTTTTTGCTGGAGCGCTTTATTTCTGTTTTCAAAAGTAACTTCTGCGAGGACCCTTTGAACAAAATTCTCTGGGTAACCTCTTTCAAGTAGATGTGTTTCGAAGTTATTTATGTTCTCTTGAAATAATCTTTTTGAAGAGTTAGTTCTGAGAAGTCTGAGAGCTTCTCCTTTGATAAAGCCTTTTTATGACTCCAGATGGGTGGCATGTAGAATAATGGGTGTACTGAAAAGTTTCAGTTGAAATGGGTGCGTACATCGAGCACCGATTCAGCTATGAATCTCTCGCCTTTGTAAACGTTAGTGTCCAAGAAGCATATTTCTGTTTCGGATATCTCAGCCGTAAAGTTTATGCTTGTGTGATGTTTGTTAGCATGTTCAATGAACCGTAGTATTTCTCCTTTGGTTGTGTCCCAAAAGGAAAAAGTGTCATCAATAAAACGTTTCCAAACGACAGACTGAAACGAGCGGTTTTAAAGCACTTTGACTTTGACATAAAAACGTTTGCAAAAGCGACTGCCCATGGCAGTTCCGTGGGTTTTAAGTCTAGTCTTAAAACTTACCTTTTAAACTATTTTTTATCGTAGTTTTTAAGTGCTTACCTTTTTAGATTGCATTGGCTTTTTATTGTATTTAATTTTTATACTTTTTGTAATTTCTCTTTACTAATAAGCGCCTTAGAACTTTAGGATAGGGCGCTATATAAATATTTTATTATTATTATTATCTCTTTTATCACACAATTATTATTATTATTAATTATTATCATGATTATGATGATTATTATTATTATTCAGGTATTTTTTCCATTAAAATGGAATGAGTTCTCTGTTAAGATAAGTCTGAGCGCTTTTTGAAGTAGTCATGTAGGAATCGAAGGTTCATTTTTGTGAAAGGCGTTACAGGCCTTGCATACTATGTTGATTCCCTCCTCTTGTGTGGGATATTCGTTTTTAGGCTCGTTACGTCCATAGAAAGAAGGATTGTGTTTTCTAGGTCTTTCGTTTGTTCTACAAACTTGATTAAATGAGTCGTATCTTTGAGATATGACTCCTGTTGTTGAGCTGTCGGCTGAATGAGTTTGTCAACGAATGATGATAGTTTCTCTGTTAGGCCATCACACCCTAATATAATTGGTCTTCCGACAGGGGTCGGTTTGTGTGTCTTTGCGAGGGTGTAAAATATTGGGATACGAGGCGGCCCCGTTTTTATAACGATACTCAGAAAAAAGGCATGTATACTGTTTAACTTGTTGATTTTGAATGCCTTCTAGTTTTGACATCATTTCGCTGAATTGAGAAATCTTCTGTTGAATTTTCTCTGCTACCTTATGTACATTGTTCATGTTTACAATCTTTTCTCTAGGCGCCGAAGGCGCTGGCTTGAAAGAACGTTTCTTATTTACAGTGCGTAAATTTTTGCTAGGAGCTTTCGGTCTCTTTCCTTTTTTGAGCTCTAGTCTGAAACGGTCGATCTCTCTGTAGTGAAAACGTGTGAGAGCTTTCACGTATTCGTGTTCGGCATTTTTCCTAATGCGTCTTATGTCTGTTTTAAAATCGTCGTCCGCATTAATGCGAGCCCGAGCCCTGTATTGAAGGGACAGCGGGCAAGTTTGTTTCTCCGTATGTCTTTTCAGCGATTTGATCGCTTTTTCTGCATGTTCTAGTTTCTCTTCGGCGGACCAGGTTTGGCTGTGGCGGCGCTTTATGCTATTCACGGGAACGTGGTTTTGCTCTCATGATTTCCTGACTTTGGGAGTTCTTTGGCTGCAAGGGATCTGTTCAACGTCTTCTGGCTCGTCAGGAAATTCGTCTTCTTGTTGGCTGTCTGGTAGCTCCATTTCTTCTTGGTCTTCTTCAGTGTTCGGGCCAGGGACTACTTTTAGTCCTTCTGGATGTAGGATTTTCTCCGACATTAGTTTCCTCGGGTAAATGGTCAGGCAATACCGGTTTCGATCCTTATCTTGCGGATCTCTTCAGTTGCCGATAAATACTATAAATGATAAAGGTATTGATCCTCGGTATCCTTCATTATTTTGAAAATAACAGTCATCAGTAAACGTGATCGCCTTGATACTGGCGTGCATCTGCATGTAAGAGTACAAACTGTACAAAGTACCTTCTGTGAACTTGTTTTCCTAATCCGGTTCTTAATTTAAACAACATATGCATTCTCTTGCGGACTCTCTTAGTTCACATCTACCGCAGGTACACCAGTTTAAGTTTAATAGTCTTTCTGCTCCATCGTCTTCATCATCAGAACCTTCATTTGCATCCGGAACACGCTCTGGTTCGAAGCAATACGGCTCCAGAGCAGCCACTTTGATTTACAAACGATGTTGGGACTCATTGACGTCACGCATGCATCGCCAGGTTGCTAAGTATATTCCAAGATGGCGGCAATCGTGCAGGATTTTTGGGCTACTTTGGACAAGGATTATATTAGGTTCAAAAGCTCTTTGGAAGCTGAAATTTTGGTAAGTACCTTATCTTTACATTAACTTTTTATTGGCGGAAAGAAAAAATGTGCCGTTTTGGAATGACCTTCTCCTTTAAAGGGGCTATGTCACCATTTTTAGCGTTACTTCAAAAAGCCAAAATACATCTTTATATCAGTGAAATTCCAAAACTAAGAATCTAGTTTTGTTTAAAATTATTCTACTAGTGCTCTAAAAGTAAAAATAAGTGTCTTGGGCTGCAGATGGCCAGGATGCAAATGGATTGTATCTTGAAAAAATTGGGCCAATTTTTTCAAGTTTATCGCTTGTGTCTTAGAAAATTCGCTAAAACTCCGATTATGGTTTATTTTCTCTGCTAAAATTCACTTGATATCTTCCTGTTAGTGTTCTTTAAGCATTTCGTGTACGACAAAGGTACTTAGTTTTAATTTGAGACGGTTTTGACCCGAAAACCTCAAAATCACCATGACATAGCTCCTTAAAACATTGAATTTCTAGCAGTTATTGGGTCCACTGTAAGGTTTGTGGTGTACGTAAAGGAACGCGGTCTTACATATCGGCTAGAATTTAAGCCAACTAAAGCAGGCAGTATCATTCATTATACAAATTCATTGGTAATTCATAAGGAAAATACAAAAATGAATAACATTTAATGGTTTGTGAATCCTGATACAGAACAGCTTTACTGTATCACTGATACAAAGTACTAATAGAAATGCTAATAAGCTTCATCGCTATTGCTCTTTCATAGGTAAGATAAAATGTTCGCAGCAGAACGTATGAATATTTATGGCTAACAATGGCTGGCCTACGGTTCCCCATTGAAATATTACAGTTCCGTCGCTCATGTTGTATCTATAATTTATTCAGTACATGTATATATTTACCACACTTGTCTAGTGACCAACAATCAGGCATCGCTCATCTTCATGTGTTCTTAATCATCGATGGCCATTTTTCAGGTAAAGCCATATCTGCCTTACGAATGGACTCCAAAAGCTATGTTGGAACGCATTAACACTTTCATTGAAAAGATGGTTAGTAAAAGGAGTATGTAGTATACTATACCGGAAGTTGACTTGTGTTACTGTTAGCGGAAGTTGGTCATTGACTTCCCGTGATGCTTTATTCTCAAAGGTTTGCTTTTGGGAAGCCATGTTGTGAAGTAGATGTGTTTTTTTTATTAAATGTGTTATCCTTGAACATTGTAGTTTGTAGTTGCTTAAGGACAGGATCTCACAGAGTATGTTCCAGGTTGGCGAGAAATCATGGGTTTCATGTCAAGCAGGGAATAGAAAGGGGGGCACAAGGAAGGCAAGTCCAAAAACGACAACTACAACATCATGTATTTAATTCTTTTGCTAAATCTCTTGCATCTCTCTCTTAATCTCTATACACATTTTCACTGTCAAAATAACCACGGATTTTGCCTGCGCGCCACGCTGGTGTCTTTGTAACACCTCATGCAGAGTATTAGAGACAATGTTATACAAGTCTCGAGGACTCCATGCCCTGACTAGTTTTTCCTTACTTTTCTCTTAACGGATAGTCACGTGGACAATATGCCATAATATTTGCTGATAACTGAAGAAACACAAACACACGCTACGCTTGTTCATGTTCCCCATAACTTCCAAGCAAATTCATGCAGAGGGTGGTTCAGCAATGCTCCAAGGTTTATAGCGAAGAAACAAACATCGTTTATCAGTGTTTGTAATAGTCCCAGTCACTAGTGAATTAAACAATGTCTGTATTTAATCTAATTATGGTTTCGACTACTAAATGACATGTCTGTTTCGCGTATTCAATGAGTGTTTGAAAATAATAATATATTTTTTTTTTCCAGGATTTTTGTGAGCATGGGGAACAATGGCCACCACTAAATGAAATGCATTTGGTGGTCGGTTCCAAGGGCGACTCCTGTAAAGACGCATGCGCGAAAACCGGTATGATATGACGTCAAGATTTATTTCATATTCCATCTGTATCCGCTGTCTTAGTCTGTTTCGATGTTTCTTTTTTAAGGTTTTCTATGCGAGCCTTCGTTCTTTAATCACATAAACACAGTGGAGGAGTTTAAAAAGTAAGTATTTTCTCTGAACCTTTTTCTTTGTACGATTGGTGGCTTGGCCTGTTGGTTTTTCTTGGTTTCAAGAAGTTCCCTCGACCACCGGTAGGGGTAATTCGTGACATGGTAGCCTAGAGCTCTTTGGCCAGTGATTAGCACGTTGAACGTTTAATCTATAGGTCGGTGGTTAGCGCGACGCCTGACCTCTGCCCCCGTGTTGTTTCCTTAGACCAGAACCTTGTTTCACATTGTCTCTCTCCACTCAGGTGTATTAATGGGTATCGGCGAGATAATGCTGGTGGGTGTAAACCTGCGATGGAGTCCCATCTGGGGAGTGGGTAGTGGGGGGGGGGGGGGGGGGGGGGGAGCAACAGTACCTTTTTCTGCATGTGAATACTTATATAAACGCTAGTTTTGTCATATTTTGACACAGTGTTAATCTCTGTAGGTTTGATGTAACCTGTGAAAAACAAACCAAGGAAGAAAATCTTTATGCACCTTCATACACTCCCGCTGACAAGTCCTGCACGTTACAAGCAATGTCACTTTTATACAGCTGTGTATCCAAAGATCCAAAACGCATGCGTCTGTGCCCTTGCCGTGATTACCAAACTGAGCAAGTAGCATTTTGCAAGAATTGTGATTAACACTTCACACTTTAAGAATTGTATTAGGTACTTTATTGTCAGATCCACATGAAAATTGTGAATTTTCCTTCCATTCTCCTCACCGTGATGAAAAGAAAATCAATTCAGGTCAGGAAAAACCAAACATATGCATGCATGTTGCCCATCGTGTGTATCTTCAAGGTTATATCCAGACGGAGTTAATAAGGTTAATTTGAAGTTAGGAGTTTAGGATTTTTCGCTTCATTGTGGAGCTTCTCTAACATGATAAAAACCAAAATGACGGATCAAAGATGGTGGCCATTCGGAAAGATGACGCAATTCCCGCGTCAATGTGACGTCATCAAACTCTCCAAGTTTCATAGCCATTAGGTGCGGTTACACGGTGCACTTTTACCGTGGTAAATTACCCTTTCACCAAGAGAAACTGCATTTAGTGAGTGTGACCGACATTTCCCAAGGTAAATTTCCCGTGGTAAATATCCATGGATACATAAAAAAGATCACACGAAGCGTGACGTTTAACGTGCTAAGTTGCAATGGTGTTTTGATACCCAAGGTACAAGAGCCAATCAAAATGCTCCGTTTGGCATCAACACGTAACCGAAAAGGAAAAGTGATTCACTGAATTGCGTGACATTTTCTTACCTTGGCAAATCACAAATAGCGTGTAACCGCTGGTTAACACGGTATACTAAACCCAAGTGTGATGCACCGCGGGATGATCTACCATGGCAAATGACATTTACCGTGGTGTGTATAATCGCACCTATAGCTGTAATATTTTTGAAGTTATGAAGGCGGGGCGGTGGGCGGAATCTAATCCAGTCCCAGACGACCAAAAAACCTGGTCTGAATAGGATTAAGGAAAGGTGCGGGGAGGATGTTTATTTACTTCCTTCCCCTTTTACTGCTCAAAGTGTTTTTTTTTTAAATCGGCGTTCAATTAAGCGGATAGCCTGTCTTGTCTTCAGCTGGATAATTTTAAAATTTTAGCTTTAGCTCAGTGTAGGTACTTTAGGGCAATTTGTTCCATGTTTTAAGAAGACATTCAAAATGCTAGCTTGTAACCGCGCAGTACCACATTCAGGAAATTCGATTAATTTCAGTAGCCAGTTTTCGACGACTATTGTTTTTATCTCCATGTCCTTATTCGTATCTGTTTGTTACATACAGTCGAACCTTCCGTAAGCGACCACCCAAAATGTAAATAAAAAGCCAAGGTGGTCGCTCACGGGAATTGGTCGCTCACGGGAATTGGTCGCTTACGGGAATTGGTCGCTTACGTGAATTGGTCGCTTACGGGAATTGGTCGCTTACGGGAATAGGCCATTTGCACGATGACGTCATATGACTACAACTACCAGAATCCTTCAGTTTTTTGTTTTGTGGTGCAAATTAGGGCTATTGTTATTTAAACCGCACTGGGATTACAAAATTTAAATAAGAAAGGAAAAACAAAATGAATTCTGGTAGTTGTAGTCAAATGACGCGCGCTATCGTGCAAATAGCGTATTGGTCGCTTACGGGAATTGGTCGCTCACGGGAATTGGTCGCTTACGGGAGTTGGTCGCTTACGGGAATTGATCACTTACGGGAATTGGTCGCTTACGGGAATTGGTCGCTTACGGGAATTGGTCACTTACGGGAATTGGTCGCTTACGGGAATTGATCACTTACGGGAATTGGTCGCTTACGGGAATTGGTCGCTTACGGGAATTGGTCGCTTACGGGAATTGGTCGCTTACGGGAATTGGTCGCTTACGGGAATTGATCGCTTACGGGAATTGGTCGCTTACGGGAATTGGTCGCTTACGGGAATTGATCACTTACGGGAATTGGTCGCTTACGGGAATTGGTCGCTCACGGGAATTGGTCGCTCACGGGAATTGGTCAGAGGCTAGTCTACAGGGGGTCTTTACTTTTTATCACATGAACCTGTAGTAATTTCATTGTAAAAAACACCTATCAGCGACAAATTATTTTATTGTATGGATGTTTTGATGCAAGGAACACAATTTTCGTTGTATTGGAGTTGTATTGTATTTCTCGGTTGTTGTGGCAGCGAAATATGGGCGAGTGGTCGCTTACCACGTAGTTAAAAAAAAAACAATAAAAAAAATCAAATCACCGGCAATAAAACTGGTCGTGGTCCCTAAGGAGAGATTGTCGCTTACGAGAGTTTGTCGCTAACGAGAGATTGTCGCTTACTAGAGATTGTCGCTTACGAGCGATTGTTAAAAATATCATAATTTGAGTTGGTTTTTTATGTCACCAGTTCTAGTGATGATGCAGATTGATTGTCCTAGACGAGTTGAACAAGAATAATTTAAAAAATCAGAATCGTAGTTTTTCCTACCATTGTTAACACTAAAAACTTAGTTTTGTAACTACATAAAGTATGACGTCACGCGATTATTTCATCGCTTAGGAGAAAATCAAAAATCTAAAATCATGCGATTTTTTAATTAAACGCTAATCTCTTAACTTTACCAAATTCTTAGCTTTACTTTAAAAACAATACTGAAGAAGGAAATGTATGGTTCGAGGGGGGGGGGGGGATGGTATTTCTTCAAATTGTTATAACTCGAGAAATATTTGTCATAGCGAGATACGATTTTTTGGTATATTCAAATAGGTAATGACAAATAAAGAATCCAAACTGACAAGAGGCGGACCAGTTGGTTATTTTCAAGCATGGCCGAGGAGTTGAACTCGGGTCTAACAATGTCATGATTTTTGGTGCATAGTCTTTTGTTTTAAATTTCCAGGGCCCTTATTGATAACATAACGTTTATGCTGATGAGGTAAAATAATATTGTTATTATTGTTATTATTATTATTATTATTATTATTATTATTTTTACACTGTGAAACAACTTGAGTTAGTGGTCAGAGCGGCACCCGGGGCCTATAAATTTGACGTCTGACGCCCTGGTTACGCAACTAGTCTGCCGAAACAAGAGCAAGATATCAAGTGAATACCCAAAGGAAGAATAAACTATTATCAGTTTCAATCGATCTTTCCAAGACACATTAAATAACTTATACTTTTTAAGTTGCAATCCATCCTGGCCATCCATTGCCAAGGACCCTTTTTAAAGTTTCAATGCGCAATTTGAAATGCAACCTGACCGTTATATATCATTTTGTTTCCATTGAAGCAAATATGTCTTTTATTTAGCGCCTTTGTAACTAGACCCGCTTCAATTCTTCTTAAAAGGAAGTTTCGGATGTCTCCTTTGAGGGCTCATGAATAGAAATCCCGGCGAAAACGGCACCCCTTCCTGTTTGTCGTTTCTCATTTTCGTCGATCGTGTTTTCAGTTACGTTTTCACTCTTCCTTCCATCACCGAGATCGACTTCTTCCTCCTCTAAAACAAAATCCACCGCCCCACTGTCTTTTAATGTGGTGGAAATCGACGGCATGTTTATTTTTCCCGTTTGTAGTTGTTGACTGAGGACATTCTTCCCTGCTAATCCACGTATTTCTCCCTGTAATTCATTTAGAGGCAGTAGAAGGGTTAGACAGCAAGACAAGGACCACTTGGGATTCTTACGCCATTCTTTTATGAAGCGATAAATGTATGAAGCGTACTGAACTGCAAGTAAAAGTTAATTGAAGCAAAGTAAATTAAGTTACCGTTAAACAATCCAGGTGTAATCGGAATGTTTTATCACGCGATTTGTCTGCAAAAAGCCTCCCGACCATATATTATATAGACCGTAGATAGCCACTGCCTACTCGGTATTCGAACCCTTTACAGTTCGGCTCCTGTCAAAACCGATAAAAATGCTGAAAAAGCGAATGTCAGAGAAACATTATGTCAATTATTCAAACGAAGTTCAGATTCCGTTCTGTCTGTCTTCCGTACTTGCACGACTTTCATGCGGCGCGCTTCCGTATCCATTATCCATTGTTATTATTAGCTTATTCTATTGTGTTCATTTTACTTCCTGTCCTAAGCTGAAATAAAATCTAATAAAATTTCTTACTTTCGCCCAGCGCCATACGACATTATCACTGTACTGTGTATAATCCCTTTTAAACATGAAAACAATAGTACTTCCTTTGAGTGTAGCACCCCAGGATATTGGTCACTTGATTGGTAAAGTCTAAACACGGTATTCATGGACTTCGGCTTACCAACGTTTCCAAAAAAATAGAAACAATTTACAATCGTTTAGCAGTGTTATTTGAAGTCTAAACCTAAATCCTGTTTAACCTAGGCTTCGTTTAAATGTCTTCAAACCATTATCCATAAATTGCCAAATGCTAATTGAAAACTATCCTGTGCCTCTGAAGCTTAATAAGAAATTAACTGTTGTCATACTTTCTGTACAGCATTGAAGACTGAGAAAAAAAACAGTTTCATGCTTACCCACGAGAAGGAAGATCACCACAGAATTCGATCCAAACACCAATATCTTAAACACGATGGTATCCGCATATGGGTCGATTGAAGAAGAAGTATAAATTTCTTGGGTGGGAATTTTAGAAACAGCTCCTATTCCCAAGTTAACAAACGTCACAGCGAGGGATGTCAGCATTAACCTGTTCTCGAACGGATCCACTATTGGGCTTACACAGGCAACTAACATTCCGTAAAGGCCTGACATGACACAAGCAAGTCCGACATATGCCCTGCTCTCTCCTCCAACGAGTATTAAACCGGATGTCAGAATCACCTTGCGCACTGTGTCGACTAATTCCCAATACCACGAACGAGGATTATAGTTTTCAAAGAGAAATCGTAATCCTGTGAGAATCTCCTTTCTTTTCTGATCTGTATCAGAATTATCGTTCTCGTCTTCAACTTTTTGTCTTGTAACCGCCAATCGCGCTCTCCTAAGAGCTATCAGTGATGCAGTCGGAAGAAATATTATATAAACAACTGCACAGTATGCAACGATAACATGTCGATTGTAGTAGGAACTTTCACAGTCGATGCTGTAGTCTGCTTTGAGATACTGTTTACAATTCTGTTTGTTTTCTTTGTTAGAGCAAAGTGTGTGGCAAGCAAGGGGTAGCACGCTTGCTGTCTTCGAGCAGGTACTGAGGTACGTTACGTATAGGAAAAAAAACAAGTTTCTGAAGATCAGCTCTTTCGTTTGCGATAATTTCTTTGATTTTTGTTCCTCGGTGAAAGTGTTGCGCATGAGAAAAAGCTTTCTTAATCCATAAACAACAAATGCAACAATGATAGCAGTCGCATTCATTGCAAGTATGGCAAACAAGCTCATAAAAGCATTGACTTTCAGTTCTGGAAACAGACAGTGAAGAGGTGCAATCTGGAATACATTCAGCTGCAGCATCTCGGAATATTTTCCGATTAGAGAAAGAGAATCTGGCCACTTAATGTATGTAAATGCTTCTAAAAGTCCATTTGTTACTTGGTAAAAGCCGATAACAATTTTCAGTCTTCCAAGTAATATATCCACTGTTGAGCGTCCTTCGCGTTTTTTGCTCTTCCTCTTGCTTGTCCACACCAAGACTAAAATTATTATTGCAATGACTGCCACCATGATTGACAGCTGTCCAATCATCCATTTCTTCGTTGGACACTTTTTGCAAGTTTTTAGGTGTTTGTAATAACCATCAGTGCATATTTCACACAATGGACCTTTATAGCCATTATTGCAAGACGAATTTAAACCGCCAATGCATGACTCTTCTCTTTGACATTTATAAGGGGTAGGAATGGAAGAAGAGTATGGAAACTCGACGAGGGAACGATTATTCAGGGATGAATTCATCGTATTAACGAGATTGGTCGTAAAGTGTTCATAAAATTCTCGATATGTTTGATTTTTCCATTTCCACCAATAACCCTTCTTTAGAGTAGCAAAGTCATCCACACATTCTAACCCATAGTCCTTGCATTGTTTGCAGCCTTCAAAGAGATGAGTACGATGAAACCCACTTAAGCAGTTACAGGCTCGAAATCCAGCAAACGTGGAAGTATCTGTTCCTAATAAAAAAAAGAACAGCAAACGTCAATTGAGAGTCTGAAAAAAAATACAATGATTAAGGCGTGGCTGAGATCAAATCTTTTAAAAATTCCATTTGAAATATTTAATTAATATTGGACTTCTACTTTGTTACTTCTTTCAGTATCATGAAAACTCACCCAAAAGGCACAAACGTTTATTTAACAAATAAAAGCTAGTCAAACTGTGAAAGAATTTGTTTCATGTTTTTAGTCACAAGCTTCGAATCTTTTAAAAATTTTCTTTGCTCGCTAATTACAAATTACATGTACCGAAGTTCATCAAACAAACATGTAAAATTTCAAGAATCGCAAATTAAAATTGTCAGATGATGGTACCCATTGAAGTAAAAAATAAAAAACGAACCTATTTATGAAGCGTTCCATCTAATGACCCCCAGATTTTCGGCGGAAAATACATTTCTTTCATTTTCTTTGTAAAAGTAAAAAAAAATATGGGGACGGAAAAACTGGGATGAAATTCGCAACAACAACAAAAATGCACAACTCCCAATCTGAACGAATCTGACTCGGTAAATTCAAAGCCATCTGATTTACCCTAATTTGTAATTAAAAGCACATAAATCCCACTAAAAAAAGACATCATCAGAACACGAACGGCAATGGCGACGCGATAACGGGGACAAGGTCTGATGAGAGACTGGGACGAGCGAAACTAACGTGACATTTCGTTGTTTTTGTGCCTTAAAATGCACCTTACATAGTACGTTATTGTCTATGTGGCACAAAGTTATCAAAATGGCTGATATCACAGATTCAAATGCAAGATGTTGACGTGTTGCAAATTCTTGTACTGAAGAGAGTTTGCTCTTCACTCTCCTTGTCCGTGCCGGATACACTGTTTTTAAAGCTGAATGGTGCTGCAGTAGTGACCAACTTTCAGTTCCCCATACAATATTATATTTTGTCATCCGGCATGATGTTGGAAAAAGAAATTCCAACATGGTGAACAAATAAATGAATAAATAAACAATGGCCATGATTAATTAAAGTCACGGCAATCGAATTTTCAATGGCGTATTTGACAGTTGGATCATTATAATATATCATTTATGTGAAATCATACTATTATCTAACTTGTTGTCAGTTAACAATCACAGAAGCAAAAGAGGTGGTCAGCGGTACTATAATAGACACAACATTGGTAACCTGAACATATATATAGTGTTCCGAAGAGACGATACAACCATCATAAAACAGGAAAACTTAAACGCTTTATTCTACAAACTTCCAGCCATGAAAAACAACTTAAGGTTACTGTAAACCTTTATTGGTCCCATTTTGCATAATTTTATTTTTTTAATTTCTGTGAAGATATAACATTAATCTAGAAAATATTGAAAGAAGTTTTGCAAAATCATTAAAAGAACTCGAGATATTCTTAAAAAAGAGTTTCAAGAGAATAGTTGATAAGTAGCAAAAGGTGTGATAATCCGATAATCTCTTTTCGGAGTGCAGAGCCTTCTTGTACTTTTCCCGCTAAACTTTATCCGCGGGATCTCGCATTACATGTTATGCATATTTTGTTTACATCGCAATGCGGAGCGCAATTCGCATCGTCATAGCGTATTCTATTGTAGCGTCATAGCGTATTCTCCCCGGCCATTTTCCATGTTTCACACCGTCGTCTACGCTTGTCCCAATTCCTAAAGATTTACAATTTGACTATTAAAGCCAAAGTGGAAATTTTTGGTTAGCAGAATTGTAGAGATCACGAGTGAAAAGAACCGCGGCGAAGAGTAAAATAATAATAAATGAATTAATAGCTTACGCGCCTGCATTTACTACTGATACCAGTGCGTGTTTTCGATCAATTTCCGTGCCCACGTCTGCAGTTGTGTTTTCATTTCTTTGAAAACTCTCACTGGCCCTTTTCGATCGTTTGTTTCCACAACAATTTTGCTGCGCTTTCGTTACGTTCTTTCCGCTCATTTGGGTTTGCAGTTGCGCGAAACTTTGCCGTTTTTTCTATGGTTTTTCCCTTTGAATTTCCCCTTTGAATAACTTGACTAATCGGCGGTTAATTGAAATGTGGGGGGTTAAAATTCCACTCGATTCCCTTCTGCGCAGTTGTTCGTTGAATCCTATTCTTCTCTAGTTGGTTCACGAGTTCCTTGAGTTCGTTGACCGCTCCAACAAAGTTAGTGTCATTAACACCAGTCATCCCTTTAGGCACCCCTCTTCTACTAGTGAATCTGGTGAATGCATTCAGGAAACTGTCCGTATCAAGACCTCGCGCAACCTCCAGATGCACTGCTCGAGTAGATAAACATGTAAACACACAACCACCTCTTCATACGGCCGCGACCACGCCCCTGGATAGTAGTGAATGGGCCAGCATAATCTACAGCTGTCCGATCAAAAGCCCGGAATATGATGCGAAGTCTAACCTGCGGTAGTGGTCCCATTATGTGTGTCGCGGTTTTGTTCCTGCGTTTCGTGCACTCAATGCACTCGTTCTCCCATTCTCTGATTTCCTCACGCCCTGCAACGATCCAGAATCTCTCGCTGATCTGGGATAAGATAAAATTTGTCCCTGCACTGTGGTTAGCCAACTCGTGGTAATGCTTGACTATCAACTTCGTCACCCAATATGATGGGAAACTTTACATCATAAGGCAAACACTCAGCGAACCGTAGTCGCCCATCACAGCGCATGACACCCTGCTGATCTATCCGAGGACACAACTTGCTCAATAAGCTCTTCTTTGGCAACTCTCTTCCCACCGTTGACGACATGTACTCTTCAGGAAAGGTCGCCTGCTGCGCTCGACAAATTATTTCCTCCTCTACATCTCTGATTTCTTCTGGCAGTAATTCCGAACCGCTCACCCTGTCCTTTGGGCTTCGCATTTTGCAGAGTACTCGCCATACTCTAGCATGTAAACGCACCAGATGTGTCCAGCTTGAAAAACGCGTCGGTTCAAGCCTCCATTCCCGACACACTGGTTCTCTTCCTTTTTTCTTCTCTTGAAGTGCCGGTCCTTGGAAGCAACATGTCAGCACATTCGCACCATCTCGTGCTTCTTTGTGGTTTGACATTTTCGTTTCGGGCAATCAAGTTGGCTGAATTCCGACATCCAGTTTTGGCCAATTAGCCTTATACCCTGGCAATAGCCATGTTGGTCCATGCCACCATAAGGAGTTCCTTGATAGCTCCTCTGGCGTTGCTCCTCTGGTGCACAGATCTGCTGGATTTTCTTTTGTCACCACATGTTGCCACTGCGACCGATTTGTCGCCATCTGGATTTCCCCGACACGATTAGCGACAAAAGGGCGAAAGCTGCGTCCATGGCCACGAAACCACCACAACACATCTGTACTGTCCGAGCAGAAAGTCACGGTTTGTATGTGTACCTCAAGAATGTGTGTTAGGTACTATGTCAGTCGCAACCCCAGCACGGCTCCAATAAGTTCCAGTCGAGGTACTGTCATCGGCTTTAATGGTGCTACCTTACTCTTCGACGTAATTAATCGACTTGCAACACTACCATCATTGTATACACACTGTAAGTATATGTTGTGGTTTAAATTTTTCCTTGGTTTGAAAATTTTCAAACCAGTTCAATTATATTTTGCCTTTGTCTCAGATTCATTACCATAACCTGAGACAAAGGAAAACAAAAATCAAACTGGTTTGAAAATTTTCAAACCAAAGAAAAATTTGAACCACAACATATACAACAGTCCCGTATGCCAGCAATGATCCGTCCAAAAATGTGACTATTCTCTTGGTAACCATCTCTTTGGCCTCGCGCAGACACTTGGGCACCTGAACATTACCCAGGGTCACTATCTGCTGATGCCACTCAAATGTTTCAGCAATTTCATCTTGAATAGTGTCATCCCAATCGTAGCCTCTGGACCATAGTTCTTGCAGAAGAATCTTAGCTTTCAAGATGAAGGGACCCACAAACCCAAGTGGGTCAAATACTGTTGCAATCATTCTCAGGACGTGCCGATTGGTCAGCTGAAGCTCTGCAGATACCTTTCCAGTTGATAAAGTGAATGTGTCTTCCGTGCTGTTCCAAGAAATCCCGAGAGTCTTAACTACTGGGTCCTGGCCCTCACTTATCTGCAGCTCAGTAGCTCTTTCAGCCTCTGGTGTGACTGTCTTGCATGCCTGCTATCCCCCATAGATTATCCAGCTGTCGGTACAAATCAATTCCATCCTCCACGGTTTCCACACTTTCAAGCGAATCGTCCATATAGGTTGATTTTTGCACTGTTTCAGCTGCTAATGGATACTCATCTTGGTGCCTTCTGGCGTTTTCTTGAGCAACAAACTGTGACTCCATGGGTGCCGAGTTTTTTCGTAAACATCCGGTTCACGACTAGGGTCAAGATCCCGCCACAACATCCGAAAATATGGACGGTCCCTCTCCTCAATTTCCACTTGTAGATACATTTCCTTTATGTCACATGCCAGGGTCACAGGGCTCCTCCTTAACCGAATAAATACGTCGAACAGGCCCTTCTGTAATTTTGGTCCTGCATAAATTACATCATTTAATGATACTCCATCCGTTCTTGCAGAACAATCAAACACGATGCGTACTTTGGTTATCAAATCAGACTGATTGTACTTTCCCTTTCTTTGTTATATTATTGTAATTTCATTTTGTTATGTTGTAAAGCTTTGCAATACTGTAAGGATTTATAGTCATGCAAATAAAGCTACTTGTTGTTGTTGTTGTCTTTAAAGTGTGATCAATATCACAGAAGACCCCGTTGAGGTTCTCTTGTAAACATGTGTGTGTTCCAGCCGATTTGCCCCCCTCTGCAGGTGAACCAATACATGTCCATCTGTCCAGCCAAGAAACCCGAGACGAGCAATTGGGCCCCCTTCCTCGCCACGTATATCAGCCCTGGAAAAACGCAGTTCTGCATTGTCCACACCTATTACAGTCAAAATACTCAGCACGTTCCGCATATTATTTGGGAATGGCTTTCATTAATCGGGAACGGATGGCATTATTGAAATCAAAATTCAGGTTTTCAATTGATTATTGAAATCTTCCAACGGTAGCCTCATTCGAAATAACGAATGCTGATTGGTTTGTTATTGACATCAGGCGAATGTTCACGTGCAAAGCAGGCGGTTTGACACCTCTGAACTATTTCTGTTCGCTCAACAAAAATTCATCACTGAGTATTTTTTTGACGTAAATAAGCTCTGCATTTACAAAACTCCGAAGAAGAATTCTTAAAATGGTAGTGTGCTGGTACTGAAAGAGAAATTTTCACCGAAAGTGAAGACAATTTCCTATGACGTCCAAGCGACTGAATTCTCTGAAACCAACGGCGACCAACGGTTGCGTATTTCGCCTGTGACCTTTTGTATGGTCGGCCATTTGTTTCAAAATTAAGACACGATATACGTGAGGTTTTTTGCCACGTATACTTGCGATTTTTCGTATTGTATGGGTTTTTATCCCAGGGATATAACGATTTTCTACTGATACGTCCGTTAAACGCAAACGTACGCTTAACAAACACGCATATATATGCGCCCTACAAAAGCCCATATATATGCGGTTAAAAAAGTTTGTGTATATGCGTTCGCAAACACGTCGTTGTATAAGGAGCATCGAATTATAACGTCAGCTATAAACGTACTTCATGTACGAGAAAGGTGAAATGTAACTCTGAAGGAATCGAGCATGGCGGCACTAACTTTGATCAAGGTTTGGTTCTCATTCGTGGTCCTCACACTTGATTAAGGTTCTCCAACGTCCGATTTGTTAGAATCTGTGGATTTCCTTTCGAGGGATTGTGAACGTTACTTTCCAAATGCTGATCGAAACATGGTAAAAAAACTTAATTGTACGACTGGAGGTTGCCATTGATTCAATACTGCCCTATAAACCCACGCAGCTGTTGAAGATTTCTTTGGGCAGACCGACGACAAAAGGCATATCACAGAGGGTTATGCATTTTCAAAGACCAAAAAATTCGGACAGACGGTTTGGAGCATCACCAGACAGGATAGGACATTCCAGGGGGAGACATGCAAGACATTGATGGACATGAAGACTGTAAGCAGAACTGCACTATCTGGGCTGTGTTTACTGGAGGTAAAGACGCATGCCGAAGGATGTACAGAGCCACTGAATGCAGTTACTTGAGCTCATGTTTGCCAGGTTCAACTTCAACAACAGTGTGCAAACAGCAATGCCTGCAGGCATACTTCAATCCTTTGTTTCCGAATCAAAGAAATCTAAGTACTTCTTAATAAGGAAAAATATTGATTTTTTAAATTTGTTTCTCAAAGTTGGCAGTGCAATTCTTGACAACAAGACCTTAACAAATATTTGCCATAACAACCAGTATGCTAATAAACTTGAAATATTAGAAGGACAAGTCCCAGACTTTGAGAAGTTGTTTGCCCTCAGACAGTGGGCAAATTGCTCTCGCACAAAGCTGCTGTGAAGTCAAGTTTGTGCATGAAGAAATTCATTTGTAATTCAAGGGAGAATACAGGGGTGGTAAATTTGGGGGTTAGGGCCAAACTCCTTTTCTCTAGGTTTTAAGTATAATCTTTGCAACCCCCCCCCCTCCCTCCCTTTCTTGAGTTTTTTAATAGAACCTCTGTAACAGCACCGCCTTCCATAAATCCTGGATCCACCCCTGTGATGTAACATTATTGAAATTTCACATCTGCCCCAATAGTTGTGTGTCTAAGTTATAACTGACAATCAGTTGACAATTTAAGAATTTTAGCAGATTTTTATTTCCTTTTTGTACTTCTATTTATTTGGAATTGTTGAATGCTGTTAGGGTTCAGCTTACCAAATAATCATCAGCATTGTACATAAATTTATATTGTTATGCAAATAAATAAATAAATTACTGCTCTTATGTACACATTTAAATTTTAAACTTAATTTAAACAATCATGTCTTACTGTCCAACAATTATTGCTTACTTTTCTTACAGTAAATAAATATTCCATGCAATAAATATTTGGTTTTCCTGAAAAATTGTTTATAAGTACTTTGTACATATATTCTCAATTTTGACTATATATAATTAGTGTATTATCTATTTTCTCTCATAATACCCCCAGCAAAAGTCCAACTAATAATGGAGAACCTTAAACAAGTGCGAGGACCACGAATGAGATTCAAAGTTAGTGCCGCCATGCTCGATTCCTTCAGAGTTACATTTCACCTTTCTCGTACATGAAGTAGTTCATAGCTGACGGTATAATTCGATGCTCCTTATACAACGACGTGTTTGCGAACGCATATACACAAACTTTTTTAACCGCATATATATGGGCTTTTGTAGGGCGCATATATATGCGTGTTTAATAAGCGTACGTTTGCGTTTAACGGACGTATCAGTAGAAAATCGTTATATCCCTGGGATAAAAACCCATACAATACGAAAAATCGCAAGTATACGTGGCAAAAAACCTCACGTATATCGTGTCTTAATTTTGAAACAAATGGCCGACCATACTTTTGACCCATGTCAGTAAATAAAGCAACCAACATTTGATATTTCGAATGAGGCTACTGTTGGAAGATTCCAATAATCAATTTAAAACCTGAATTTTGATTTCAATAATGCCATCCGCCCCCGATTAATGAAAGTCATTCCCAAATAATAAGCGGAACGCGCTGAGTATTTTGACTGTAACAAGTCCACTAATCCATCCTGGACTGGCTAAGGAAAATCACATTTCTTAAGATGAGGCCACTTGTCCTGACTTTGTTTCCAATTTTCAACTTTGTAGTTTCCGGTTACTCGTTGAGGGCAAGTCTTCACCTTACTGCCCTTACTAAATTCTCCATCAAGGCTCTCGATTGTCACATCCAATGGCATTGACTGGAACGTCTCCACCTCATTGTTCAAAACATTCACCGTAATTAATAAATAACTGTCTGGTATCTCTCCTTAAGACCAAGAATTCCTGCAACCACTTCATTCAAGAATGTTTCATTAGAACCATCATCCAATATGGCATTCACTTTCACCTTACGGTCATTTGATTTCAGCCACACGGGCACGGTGCGCAGAGAATAAGCCTCTGTTACTGCCACCTGCTGGGATGTCGATGGGTGAGAACGTGTTGGTACCCCCTCCCGTGAAGAAACCGCCTTGTCATCCTTGAAATCAACTCGAACGCAGTGCCATGCAACAAGTAATGATGATTTCTCCTGTAGCAAACAATGTCACAGGCACGAGCCCTGTTACAATCTCTTCCCTCATGATCGCTGCCCAAGCTGCGAAAATACAAGCCATTTTTCCTTTGCGAGGTCCTAACGCTTGTCCACGCCCAGACTCTGGAAACGTCTTCAGTTCCAGACCCCATGGTTACCCCCACAGTAAACACAAGGTGGCTTGGTTTGCAGTCCCGGTGTCTCTCTTCTCTCTCTTTGGTCATTGCCTCCACTGAAAAGGGTTCTGGGTCCACCACCTCGTTCAAAGCGCTTCCCACTGGCCCTTACTTCTCCCGCCGACTCAGCCTCGATCCATGTGCCATCTCAACTGCCTTAACTCTAATTCGTACTTCCTCTTTCAATCAATCTCTCAATGCAACACTGACCGTTCTTGCTTTTTCTCTTTCAACCAGCGACTATAATGTTCGACCTGACTATTAGCAAGCTTCTTCATCACCAAACTATGCAATGCACCCTTGCCCAGCTCTCCAGTCCGCCCTCGGCCTGCAACTTAACAACTGCTATACGAACAAGGTCAGCGAATCTCTCAAATGAATGCACATCATCGCTTTTCAAGGGAGGCATCTTCTCAATCTGGTCCATGTACGCTTGTAGCTTTCTGCGTTCACCACCAAACTTAGTCTCAAGAATTTCCTTGGCTTCCTAATATTCCGGCTCTGTAACTCCAAGACCCCTTATAGCCTCAAGAGCGCCTCCTGTGAGGCTCTGCTGCCTCAGCCGTGCCATCTTGTTATTTGGAAGCTCTTCCCCTTGGTCCACAAGACTAAAAAACAACCCCAAAAAATCCTCAGATTTGCTTTTCTCACCATATGAATGGTTTTGCACTTGGCCTCGATTTGAAAAGGAGGCTAAGAGCAACTCGGAAATGGGCTGTTGTAATGGCGGTCATGTGCCGTGGCGTACGTTGGTGCACGCAAGAAATGATAACTAAATTTATACGAAGCAGAACAAGTTAGTTGGACACTGAATAAATCAAGTATAAGCCTGTTTTTTTTTTTCATTTTTATCGTTGTATGGTAATCTCGAGTTAAGGAACTAATGTCCCTTCTAAAAACAAGCACAGCAGCAAACTAATTATAAAAAGTGTAAAATGTGCACATTACTCCTATTGTTTCAAGAGTTTTATACAAAAAAATGAAATAAATCTATTTTCAGCCGAAAATTGACAGATCGGTTTCCAAACGGAACGCCTAATTAAAACAGAAACCGACTAGAAGGGTATATCTCCAAAATCCAAAACTTGTCTCTGGCAGGATAAGATAGTCCCTACCTTGCGGACAAGCAATACAATCCCTTGCTCTCTTTCCAGGCGTCTCACGGTAGGGGACAAAAGTGCCTTTTGGACACTTTTGGCAGCTGTGACTGACAAACGCTTTAGTGTCCGAGTAAAAGCCTCCTGTAAAACAATTACCAGTTCAGAAATGAAAAAGGGAAAGCCATATACCATCACTAAATTAACGCGGCGCTGAACTTTCATGTAACTATGTAACCATATCTTGCAGCAAATTAAAAACTATAGCCGTTTTGAACAATTATAATATTTGAATATTTAGTGTAAGGCTAAATTAGTAGTCTACATTCCCATGCGTTTCAACTAATGCGAGTGGCAGGGAACTTTTAAGTTTAATCCCACTCGCCTCGGTTGAAACTCCAAACGTAACTGCTAATGTGATAACGGATGATGTTAAAATAGTAATTTTAACTGGTTGAACGTCTGGTGTTAGCAGCTACCGGCCCGGCATTAAGTTCAACAATTTTAAACCTCGGACTTGCAGGCAAAGTTATACTCCAACCGTAATGCATGGAAGTGGAGGGAGAACCTTCTTGGATTTTATGATTTTATGATAAAGGGATGTAAAAGAGACTGGCAATTTTAAACATGCCAGAAAAACGTAAGACACTGTAACAATAAAAACTCAACATGTTGGTTGACATGCCTATGAAGACCCGGTTACCAATGAAGACCACATGTTGTACCAATTAATAATAATCACATCCGTATGTGTAGGAAGAAAACATGAACTGCCACTGAAAGCATCCCAAAATAGAAACCAATAACTGAATTTTGCAAAACATTGAGGGAGGGTGGTATTCATCTAGCCTCCTCCATGCGCCCAAAGAGTTGCCTGCAGGAGAGGCAAGTATATTTACGCCCCCTCCCACCCTCCCCCCACCGCCCCCCCCCCCCCCCCCCCCCCACCCCTTTCCCACCCCCCGCACACCCTTCCCACATAGTATGCCGGAGGATTGACGCAATACTCCTAAACCAATCATCACTTAAAAATTAAAAAGTAAAAACTGAGTATGGAATTTGCTGAACACTGTGAACTAAAATAAACATAAAGAGCAAATTTCTCGACATCAAATCATATTTACCCGCAGAACAATTCACGCACTTCAGGTCACTGGACAACGGATTTACAAAAGTCCCCAACGGACATGGAAGTAGTAATTTATCTTGACCATGAGCAAATCCAGACTGAGCAAAGACTTTGTGCAATTCGTCTTCTATATTGAATTCAGCCAGTGAGATGTCGATGTACTCAGAGTCATGTTGCCCCAAACCTCTAAATTTAGATATGCAAAAGCTTGTCAATGAGTTAGAAACATGGATATTATACTGTTAATATAACGCTTTATCTCATATCATATCACATCATGCATATCATATCGTTATCTCATATGAGAATATATATACCAACGCTCATTTGGGATCCCTCTAGTTAAATCCAGGGGGGTAGGGTGGGTCAAAACGTGTGTCTCCAGTTCAAAAAAGGCAACGTTTGACTTAACTGCTTGACTCGGTTTTATTCATTCATTTGTAGGGGGGGTGCCGTCTAGCCTGGGTCCGGTGAACTGTACTGGGCTTGGGCTAACAGGCAACTTGCATTAGGGGTCCCTCTCGTTTAATCCAGGGGGGGGTAGGGTGGTTCTAAGCTTGTGTCTCCAGTTTAAAACTTGGTTACTTTATAGTCCTTTTTGCTTCCAATTCGCAGACCACCCCTGGAGATTGCTTAGTTGTCTTAGCCGAGGAGCAGGAATCAAGTCTCAGTGTTTGTTTGGGCAAGCGGAGGCTGACGGAAGGTATTTTCCAGCCAAACCTGGCATTTTCCTGGTCATTTCAATGCCTGTACAGTTTTGGGCCAGCAGACCGGTTTTCATAAATTCAGGTATATATATATATATATATATATATATATATATATACCTTTTGTTGTCCCATCAAAAATGTCACCTATTTGATGAGAATACAAAATGTATATATATTTCTCAAATATAGTGTATATAATATATACATTGATACAAATGTAGTTATAACATAACTAAAGTAAAGCGCGCGATCCGATTGGTTAATTGCACATTTACTACATGCTGACGAATTCTGGCGCGCACTCAAGCCCGTAAGCGTTAATACACTATGTGTAAATGTAAGGACCACTCGACAAATTAGAAGTACTGGATCCTTGTGAAGGATCTGATCAGCAGAAATAATTATAAACAAATAAAATGAAAGGCTGATTGTACAGTAAGGAATATATTTTAACCGTTTAATTTCGAACGGCACGGCCGTTCTTCTTCAGGGTATAACCGTACTAAAAGAAAAAACGTTACAGATTTGAATACATAACAAGCGAAAGATATGAAATTACATACTTTGTTTATAGTATAAGCTGGATGGAGAAAAAAAGGACGCTGAAAAAACGTTACAGATTTGAATATATAACAAGCGAAAGATATGAAAATTGGTACGTTGGCATTCCGAAAAGGGGAACGGCTCATGTTTTCTCAGCTCTATTGGCTTAAGGAACACTAAGAAGATCACGGCTTTCTGCTTCCGATTTTACAAGTCACCATATATTACTTGTATAAATATCGGATTATTTACTTTAATTTTGGTTGTGTCACTTTGCACAAAGCTGAAAAATGCCCCAATAGACACGTACAAGCTGTTTGATAAAATACAGAGTATTCCAGAGTCCGCTGGACTCATTCTTATCCGTAGAAAACATTTTAAAGGGTGTGGTTTGTTATCATGTTTTGAACAATAGAGCGTTTTCACTCATTCCTGTGGGACTTAAATGACAAAGGCCATGGCAGCCATGTTGGTGTTCCTAAAAAAAGAAGTTACTTAAAATTCTTTTGTACGGGAACACCAATATAGCGGCTATGACGTCATGTGAAAACACTCTATTCAGCCAGATGTACATAAATTATACTTTTAATAGTAATATTAAAATATTATTATTAATGTTACAAACAGATAAATTCTGCAGCGTTGTTGACGATCCCAATCCAAAACTTTCATGCTGCCGATTTTCCCATCCTCCATGCTTCTACGGAAGAAAAAGAAAATACTTGTGAAATACTTCTGAAAAAAAAAACATTTTCCACTTGATGCGAGTCAGTGGTCAATATTAGTTTAGTTATTCCACATCTTGTTGAAAACTGGGAGAAGTACTCCCATGGAAAGGTTTCATATTGTCATTTGCCCACTTTCCACTTTAAGTTTTGTCCAAGATGAACATTTTTCACATGATGAACTAGTATGGGATAATCTTGAAGAAAGAAGATCAAAACAGTTAGCAATGTATAAAACACTAAATGGAGACACTCCAAATTACCTGACTAATTTGTTTGAAAATACAAACAATATCCACCCTTACAACCTGAGAAATTCATCAGAAAATGTGTTTGCGCCTAGGCCAAACAGCGAAGCTGGCAAAAACGGCTATCAATATAGAGGCTCTGTTCTTTGGAACAGCCTTTCCAGTAATATTAAAAATCAGCCGAACATTACAGTTTTTAGAAACATAATTAAATAATACTTTTTGAGAAAAACTTTTTAGTACATATGTAATTAATTTAGTGACATAATTTTTTACATTCTTATTACTTTAGCTGATTTATCAATTTTATTTTGTATTTTTCATTAAATTAGGTAATTTATAGGCACGGCTCTCAGGAAGAGCATTATTTGTATGAAGGAGAAACAGTGGATAAATAAAGATTATGTATGTATGTACATTTTGGTGGACGATAACCGCGATTGGCTCGCCACACAGCCACATATCTCCGGATTTATAGTGCAGTGTAAACTGATTAAAAAAGCACTTTGAATCTTTTTACGATCAGGCCATTTTACCTTATCAACTCAATTGATAAAACCAAATTTCATGTTTCACTCGCCAACCGATGCAGTGCCTTAGTTTCCTTAGAAACTAACCCCTTTGTATCATACTTACATGTTTGTTGTTAGATTATAAGCATCGTCGAAAGAGAAGAGGCTCACTGTTTTTAATTCCGTTCGTATCATATAACTAAAGAAAGAAACAATCGAACAACTTTAAATTTAAGGTCATTTCCAGTGTTTTCTTTCATTTCCGCTACATTCTGCAAATTGTCAATATGCCAATTTTTGGTCAATAAAACCTCAAAAGACTTAAAAGATTAAAATACAATGTAAAGTTATAAAATGCTAATAACTAAAGGTGCTGTTACACGTAACACGTTTTCGTGCAACTTGACTCCCTAAAAATTTGTTAAGGCGTACGTTATTATGTACGTCACATTACGTTATTAAGTCACATCCATGCTGGGCTGTGATTTTTTGACTGAAAGAGTGTGGCGAAACAAGTTCCAAAAGCCATATTACACGCAGTTTTGTTGTGAAATTTGTTGTAGAAAGTAGAAAACGATTCAATGTTTCGTGCAACTTAAGAAAACAAAAATTTCGTTGCACGAGGGGATGTTACACGTAAAAATGTGAAATTTGCAACAATTTTTGCCAGACAAGTTGCACGAAAAAGCGTTAGGTGTAACAGCACCTTAATAAAGAACAAGAACTGTACGAGTAGTGAACATAAGAAATTAAGGATTCGAAGTATAGCTAATAGTGCAACTACTCCACAATCGAAGATTCAAAATAGAGTCCATTGAAAGAAACTTTTGTCTGGCATTAAGAAGAAGGGAACTGTAGAAATCAAGGAAAATAACAGCAATCTGAATTATTATAATTACAGTATGTCAACTCTCTACGTCATGTTGCTCATACCAGCTTTATTAAAGTTAAAAGTCTCTCTGCCAAGCTGCGATTCACATATTTTCGAATGGCCGTTTCCATATTTCACCCTTGCCTCTTATCACAGCCCGGCTCAGAAAGTTATTAAAGCCGATTTTGACTGTACGACTTTGTCGCATGCATTCAGTGCTTACGATAAACTTACCACATGAATCGTTTCGTGTAAATCAAACCTACAACTGGTTTAGCGGCGTGTCGCAAATGGCATAAAAAATGTCGTGCGATTTTAAGGTTACTGTAAACCTTTATTGGTCCCATTTTGCATAATTTTATTTCTTTTAATTTCTGTGAACATATAACATTAATCTAGAAAATATTGAAAGAAGTTTTGCAAAATCATTAAAAGAACTCGAGATATTCTTAAAAAAGAGTTTCAAGAGAATAGTTGATAAGTAGCAAAAGGTGTGATAATCCGATAATCTCTTTCCGGAGTGCAGAGCCTTCGGCCTTCTTGTACTTTTCCCGCTAAACTTTATCCGCGGGATCTCGCATTACATGTTATGCATATTTTGTTTACATCGCAATGCGGAGCGCAATAGTCCAGTTTCGAATTCGCTATGGTCGCGAAATGAAAGCATTGAAGACGCATGTTTACAGGGTTAGCCTCAATCTGAAGTGATAAATTCACAAATTCAGACGAGAATATGACTTGTTTAGAGTTCTGTCTATTGTTTAATTTTCAAATTTCACGCACCTTCTGCCGGTATTTGTGAATATTTTACATCAGGTCGAGTCTAACCCTGTATCAATGTGTCATTGGTGTTTGAATTCAGCGGTAATTTTAAATAACTTGACTAATCGGCGGTTAATTGAATTCGCATATACTGCTGTGTGACGATGCTCTTCAGGGGGTTCTATGTTTCATTTCATTGGTTGGCGGCACGACCACGATGACAGCCGCTTAAATGAGGTGTGAAAACAGTGAAAATCTTTCGAGGCCAAAAACTCGAGGTTTGTTTTTGCGAGAATGGCCTCTGTTCAAATTAATTAATAGGGTATGTAGATTTGTCAGATTTTCACGAAACTTGGCCAGTTTGTTTGCTGGATATTTATGCACCAAAGTGTGTGGGGCTTTTACGAAATTCCAAATACTTTTCTCGTGGCGCCCCAAAGTGTGACGCGCAATGAATAATTTTCTATTGTCCAACTTCAAAGTGGATTTACTCGGGAACCAATAAAAATATCGAAAAAGCCTCACACACTTTGTTAGGCCATTAACTCTCGAGTGACACGGACCAGTTTGTTTTGATTTTCGCGCTAACACGGAGACTGGTAATTCAGTGAAGCAAACACCGTCGGTTTTGCGTTTAAGGCTCGCGCACGTTTAACTAAAGAAAACACAGGAAAAATAATTTATATTTTCGGAATCTACAATTTATTAGCTTTACAATGATATATAGTTTTCTGGGGTTTCGTTAAAAATAGCGCGAGTACGAAAGATTTTCGGGAAGGCACCCTCGAAGGTTTACAGTAACCTTAATACATTTTTAAATCCTACGACACAGCGAAACCGTGGCCAGAGAAAAATAACTACCGAGAGGCAGTAGAGAAAAAAACAATTGAGTAACGCTGTAAATATTCTCATATTCAATAATAAAGTGAAGTTGAATGTAACTGAAATGTCAACTTATCACAGGTGTTATCTCAAACTAAACCCCCATTTCACAGTTGCTCATGTCACGCGACATTCCTTGTCTTCCTTTCTGAGACCAAGAAAAGTTAAAAAAAGGCGATTGAAGTTAAATGAAGCTAGATACCAAATTCAAGGGATAAAGTCCTTTATTAAGCCGGCAATCAAATCAGTTGCTAGGAGCGACGCCATTTGAAATATGCACAGAACTGAATGACCTAATGCGGTAAATTTGGTGACCTTTCAGGACTGTCTCGTGTATTACATGCGAAGAATGCTCTTCTTTCAAACTGGTATTTTCAAACGCGTATGGTTCACCATTCAAATCCTTTCAATAGGAAAAATTTATTGCCATTATACAATTTAAAACTAGCACTGAACAGTGCTATTGATAAAACAGGTATTCAAAAGAATCGACCCAACACTTACTAGAGGGTAAACAAATGGTTCAGTTACACAGTGACAGTTCACTGAGGTCTAAAGAAATGAATATGTCCGCAAAAATACTAGAAGTTATTGATCTACAGCAGAAACTTTCCCTTTCAGGAATTTCATTGGAGTGCGAAATTTTTTTGCCAATGCATTTTTCAAAATGCTTGCCGTTTAGTGTGCCGTGAATTACGCCAGATATCTACAATTCCCAAAATACAATTTTATGTACTCTCTATCTTGAAACCACTTAAAAAGTAGAACTTTCTAGAACATTTGCGTTACCCAAAATCTCACCTTTCGAGTATAAAACATATTTCGTGATTCACCTTAGCAAAGTGAAAAAACACACAAAATAAATTTTGTTTTCCTGACTTCTTATGACAACTTGGTGACCTTATCTCTGATTTACAGTCGCTTTTAAATGACGGCAACTTTCCATGACAATAATAATACCATTAATATTTGTCTGAAAGCACACTTAGCCCTACGTCAACATACGCTGCCAAACTGCCAAACGCGGACTTACTGTGACCCACTATGCTTATCGTCGAAATCTCGCCATGGAAAAAACCAACTCATTTTATAAAAGCGGCGGTGGCACATAGCCAGCCCGCTTTAACTAGTAAAGCAGTTTTAAAAAGGTGCGTCTTGAGTGATCTCTTTAAACTATCAATGCCATTCCTACGTGGCGGTCCATAGTCACCAAGTGTTGAACGTGTCTTCATAGGCAGGAATTTTCAAATTCCTTCCTATAAATTGTTACCTTAATATATAACTAAGAGTCCAATTTAAAATAAAGGACAAAAGACTCACTGTTTTTTTTACCATACGTATCATACAACAAAAAAATAAGCAAGCAAACACATTTAAAAAGTTGTTCCCTTTATTTTATATATATAATAACAATATATAATGACAGAGACGTGCTCCGTAGAGTTTAAACTACCCTAAATTTGTATAAAAGTATAAAAAACTACGATATGGGAAAAGGACAGTTTTTGCTTACATTAAGAGCTCTCCATGTGGAATGGTGAAAGCCTTATCACCAACAGTCTTAATAGGGTTATCTGAAAGCATTCTACAATAAAATATATATAAGATATGTTATTAATTATAAATTTTTCTGACTGAACCACGAATACAATAATTTGAGGCAGAACTGTCTCTGGAATTGTTTTCCTTTTTTTTAATCGTGTAATTTCCATAATTTGCTAGGTCGTCTTGCAAATGCAATTTATTGCAAAAAACTTTAAAATGTATTACTAACAATAACTTTATTTTATTATGAATTTATTATATTACAGTGCCGTCCCGTTATCTCGAACATGCTAGGGATTAGGGAAATGGTTCGAGAACGGGGATTTGAGAAAACAAAGTTAGCGACGAATTTCGTTCTTTTACAATCTGTACTAAAATATATGTTAATACACTGTTTGTAAAATAAGAAAATAAATTCTATATCTGCCTTTCTGCAAATATAGAAATGTATGCGTTCGATTATTTGAACTTGTACAAATGAATGCCCGTCCGCCATCCACTAAATCCACTAAAAAGAGCGTTCCATGTTTACATATTTACATATTTACATTATTTACAAGTTGGCTCATAGGAGCCTTTGATCTTGTGATATGCTATTTCTCAGTGATTCTAAATTTTCCTTTGCCTCGCTTTATGCAAAGATCTCTGCGTGATTTTCACAATTAGGATATTTATATATAGATAATTATGCTAAATTAAGATATTTGTACCAACCATGTTATATTTATTATCATTTTCAAGTTTTCTGACGATTACAGGAAATTTCGTACTATTCCTTTCAAAGCATTTTTTGAACACTTTCAAAGCCCCCTCTGAAAGCTAGCACACTTTTTAAACTTCATCGTTCCCAGTAGTGAAAGTATCCTGAGTTTACCATCATGAGTGTAGTTTAAATAATGACTGTAGTGACAACTTTTACTAGTTAATATCTACTTACAGTATTTCAAGACTCTTTAGGTTCTCGAAAGCTCCGTCAGGAACCGACTGAAGGCGATTTTCATTAAGTAATCTATAATTCAGTGGAAAGGATGTAAATTATTTATAATTATAATAATTATTAAACACTATTTAATAAATATAATATAAATATGATATAAATATAAATAATCTAAATATAAACACTATTTAATATATATATATACAGAAGTTTGCAAAAATTTTGAACCCCCCCCCCCCCCCACCCCACCACCCCCAAAAAAAAAAAATATATATATATATATATCATTATATCCCTGCTCTCTAACAATGCTATATATCTGGATATAATGATATATTTTGGGGGTTCAAAATTTTTGCAAACTATATATTTATATATATGTAAATATATATATATATATATCATATATATATATATATATATATATATATATATATATATATATATATATATATATACAATAATAATGGTCTTTATTTATACACGATTACGATATATGGATTTAAAGTTTACAGTTTCTGGGGTATAAAGTGCTCTGGACATGTTTGTAAGTCGGCTTTTGTTTATATCGGTTATATATTTAGCAATTGCACTGCGAAATCAAACGTCGTCGAACAGCATTTCTCTGACACAAAGCCGACGAAGTTGCGTACACTGTGTCGGCGAAAATCACGGCATTTTTCGCAAGAATGAGCAATATAGTTCTTTCATTATTCAGCACAAGGATGACAAATGAAACACCAGGAGAAAAACCGTCGAAGTAAACTTGCTACAACATTTTACTGAGCGCCACTTGTTACAAGCAGTGAAGGAGAGCCGGTTAAAGTGGCGCAAAGCGAAGATTCAGCTGTCACGTTTCACAAACTGAGAGTGTTATTCGCGAAGAGCTCTCGCCTACACAAATAAAGACAGAATATATTAAATGCAACACAGTAAAATGGCTTTTCTTACTTTCATTTTTTCTATTTTTCTTTCTTTTTCCTTTATTCATAATACAGTCGACCTCCTCTTACTCACAAGTTCTTTCGTCGACGGACATTGGTTTTTCATGGACAAATTTGTTTGTTCCGGAAAACTTCCTAGTACATATATTTCTTTTTACGAAATTGAAGCCAGCGCAGGGGTCAATTTCATAAAACTTTTAAAAGTGTAATTTACAAGTGTAGCCATTGTTTCAGAGGTTGAAAACAATAGCTACACTTGTAAATTACACTTGTAAAAGTTTTATTGAATTGACCCCAGGATGTCTGTCATGGTGTACGGATGATGGATTTATTTATTTATTTATTTATTTATTTATTTATTTATTTACGACGTAAGTCTGTCGCTCAATGTTGAGCAGTTTAGACCGCTCTTAAAAAAAAAGAATATTAATAAAACGGTAGCAAAGTGAAAAATGCAAGTTTGAAATGGAGTTGAATAAAGATTTTTTTGTTGAATAAAGATGTTATCGTCGAACCACGCTTTACGGACACCTCGTTATTGGAGACAGTTTTCATTGTCCCGGCGGATTAAAAGTCACTACATTTTCAAAAACAACTAAATTTTAATGTCATTAGCGAGGTAGTTTAATTAAAATCATTCAATGTGAATAAGAACACACTCCACAGGTTGTGTGCATTTAATGGCAACCATTTTTAAAGGAATCTTGCTTTCAGCTCATATCGGATTCGACTTGATAGAGTCGTTAAGTGGTTAAGTGGTTAATTCAATCAAGACAGCTTTTTACAGAATTATAAGTAAAGTAAAAGTAAAAGCATTATTTTTTGCAGGATGACTTCATCAGCTCTTGCTGCTCTCCTTGTGAGGCCCTGCCTAGATACATACGTTAACAAATAGTAATGAATTTAGATTTAAAATTAAATATAATTTAATTTGTGAAATGAAAGCTAATCTCCATCTTGCGTACTTACAAATAGTAAAGGTAAAAACGGCAAACTGATCATTACGGCAAGAAGAAAAGATCTAGTTTTCTTCCTGCCGTTAGGATCAGTTTGCCGTTTTTACCTTTACTATTTCAAGATTTTTACTGATCCAGGTCTACGATAGATCCGGTACTATTTATTGGTTTGTCGTTGTGGTTTTACCGTTATTATAGTTTTTTTTACTTACAAATACTTAAGGTTGACAAGGTCGGCAAATGTTCGAGTTGAAATAGAGGTTATGTTGTTTCTTTGTAACAATCTGCATAAATATAAAGAAAGACATAAAAGAAATGACAATCAAAGTGAACATAAAAGAAAACCCTTCGCTGATCAATGCTCACTCTCACTCCTTATCCTGCCAAAAAAAATTTGGCCCGAATGGTCAAAAATTTTTTCAGTCTTTTTAAAGACTGAAAAACATATATCCCCATATATCCCAACCCCACATGTATCAGCACCACATATATCCGCCCCCCCCCCCCCCCCCCCTAACCCGGCACCCTAACCAACACCCCCTCCACCCCACGGGAAGGGATAATCCCCTTGGCTGAAAGATCGTTCTCGAACTTCTATAGTTGACTGATCAGCTAACTGATCATTTTCCCACAATCTCTCAACCGCATTTGTTCTTCCGACATACTGCCTCATGAAAAGGTCAATTTGCCAAATATCCGCTGTATAAAACCTCCGCCACCCCCTTTCCTTTGGATTCTACCTAAAATTCCTATTTATCAAAGTCGCAACAAATGCGGAAATGAAAAATGGTTTTTGCTATTTAATTAATTATGTGGTGCGAGGGTTAAAAAATTGCAGTAACTTCAAAAGGGTTCATAGCCACAAATCTTTAAAAATTTATGTGAAATACATGTAAATATCAGGCAACATTTTATTAATGTTTATATTCAACTTGAAAGCATTTTTGTGCAGAGAAGAAAAGTAAAGAAGGAGGATTTGTAAGAGCCAAAGTCTGGAATTTTCGAAAATCGGGCGTCAGTCACATAATTTCGGATTTCTTCATATTTTGCCCAAATAATCTCTAAGTGAAGTATTTTCAAAAATAACATAAAGAATTGTAAAGTCTTTTTATTTTTTTCGCAAACGGGCAAAGTTTGAAAAGTAATCCGAAATTTTGTGACTGACGCCCGACTTTGGAAAATTTCAGACATTGGCTCGTAAGGGTCTTGTAACAATCGTGATATAATTTCTACGATTCCCGCCTACTTGCTGTTAAATTTTTAATTTTATTTATTTGGCAATAATTGATCCTTATAATATGAAATAGTTTGGTACTTACAAAAACCGAAGGTATTTGTTGTTCGGGAAAAGGCCATCTGCAATGTTCATTATTCGATTGGACGACAATTCTCTGTGGAATAAAATGATCTGGTTTCAAGGCTAAACAGTTGAAAATGTATTGACCATATTGCATAGTATCCTCCGCAACCAGCTGATGGATTCTATTTTGGCGATAATACACATGATATCTAGAATGTAGAGTTATCTTTAGAAAAAGTGAATTCGATATCACGTGGACATATACATGTACATATACATAGAGGAAATACCGGTATTTCAAAAGAAACACAAGGATAAAAAGTATCGTTAGCGTGACAACGTCACAGATGATACAGCATTTATTCTCTGTTGCTTGTTCTTCTGATCGGAGAGAGACTTTTAAAAGATAAATGGTCAATTCGTTCAAATAATAATGAACCACAGTCGATATTTGTCAATGTCGCTTTATCAATTTGATGTCCATTTTCCAAATAACAATAAACCACGGTCGATATTTGTCAAGATCGCTTTAACAATTCAATGTCCATTTTTTGTAGCTAGTGTTGTTTGGCTTGTTAGCTTTCCATTGAATGAAAAACCGTTTTCAGGCCTCGATAGATCTTCACACTGGATGAGGATTATGTTTACATTCTCATAGCGTAGTGTTGTGCAATGTTGCAGATGTGACCAGATCGGTTTACGTTCACAGTCTAGAAGTTAAATTGGTTTTTAGTGACCCTAAAAGCTCGACTGTAATACTCGCAGAGTTCTTGTTAACCAAACCTTTTGTCATGGTCGATGCCATTTCTGCTCTAGTTTAAGGTGGTCCCTAAAGTTATAACAAAAGCACCAAACCTAACTATCATGAGTTACAAAATGCAACCTAATTTTCTTGTCTTGCAATTTTGGCTCACGAGATTTGCCAGTAAGTAAGTATGTAAGTACCAGTAAGTACCAGTACAATGCGTGTCTATGTTTTTACAAAGTTGTCCGCCTTCCTGTTTGTTCCTTTAAGCAAAGAAAGCATTTTGATAATCAAAACTGTTCATTACCTCAGTAACAGGCGTAAGAAATTTGAAACTTACAAGTATAGCAATTGTGACAGGTTGGGAAATATCCCTTTCGGCAGGTCCTGAAAGTTATTGGATCCAAGGTTTCTGTAGAAGAAAGAATGATTTAGTCAGTTTTAAATGAAGTTGTCTGCCTTTCTCAGTTTGTTCCTATAAGCAAAGAAAGCATTTTAATAATCAAAACCGATCATAACCTCAGTAATAACAATCGTAAAAAAAAACGGGTAAGAGAATATCCCTGTAGCAAGGTGCTGAATGTAATTGGATTGAAGGTTTCAGTAAAAGAAAAAAACATTTAGCATTCTGATAATCAAAACCGATCATTACACCAGTAACGGGCGTAAGGAATTTAAAACGTACAGGGTTCGTAGTTGTGGCATGTTGTAGAATATTCCTGTAGCTAGGTGCTGAATGTTATTGGATTGAAGGTTTCTGTAAAAGAGAGAATAATTTAGCATTCTGATAATCAAAACCGATCATTACACCAGTAACGGGCGTAAGGAATTTAAAACGTACAGGGTTCGTAGTTGTGACATGTTGAAGAATATCCCTGTGGCTAGGTGCTGAATGCTATTATTATAAAGGTACCTGCAAGACAGAGAGAATATTTTAGATTTTAAATGAAGGTTTCTGCCTTTCAATTTGTTCTATTAAGCAAAGAAAGCATTTTGATAACCAACATCGAGTAACAGGCGCACGAAATGTAAAACGTACAAGCGTTGTAATTGTGACAGGTTGGAGAATATCCTTGTAGCAAGGTGTCGAATGTTATTGGATTCAAGCCTCCTATAGAAGAGAAAATAGTTTAGTTTTTAAATGAAGTTGTATGCTTTTCTGTTTGTTCCTATAAGCAAAAAAAGCATTTTGATGATCAAGTTTGCTTATTACCTAACAGGTGTACGAAATTTAAAACTTACAGGATTTGTAATTGCGACAGGTTGGAGAATATCTCTTTCGGTAGGTCCTGAATGTTATTGGATTCAAGCCTCCTATAAAAATGAGAATGATTTAGTTTTTAAATGAAGTTGTATGCTTTTCTGTTTGTTCATATAAGCAAAAGAGCATTTTGATGATCAAATTTGCTTATTGCCTAACAGGCGTAAGAAATTTAAAACTTACAGGATTTGTAATTGCGACAGGTTGGAGAATATCTCTTTCGGTAGGTCCTGAATGTTATTGGATCCAAGGTACCTGTAAGAGAGAGAATAATTTAGTTTTTGAATTAAGTTGAATGCTTTTCTGTTTGTTCCCATAAGCAAAAATTGATGATCAAAATTGCTTTTTACCTAACAGGTGTACGAAATTTAAAACTTACAGGGTTTGTAATTGCGACAGGTTGGAGAATATCCCTGTAGCTAGGTGCCAAATGTTATTGGATCCAAGGTTCCTGTAGAAGCGAATATAATTTAGTTTTTAAATTAAATTGTACGCCTTTCTGTTCGTTCCTATAAGCAAAAGTTGAGTTCCTCGAGCAAGAGTGAGAAAGTATTAAACTGACTCTGACGCCATCTTGGACTACAAGGTTCTTTCTATCTCCCATGGTGCATCTCGCACCGTAACATCTTCCCCTCTCTCTCTCTCTTTTTATTTTTGAAAGGAAATAAAAGGAGGACAATAGAAATAAATCAATAAATAATGAAAAAACAAAACAGTGTTGTAAAGATGCGAGAGCATGTTAAGTTTAACTTTGGTTTTGGTCAGTTGCAATTTCTTTGGGGTTGAGAGTGTATTTGATCCAGAATGATTCACAGTTCCTTTACGCAATTCGGTGTGGTGAATCAAGTGGACGCTGTGAAATATTTGGAGAGGATGCTGCTATGGGATCAGGTGCTGTTGTTATTATGTGCTCCGGTGCTGACTTGTAAGGACGGTGTGGCCGAGAACCTAGGCAAGTTGAGGGTGGCGGCACTGGACTTGATTGTTGATTAGAGTGGCCAGAAACAGGTGGTAAGTTGCTGATAGTCAGTTCTTTCATCCAGGATCTAGGTATGAGGGCGTCTGGTGGTGGTAGTGCTGCGGGACGCAGGTGCACCCGGTTTCTTCTGGTTGGACCTGAAGGTGTCTCAACAACATATGACCGGGGGGCTGGTATGGCAGTTACAAGCCCATACAACTACGGGCCTGACTTGTGGTGTGGTGAAGGCTTGGCGTTAACAAAGTCTCCGATTTTTAACGGGGATAGACTGCTGCTGGCCGTAGTGTCGTAGTGTTGTTTAGCTTTGGCTCGCTTTGTGGCAATGGTTTCTTGAAAGACTCTACAGTGTTGTCACTTGGCAGTAGGAGCTCTCGGAAAGTGGGGAGTAGTCCGCGGGTGCGACGACCCATACTCCTTTGTGCTGGGCTCAAAGCGTGTCCTTCTTGGGGGGTGTTTCTGTATGTGAGAAGTGCTTCTTGTAAGTTGAGTTTTCCAGACTTCTTTAGGATCCGCTTGACGACTTTTACTGCTGCTTCTGCTTTTCCGTTACCTTTTGGCCAATTAAAAGGGTGAGCTTGTAATGTGATGAATCTGGTATTTTTGGCAGAGAGCTTTGAATCTTTGAACTCAGTCGCGATGAACTGGGGTCCATTATCAGTTAAGATGGTCTCGGGGATTCCATGACGAGCAATGTGGGCCTCAGTCTTGGCTGTTATTGTGCTGGATAGGGTATTTTCTACCTCGTCGACTTCGATAAAGTCAGAGTTGTGATCTGTCGTGATAAGATAGGTGTTTGACTCAAACACACAAAGGTCTTGGCTGATGAACTGTCAGGGATACTGTGGTATGGGCTGACTCTTCATCGGTTCCTTGGAATTCTGTGCTTAGAACTGGGCGCATTTTCCACATGAGCTGCAGGCGTTTCGTATGTCAGTCTGCATGCCTGGCCAGACAATTACATCTTTACCAAGCCGTATGTTAGACTCTCTGGCCCGAAGTGAGCTACATGAACCTTCGGCAGCATAGAATTCCGTTTTGCGAAAGGAATGACTACTTGTTTCCCCTTATAGATGATCCCATCATGGGAGGTGTGCTCGTCTCGATAGTTCCAGAATGGGTGTAGGCTCTGAGGAAGTTGTGACTTGCTTGCAGGCCAACCATTAATTATGATCTTGTTCAGGTCAGACAGTGTAGGATCATTTGTTGTGGAAACTTTGATGTCATGCAGTGTTTGAGAGGTGATCCGTGGGTCTTCCATGTGGTTGTCTATATCTGTTCTGAAGACCTCGGAGTTGGTCTGCCTTGAATCATTGGCTGTGGGTAGGGTGGCTCTGGAAAGTGTGTCAGCTAATAGGAGTGACGTGCCTTTCTTTTTGGTTACTTTGATGTTGTAGCGCTGTAGGCGCATCATCATTTTTTGTAGGCGACGAGGGGCTACATGCAGCGGTTTCTTAAAGATAGTTTCCAGAAGTTAATGGTCTGTGTGTACGTTGACTTCCCGACCCTAGTAAATCCATAGGTCCCATTTGTCACAGGCCGACACAATGGCGAGACATTTTTTTTTCGATTTGAGCCCACAGTTCGTCATTTTGGCGCATTTTGCAAGATGTGTAAGCAACCGGTTGAAGGTCACCGGAGTCATCAGGTTGGAGAAGGGCACCTCCAAGACCTCCTTGTGAAGCGTCCACTTGGAGAGTAACGGGTCTGTTGTCATCAAAGTAGGCTAAGCATGGGGCACTTATGATGAGCTGCTTTGCTACAACGAAGGCTGCTTGATGAGTGTCAGACCAGATGAAGTCATGATCTTTCTTTGTGAGATCAGAAAGTGGCTTGATCACTTGTGACAAGCTTGGGCAGAAAGTGTTTAAGTAGTTAACCATGCCGCAAAATCCCATCACCCCTTGCTTGTCGACTGGGGCTGGCATGTTAGATATGCCCTGATCTTGCTGGGGTCCGCTTCCACACCCTGTTCAGAAATCACATGTCCCATGAAGGTGATCTTTGGTAGTTTGAACTGGATCTTCTTTGGATTGAATTTTTGAGGTTCCTTTCGCGGGCGCAATTCATTAGAGCAAGGATGTTCAGGTCATGATTTCTGTTCGCCTCTTCTCTGGTCTCGCCTTGGCCTACAACGAGGATGTCATCAGCTATGTAGTAGGTGTCTTTTAAACCCTCTAGAGCCTCGTGTATTCATAGCTGGAACTCTTCTGGAGCGCTGCTGATGCCATAGGGGAGTCGAAACCACCGATACCTGCCCCATGGTGTGTGCATGGCAGTGAGTAAGCTGGATTCATCTGTGAGGGCTATCTGAGTGAAACCATCTAGTGCGTCAAAGATAGAGGAGGTCTTGTGTTTCTTGCCTGACAGTTGTGGCAGTATCTCCTGAATGGTTGGGATTTGATAATGTAGAATGACAATGGCTTTGTTCAATGTTTGACTTGGGTCCAGGCAAAGTCGCACTTTGGTGTTGCCATCAGGGAGGACCTTCTCTCGTACCGTCATGTTGCTGCACCAGCTGGTTGGCTGGTCTATTTTCTTTAGTTTTCCGCATTTCTCCGTGTCATCAAGCTTTGCTTTGACTTTTGCAAGTTTGGCTACCGGTACTCTGTGGATACATGAACAGGTTGACCCACAGTTCCAAGGCCTTCAAAGTTATCCTTGTGCATTGAGATCAGTTCATCTTTCTTGATGAGGCCTTTTAAAGTACTGACTGGTTTGAAGTGGTCATATGAATGTGGGTCTGTTTAGGTTTGATGTCTGTTGTTCTTGAAGAAAACACTCTATTCTTGTGAAACTTTATCAAACCAAGACGCTCACTGTCTTTGCCACTGATTAGGGCTGGTTTTTGCCTGGAATGTCCTTTGAGTCTATGACTTCGAATTCCAGTGTTTCAAAATGGGATACTCCATCACAAGCAAGGCTAACTTTGCCAACTGGACGAATAGCATTCCCAGAGTAAGGAAATATCTTGACACGAGATGGTTCCAGTGGAGCAGCTTCCGATATGTTGCTGTAGACTGATGATGGGAGGGTGTTACATGTAGCTGCCGAGTCCACTTGCATTAACACGTTTACGTTCCTATCTGGGCTGACTGATAGAGACAGGGAGCCAGGTGAAATATTTGTCATCCTTTGGCGAGTTGTCGTCGTGAGCGAAGACCGAAAAGGAATGCACCACATAATCATTATCGTCAGATGAGTAGGCTGCAGATGTGTTAGTTTCTTCCGTGAGCTGGTGAACATCATTTCTACGCTTTGTGGGTGGATGCTTGGTATACACAGAGTTTCTTTGCTTCTTCTCAAAATCCACTTTAAATTAATCTTTGGGAGATCTGCATACCTCCGCCAGGTGATTTTCGGTCATGTTAAACAATGTGTGCAATAGGTACCTGGCTTGGTGGCTGGACATTCCTTGCGAGTGTGCCTGGGTCTTCCACACTATCCACAATTTGTCTGTGGCACAGAAGACTTGTTTGTCAAGTGGAGGACCTGTTCTTCTACCTTGGAGGTGACAGAGTGCGTGATGGTTATGTTTGTATTGTGTGCTGCTTCCCAGGATTTTGCTCGGGAAAGTTGTTCCTCAAATGTGTAGGGGGTTTTCCCATCATCTTTGTAATGGTGAAGGAGCAGTTCTCTTAAATCCTTGTTACGGACGCCACTGCATAGCCGGTCACGCATGAGTTCCTGTAATGGATTGGTCATTTCCGAGTATCTCGTCTTTTTGGCTGTGCTTCTTATTCGGGTCTTGAAGTCTGTAACTGACTCGGTTGGGTTTTGAATGCAGCTAAAGAAAGTCAGCCTCTGCGACATCACATCGTCTTGTCCCACGAAATGATCCTCCAGGCGCTGCTGGTCTATCCACTGTTGTTTTTGCTTGTCTTCGGTCAGTTTCTCTAGAATTGTCCTGTCAAAAATGTTTAACACGTCGCCTGGAAGCGCGAGGCAGAATGCTGCAATTTCGCATTGTGCTTTCTCAGCTACCCAGTGTTCGGGAGTCGTCGGACTTTTGTTGGTATCTCGCCAATCTCGTAATAGGCACCAAGCGTTAAATGTCCTGCGCCAGATCTTTACACTTGCTGCTTTGTCCTCGGTTAGCGTTAGCTTTGGGGGCTTGCTTTCCGCCATCTGCTTCGTGTTCGCGATCGTCCACGAGCGAGTTTATGAGTAACAGGGTTGAGTTACAGTTCGCCGACTTTCCTAAGTTTGTAGGCTTAGTGTTGGCGACGAAGCGTGAGGTGTTTTAAGCTACCTCTTCTGACACCAAGTTGAGTTCCTCGAAAAAACTGACTCTGACGCAATCTTGGACTACAAGGTTTTCTCTATCTCCCATGGTGCATCTCGCACCGTAACACAAATAAATAATTTTGGTAGTAAGAACCGATCGTTACCTCAGTAACAGGCGTAAGAAATTTAAAACTTACATGGTTTTTAATTGTGACAGGTTAGAGAATATCCCTGTAGCTAGTTGCTGAATGTCATTAGATTCAAGGCTCCTGTAAAGAGAGAATAATTTAGTATTTAATAAAGTTGTCCGCCTTTCTGTTTGGTGCTATAAACAAAGAAAGGATTTCGATAATCAAAACCAATCATTACACCAGTAACGCGCGTAAGGAATTTAAAACGTACAGAGTTTGTAGTTGTGACATGTTGGAGAATATCCCTGTGGCTAGGTGCTGAATGCTATTATTATGAAGGTTCCTGCAAGAGAGAGAGAGAGAGAGAGAGAGAGAGAGAGAGAGAATATTTTAGATTTTTAAATAGTTTCTGCCTTTCAATTTGTTTCTAAGCAAAGAAAGCATTTTGATAACCAACATAGAGTAACAGGCGCACGAAATGTAAAACGTACAAGTGTTGTAGTTGTGACAGGTTGGAGAATATCCTTGTAGCAAGGTGTTGAATGTTATTGGATTCAAGCCTCCTATAAAAATGAGAATGATTTAGTTTTTAAATGAAGTTGTATGCTTTTCTGTTTGTTCATATAAGCAAAAGAGCATTTTGATGATCAAATTTGCTTATTGCCTAACAGGCGTAAGAAATTTAAAACTTACAGGATTTGTAATTGCGACAGGTTGGAGAATATCTCTTTCGGTAGGTCCTGAATGTTATTGGATCCAAGGTACCTGTAAGAGAGAGAATAATTTAGTTTTTAAATTAAGTTTAATGCTTTTCTGTTTGTGCCCATAAGCAAAAAAAAAATTTGATGATCAAAATTGCTTATTACCTAACAGGTGTACGAAATTTAAAACTTACAGGGTTTGTAATTGCGACAGGTTGGAGAATATCCCTGTAGCTAGGTGCCGAATGTTATTGGATCCAAGGTTCCTGTAGAAGAGAAAATAATTTAGTTTCTTAATTTTAAAAATTGTATGCCTTTCTGTTTGTTCCTATAAGCAAAGAAATAATTTTGGTAGTAAAACCCGATCGTTGCCTCAGTAACAGGCGTAAGAAATTTTAAACTTACATGTTTTTTAATAGTGACAGGTTAGAGAATATCCCTGTAGCTAGTTGCTGAATGTTATTAGATTCAAGGTTCCTGTAAAGAGAGAATAATGTAGTCTTTTTTATAAAGTTAATAAAGCCTTTAATAAAGCCTTTCTGTTTGGTGCTATAAACAAAGAAAGGATTTCGATAATCAAAACCGATCATAAGCTCAGTAACAGGAGTTTAGGGGCCAGTACTAAGAACTAAACTTTTCTTTATTCGCTTCCGCGATTCAACATGGCGGATTACAAACAGCATGCTCCTACAATCATACGGAAAGCTGCTGACCAACCAACATCTCTTCCTCTTTGGAAAAGAAATAAAATGCTGGTATTCTAACAAACTGTATGCTAAAGTCTACTAACAAGTCTCCAACAGAACTCTAAACAGTGTTCATAGTCATTGTATATAAAAAATCCTAGTGTGTGACATAGTCTTTCAGTCTTTCTTGGGGTTTGATCTGCCTGATTGGCTTGCAGGTGCCTTCCTTGGGTTATGATGGTTCCGGGGACTGTTCTGGTGTTGCTTCTGCTGTTATGTTCTGCATTGGTGGTATGGGGAGTTGCAAATTGATTTGTGTTTGTTTTGTGTATATCAGGCGAAGGGGATGGGTGGACTCTTGACATGATTGGTTTGACTGCGGTTTCGGGTTGGTTAGTAGGTGGTGGTGCTGCAGGTTTCAGCTGGACTCTGTTCCTTCGGATTAAGTTGCCACATGGAGTGTGAATTGTATATGACCTTAAATTGTGGGTGACGGGGGTGGCTTGGCATATGCGTAGCTGTCGATGTTGATTTGTGTTTGCTTTACACCCGCTGACTTTCCTAGTATGCTTTGCTATCATGCCTTTTGTTAAGGATGTCGTCTTCGACGATGCTAAAGTTGATCATGGCAGGTGCCAGGAGTTCATCCGTTGTAGGCAGTGTAATTCTAGTGCGCCGCAGAAACATTTGGAGAGCAGGTGAGTATGTGTTCCCTCGAGGTGGTGTGTTTCTGTAGTTCAGCATTGCACCGTGGAAGTCATCAGCCTATTTTTACATAGATTCTGCCTTCACGGCAGATTCTGCTTCTTCCTTTAGGGTGGTAGGGCGACGAAGTGGTTTGCTTGAAACTGTATTCTACTGAGGACTTTCTGTAGTGCTCGCTGATGAATTGTGGACCGTTGTTAGTATGTTGCTGGAACACCATATCTTGCGAAATGGATTTTGTTTTCTCGATGACTATGGAGGATAGGGTATCTCCCGATTTGTCAACCTCGATCCAGTCTGAGAAATGACACACAGTTATTAGGTAGCTTTGCTTTTGAAGCTCAAAGATATCTTGACTGACTATCTGCCATGGTATTGTAGGTATATCAGGAATACCATCGGTTGTTTTGGCGCCGATTGACCGTTTTGGGCACAGTTGCCCAAGCATCACACATGTCTTGTTTGAAATTTCCCATTCCTGTGAAAAGAGGACCTCGCGTGCCATACATATGTTAGATTCCGCGCCAAAGTGGTTGCCGTGGATTTTGCGAAGCATTTCTCTGTACATAGACTGACAGCTCCTCCCTATAGTTCCAGTAGGGACGAACAGATTCAGAGACGACTGCTTTGTCTTCAGGCCATACATAGACAATGACTGTGTATAAGGCTGTCAGTGTGACGTCTTTGCCTGTCTCCTCGCGTAAGTGGTTCTTGGTGCTTTCTTCCAGCCTTGGGTTTCTGCTGTGTGTTACTTTTGCTGCGACTGGTTGCGGAAGGGCTGCCCGAGAGAGTGCATCTGCCAGGGGGAGTGTTGTCCCTCTCTTATATGTCAGTTTAAATCGATGCCGTTGCAGTCTCATCAGCATCCTTTGCAGACTGGCTAAGGCTTTGTTAAATGGTTTCTTCATTATGGTTTTTAGCGGTGATGATCTGTGTGGACTACAATGTCAGACTTGCCATATAACCACTAGTCAAACTTCTGGAAGCTGTCCCTTATTGTCAGGCAGTCCTTCTCTATCTGTGAGTAACGCTGTTCCCTGGGGCTCATCCTGGAGGATTTGAAGGCAACTGGTTGTAGTTTACCGTCGTCGTTGGGTTGTAGAAGGGCACCGCCGAGGGCATAATCACTGAGATCTGTCTGAAGTACAACTGGCTTGTAGAGATTATAGTAGGCTAAGACTGGGGGTGAGAAGATTAGTTACTTTGCTTTTATGAATGCTCTATCTTGAGCTTCGGACCAGATGAAAGGTACAGCTTCCCGGGTGAGCGTTCTCAGAGGTGGTATCGCCTAGCTCAGGTTTGCATAAAAAAAATGGCAGATAGTTGACCATGCCGATGAACCGAAGGAGTGCTGCCTTGTTCTGTGAACGCGGCATCTGTGTTATCGTTGCCACTTTTTCTGGATCAGGTTTCATTTATTGATCGGAAATAATGGATAGAGAATGGATTCCGTCTGCGTGCACTTTGCTGTCGCTCCTCGAAAGCAGTGCTGGCTTGCACCCAATGCAGGAGTCTGGCAGGACTTGAAACTTGAGTGTTTGATACTTGTTCTTTCTTTCACATACTAGTTCGACCTGACCTTCAGGTTTCAGCGGTTTGGAGTTTCCATAGGGATATAGAAGGTAGGGGGACCGTTTGATTTCTGCATCTGGAAGAAGTGAACGCAGTGTATACTGAGTGATATTGTTTTGCATGTAGCTTCAGTGACTATTTGAAACTTGACTTGTGAGAATACAGAGCCTGTCGTGAAAAGTGATAGAGTTATGAAGTAGCGCTTTGTCTGGCTGGTTGCGGCGATGCTGTGCACTTGTGCTTCCAATGAATATGTGAAACCACAATCTTGATCAAAGGAGTGATGTGTCATATTGTTGCTCCTCTGTGGTGTACATGTTGGTGTAGTGGAGATCTGACGATTGTCTATATCTCATGATTGGCGCCGCTGGCCACTCTCGTCCCTTGTTTGTTGATTCCTACTGTATCCGTTTCTGGAAGCTTGGGGTCTGGTATTTGTAAGATAAACTAACGGTCTTCCAGACAGATTTAGTCGAAATGGTCACCGCCACCACAAGTCGTACAGGTCCTTCCATTAGCAGGATATACTTTCCAGGCGTGGGTACCATTCCGGTCACCACACCAAAAACATGTCCCAGGTTCCCTTCGGAGTTTCATCTGGCCATGTCTGGGGCCTGCTGTTTAGTGGAGTTCTTCATCTATTCCTTTAGACGAGTCGGCGATTAACTTGTTTGTTTAATCCGGCAGACTCTATAGCTCTCGCTTCTGCCACTGCATCTTGCAGGGTCTTCTTTGAGTTGTCAGCTTTTATGTGTGTTTTTAACAGCTCAGTTCTCATGCGATTCTCGTTCAGACCAAAGATAAATTTGTCTTTAGTAAGTTGGTCACTTAGTTTCTGGTAGGCACAAAGGCTGCCCGCTTGTCTTACTTTGACTTTCCACTCTTGTACGGACTCGTGCGGTGTTTGGGATGACGTCCAGTGCCTGTACGGTGGGCGCGTAGATGATCCATCCAAACCCACGGTTTCTGTTTGTCGTCGGTGGGGATTTGAAGTTCTGTTGTGTATTTAAGCACATACTGAATGCTTCATCTGGAAATGAAAATCGTAAGGCAAAAATTTCTGGGAGTGGACTCTTGTAGTGATCTGCTTGTTCGGTGGCAGGATCTTTGCAGACATTACGATAGTTAGCTTGGATGTAATAATCGTTGAAACGAAATTTAAAATTATCCAAAGTTTGAGCTCCGGTCTTTCGCCGCTATGTTCACGTTGTGACACCAAGTACTAAGAACAAAACTTTCCATTATTCGCTACTGCGATTCAATATGGCGGACTACAAACAGCATGCTCCTACAATCATACGGGAATCCGCTGGCCAACACAGGTGTATGAAATTTAAAACTCACAGTATTTGTAATTGAGACAGGTTGGAGAATATCCCCTTCCGTAGGTGCTGAATGTTGTTGGATCCAAGGTGCCTGTAAGAAAGAGAATTTATTTTTTTAAATTATGTTTTCTGCCTTTCTGTTTGTTCCTATAAGCAAAGAGAGCATTTTGATAATCAAAACCGATCATTACCTCAGTAACAAGCGTAAGAAATTTAAAACTTACAAGAATTGTAATTGAGACAGGTTGGAGAATGTCCCTTTCGGTAGGTCCTGAATGTTATTGGATCCAAGGTGCCTGTAAGAAAGAGAATTTATTTTTTTTAAATTACGTTGAATTGTCTGCCTTTCTGTTTGTTCCTATACGCAAAGAGAGCATTTTGATAATCAAAACCGATCATTACTTCAGTAACAAGCGTACGAAATTTAAAACTTACAGGATTTGTAATTGTGACAGGTAGGAAAATATCCCTTTAGCTAGGTGCTGAATGTTATTGGAATTAAGGTTCCTGTAAGAGAGAGAATAATTTAGCATTTTGATAATCAAAACCGATCATTACCTCAGTAACAGGCGTAAGAAATTTAAAACTTACAGGGTTTGTAATTCTGTCGGGTTGAAGAAAATCCCAGTGGCTAGATGCTGAATGCTATTATTATAAAGGTGCCTGTAATAGAGATAATATTATAGTTTTTAAATATAGTTTTCTGCCTTTCTATCCGTTCCTTAAAGTAAAGAAAGTATTTGAATAACAGGCGTAAGAAATTTAGAACTTACAAACGTTGTAGTTGTGATAGGTTGGAGAATATCCCTGTAGCTAGGTGCTGAATGTTATTGCATCCAAGGTTCCTTTAGAAGAAAGAATAATTTAGTTTTTTAAATTAAGTTGTCTGCCTTTCTGTTTGTTCCTATAAGCAAAGAAAGCATTTTGATCATCAAAACCTAACTTTTTCCCTTAGAAACAGGCGTAAGACATTTAAAACTTACAGGGTCTGTAATTGTGACAGGTTGGAGAACATCCCTGTAGCTAGGTGTTGAATGTTATTGGATATAAGATTCCTGTAGAAGAGAAAATAATTTAGTTTTTAAATGAAGTTGTCCGCTTTCTGTTTGGTACTATAAACAAAGAATGCATTTTGATAATCAAAACGGATCATTACCTCAGAAACAGGCGTAAGAAATTAAAACTTACAAGTATAGCAATTGTGACAGGTTGGAAAATATCCCTTTCAGTAGGCCCCGATAATAATCGCAACTAATTTTAATCACAACCGATCATTATCTCAGTCACTGGTGCGTAAGACATTTTAAACTTACAAGCGTTTTAATTGTGACAGGTTGGAGAATATGCCTGTGGCTAGGTGCTGAATGTTATTGGATTCAAGGATCCTGTAAGAGAGAGAATTGTTTAGTTTTTAAATCAAATTTTTTGCCCTTCATTTTGTTCTTATATACAAAGAAAGCATTTTGATAATCAAAACCGATCATGACCTCAGTAATTGGGGCGTGAGAAATTTTAAACTTACAGGATTCGTAACTGTGACAGGTTGGAGAATATCCCTTTCGGTAGGTGCTGAATGTTATTGGATTCAAGGTGCCTGGACAAGAGAGAATAATAGTTTCTAAATTTAGTTGTTTGCCTTTCTGTTTGTTCTTGCAAGCAAAGAAATCAACGAAACTGCAAATACCGTGAATGATCTATTGCGTAACATTGGATCAATACAAGCAGTGATAAGCAACAGACTGTGACGATATTGTGAAATAGCCGCCTGGTTACAAAGCGCTTGGATCAGAAAGCGACCACGAGTTCAGTATGTAGAACCATTCGTTTGAACTACGAAATTACAGAGCCTTCAGAAAGTTGTTCTTGTTAGTCTTTGATCTAAACAGAACCTTACATGGTGTCAGGAGTCGGATGCTTGGATTTACACACAAAGATTCGCGTAAACTCGTGAACGCCACGAACTGAAAACAATATAAAGCCTACGTGAAAAACAAAATGGCCGCCGCTTCGTTTGGCCTGCCTCCACCGGAGCCTCTACAACTCCTACAAGGAAACACATCGCTGAAGTGGAAGAAATTCAAACAGAGTGGAGCAATTATGAAATAGCAACCAGTGTAGCAAAAAAAGAACAACCAACACGCGTCGCAACTCTACCAACGGTAATCGGGGAAGAAGCTGTCGATGCGTACAACACGCTCACGTGGGACAGAGAGGGCGACGAGCTCAAAATTGAGAACGTTTTGGAGAAGTTTGAGTCGTTTTGCAACCCGGGAAAGAATACTATATATGAACACTATGTTTTTTCTCAAGAAACCAAGAGAGTAAAGAGTCTATCGACCACTACTACCTGACCGTTTTCAAAAACTTAGCGGACACTTGTGAATTTGGAGCACTCAAAGAGTCGCTTATCCGTGATCGGATCGTTTTTGGAATACAAGACTCCGCAGTAAGAGAAAGACTTCTTCGAGACGCAAATCTAACTTTGCAAACTGCAAACGAGAAAGTTAGGTCAGCCGAACTTACACAAGCAAATAAAAGTGGATAAGACAACAAATGAGCCAATTAGTGCGATAAATACTGAGAAACCGCCTGGTAAATTCCCTTTGATCGATTGCAAATTCTGTAGCAGAAAACATCCAAGAGACAAGAACCAGTGCCCAGTATATTATATATATTGAGCAAAATGCCAGAAGTGTGGTTTAGCAAACCATTTTGCAGCTAAGTGCAGAACAAAGGAAACAAGACAAAATAAAGCAGGCAAGCGACTCCACCTGGTAGAAATAGATGACGATATTGAAGATGAAATCCCTATCGACATAGTCTCTCACAAAATTTGATCGTTTAATACCAAGAGTGATGGCGAAGTGGCAAGTCAATTGTTCGTGACAATGATGGTAAACGACAACGCTAATGTCAAGTTTCAGCTCGACTGTGGAGCAACTTGCAACCTCCTACCACTGAAGGACTATGCACGAGTTATGGAAGACCCTGTTGACCTCTCTATTGAGAGAAGCAAAGCTAAATTAACCATGTACAATGGAGCAGTTATGTACCCTGTGGGAAAATGCAAACTCAAGTGCAGAAGAGATGGTTCTTCCCACATCCTTGAATTTCATGTCGTTGACGGAGATGTGACACCACTTTGAAGCGCAGAAAGGTGCCAAAGGCTAAATTTCTTAAAAGTACTGGTGAAAGATTCCCTCCATCATGTAGATACGGTGACTCAAGACAGTCAGTCTACACCATCTATGTCAAACACATTCATCGATGACAACATATTGACAGAGTATGCAGTTGTTTTTGAGGGCCTTGGATGCCTCATAGACCCCTACCACATAGACATCGACCTAGTAGTGAAGCCAGTCATACACCCACCTCAACAGGTACCCGGGTACCCGTTGCGCTCAGAGAGCCACTGAGAAAGGAATTGAAAAAAAAAATGGTAGAAGACAAAATTCTGGCGCCAGTGAGCGAAGCAACAGACTGGTTATCAAGTATGGTTACAGTGGTCAAGACCAACAAGCTCAGAATATGTATTCATCCTAAGGATCTTAACAGAGCAATCATGTAGCCTCATTATCCTCTCCCAACTGTTGAAGAAGTTAATTGCCACTAGCCTCAGCAAAGCAAAAGTGTTCCCCGTACTTGATGCCAAGAGTGGTTTTTGGCAATTGCAGCTCGATGATGTCTCTAGCAGACTCACCACTTTTAATACGCCTTTAGGTCAGTATCGCTGGTTGCGTATACCTTTTGGCATCTCCTCGGCACCCGAAGAATTCCAGAAGAGGATGAATGATGCCTTTGGAGACATCAAAGGCACTGCCATGATCGCTGATGACCGTTTGGTGTATGGGGAAGGTGATGAAATGGAGACTGCTACTTCAGATCATGACAAGAACCTAAGGATTGTCCTTGACGGAGCTAGAGAGAGAAATCTTTCCCTTAACAAAGAGAAAGTTCGCCTGAGGCTTACTGAAGTGCCTTACATAGGCCATTTACTTACAGCCGATGGACTGAAACCAGACCCGAAGAAAGTAGAAGCAATCTTGATGATGCCAAAGCCAACTGATGTACAATCAGAAAAAGGGTTTCTTGGAATGGCCAATTACCTTTCAAAGATTTTGCGACATTTGTCCACAGTCACGGAGCCTCTGAGACGTCTAGAAGACAAGGATTTTGAATGGCACTGGAATGAAGTCCATGATAGAGCCTTAGCAGAAGTGAAGCAACTCATCACTAATCATCCTGTGCTGCGCTACTATGATGTATTAAAGGAGGTCACTCTACAGTGTGATGCATCACAATCAGGTCTTGGAGCTGCTCTGTTGAAGGATGGCCACCTAGGCTGTAGCTTTCGCATCAAGGGCTCTCACGCCCACTGAGAAAAACTATGCTCAGATTGAGAAGGAACTTCTCGCAATTGTACCTGGTTGTGAACGGTTTGATCAGTATCTGTTTGGTCGAGAGGTCACTGTAGAGTCTGACCACAAGCCTTTGGAGGCTATACTAAAAAACACTACTTGCAGCCCCAAGAAGACTCCAACGAGTGATGGTGCGCTTGCAAAACTATCAGCTAAATGTTGTTTACAAGAAAGGCCAAGAACTGTGCATTGCGGACACTTTTAGCAGAGTATACATACCCTTTTCAGCCAATGTATCACAGAATGAATTAGAATTCATCTGTTCAGTAGAAGAAATCGACAACAACATCAACATCTTGCTGTGACCAAAGAGCGTCTTGCAGATGACGCGGTGATGCAGCAACAGAAGCAGACCATTCAGCTGGGGTGGCCAAATACAAGTGATGCGGTCTCAACAGAAGTTCGAGCATTTTATTCTTACCGTGACGAACTGACGGTGCAAAATGAAATACTCTTCAGAGCGAACAGAGTCATAGTACCAGCAGCTATGAGATCTGAGATGCGCAAGAAATTCCACGCGAGCCATGCATATCGGCATCGAGTGCTGCCTTCGTCGAGCTCGGGAAATCTTGTTCTGTCCCGGAATGACTGCAGCCATCAGAGACTGTATCTCAGCTTGCGGAACATGCAATTCATTTCGCATGGAACAACCCAAAAAGCCACTTATCTCACAGGAAGTACCTGAGAGGCCCTAGTCAAAGGTTGCAGTGGATCTATTTACACTGGATAAGACAGAGTACATCATCGTAGTGGATGACTACTCCAACTTCTTTGAGTTACGTGCCCTATCCCATACAAGAGCTTCATCCATAATTACAAGTCGGAAATCGCAGTTTGCCAGGAACGGGATCCCCAACACAGTCAGAAGTGATAATGGTCCTCAATTCTCCCCATCAGATTTCAAAACGTTTTCTAGGGAATGGAACTTTCAGCATATTACATCTTCTCCGTATTATGCTCGATCGAATGGGAAAGTTGAAAACGCAGTCAGCACAGCCAAACGAATTCTCAAGAAAGCAAAGTTGGATCACAAGGATCCCTATCTCGCTCTACTTGATTGGAGGAATACTCCAACCAAAGGCCTTGACTTCCCGCCGGTACAGAGGTTGATGGGAAGAAGAACCAGGACTCTCCTCACAACTTCAGCAAGATTATTGAAACCCAAACTTCCAAAGCCTGCCAAGGAACTCTCAACAAAGAAAAGAGAAAAACAAGCACGCTACTGTAATAGAGGGGCCAAACAACTGAAAGAGCTCAAACAAGGAGACATAGTAAGGATGAAGCCAGATCCAAAAGATAAAAAAAATGCTGTGGAAGAAAGCAACATGCCACAAGGAAGTCGCACCAAGATCCTATGAAGCAGTGTTTGAAGGAAAGAGATACAGGAGAAACAGGAAAGATTTGATAGTGACGCGAGAGAGCCCCGAAGTGAATAGCCGTTCAGTGGAGCCGGATGAGCCACCTCCGTCGGATGACCTGTCTGAGAGAGTCGATGACCAGTTCTGGAGAGTCGTTGACCCAGTCCAGCCGGGCACACCTTTAATTGAGGACACAGCTGTAGGGCGACCAGAGACCAGTTTGAGACCGGACCACCAGAGACCCCACAGCCAACTAAAAGAAGATCCACCAGATCAGGACGCTTAATTAGGACCCCAATCCGTTTTAAGGACTACTGCCTGTCCTGATGGACAGTTGACCTGTTCAGTCAAGCAGAACTGTTACTTTGTTATATTTTCAGTTTGTTGGGATGGACTTTACACGGGGCAGTTAGATTTGCCTTTGTGGACATCTTTAGTTTATTGCTTTACAGACTCAATATTGTTTTATTTATTTATTTATTTTTGTTACTCTGTGGTTGTGCTACGGTTGTATTTATGAAGGAGGAGGATGTGACGATATTGTGAAATAGCCGCCTGGTTACCCAGGGCTTGCATATAGCGGCCTGGTTACCCAGCGCTTGGATCTGAAAGCGACCACGAGTTCAGTATGTAGAACCATTCGTTTGAACTACGAAATTACAGAGCCTTCAGAAAGCTGTTATTGTTAGTCTTGGATCTAAACAGAACCTTACACAGACCACTGCAAGGACCGATCAAACAATGTGAAAAGGCATAAACTCGAAATGGCACTACGGTCGGCCAAACCTGACATGATCAACGCTCAAAACTAGAAAGCAGACGCAGACAGCTGTTTCGGGCTTTTTGGCAATCGTCAGTGCTCCGTAGCTAGAACATAATAACGACTTTAAGCAACGACGACGGAGGGCTCTACTACGGCTACCGGAAGTCATTTTCTCAGGTCCGTCGGCTGATGTTCAGCTGTAGTATCAAATTTGACTACGTGAGTGGGATGGTTTGGCCGTAATCGTTAATACGTCGGGTTTAGTTCGCTTCTTTGTCCTTTTTTACGGATTTCTCAGTGTTTAAAGTGTTTCAACGGACCTTATATCCTTTTCAGTCAATGGCAATGTAATATTTCTCAAACTTGCCGCCCAAAAACGTGTGATTCTATCACGAATTTACGAACAGGTTTGGCAATGAAAACTGAAGTGCCGGCATATCAAGCGAAGCGAAATTCGCAAGCTCTAAGATTTTATCGCTGAAAGTCCAGCTTTAGAAGTTAGAAAAACATGCTTTTATGTCATATATGCGGGGAAAGGATTCTACTTATCCTTGAATTTACTTTCAGTAAAAATTATATTTAGTAAGGCGTTTTAATTCGTACTTTGAACAGCTAATAGATTGTTATTGTTGTGGTTCAAATGCAGAAAATGTGCGGCATTTCAAAGACAAATAAATAATAATAACAATGTTTAACCAGGAAACCATGTTCTTTTGAAAAATGCCATTCAGTTCTAAGAAACCTAAATAAAAGAGACTTCAAGAAATTTTCAACTTCTTAGCCGTCGATACCATTTCGGATATAACTTCGTATTAATTTTACTGTTGGTACTCTCTCCAGTCCTCTTAGTCACGGTAGCCGTAGTAGCTCCTTCCGTAGTGATTTGCTTAAAGTCCCTTTTGAGAGTCAGCAACACTTCACCTATCTCAAATATGTCGCTAATCATTCTAGAAAGCTAGAACTGCGAGGAAAGATTGCGCAACGGTCACGCCACAAACAATTGTGGAACATCTAACCTCAACCGAAACATGTCAGTGCCATAGCAAAAGAAACGGGGAATGGTCAATACCATTCAATAATATCTATTATCCATAATATCCATTCAATAATATCTTAGGGATAGAGAGATGCAAATACATCGGATCTATACTAGAGACCACCACGCTACAAAAATAATAATAAATCAACGAAACTGCAAATACCGTGAACGATCTATTGCGTATACTAACATTGGATCAATACAAGCAGTGATAAGTAACAGACCACTGCAAGGAACGATCAAACAATGTGAAAAGGCATTCTCTAGCAAGCAAAGAAAGCATTTTAAGGCGTACGAAATTTTGAACTTACAAGCGTTGTAATTGTAATAGGTTGTCGAATATCCCCGTAGCTAGGTGCTGAATGTTATTGGATCCAAGGTTTCTGTAGAAGAGAGAATAATTTAGTTTTTAAATTAAGTTGTCCGCCTTTCTGTTTGCTCCTATAAGCAAAGAAAGCATTTTGATAATCAAAACCCATCTTTTACTTTTAAAAACAGGCGTAAGAAATTTAAAACTTACAGGGTTTGTAATTGCGACAGGTTGGAGAATATCCCTTTCGGTAGGTGCTGAATGTTATTGAATCCAAGGTTTCTGTAGAAGAGAGAATAATTTACTTTTTAAGGAGGCTAGAAAGGGTTTTCAGCTGCTTGCGTCGGCCCCGCGACGTGCACTCGTCATGCATTGACGCACGCGTCAGTTGATTTTCCTATCAAAAAGTAGCACGCGCAGCTCACCGGAAATGAAAATACTGCGTAAAATCGCGCGAACCGGAAATAAATCGTGCATAAAATATTCCTCTTTATCTCGAAAGTTTGTTTGGTGACCTATCCTGATTTTCTGTATGCAAGCAGTATTCGGTATTTCCTATCTTATACCAAAGTTTGAGAAAAAATATCCAGCGGAATTGTTTTCTCATCTGACAACAACCTTTTTGAAAATAACTTGATTTCCACCAGATGGATTTTTGTTATAGCGCCAAAAAGAAAAGAAAATAAGTTGTCCTTCCAAATTGAAAAAAAAAACCTAATAGGTCACCGAGTTATTTTTTTAAGATAGCTAGCGAAAACTGAGTTTTAGAGTCTCTTTTCAGAGAACTGCACTGTTGCCATGGTAATGGCTATGACGTCATTAGCACCCTTAAAGTATTGCCTGGTAATAGTGTCGTATAGATATCCAAAAGTTGTCCATGTCACCGGTTGCGTTATTTTTTAATATTTCATCATTTAGATACACTATTGAAAGCAAGAAACCCTTACGAGCCTCCTTAAATGAAGTTGTCCGCTTTCAACAACAACAATAACAACGATTTATTTTTCAAATAATAAAACAAAATATAGTAGCAACCCGCAAATAACTAGAGTTAATCGTGGCGGGTTGCTACGCACCAAACAGTTACAGAAGCTCACTATAAAATAGATGACTGATAACAATTGATAAGAAAATAAGGAATGGATAATTTATGATTAGTTACAACAACAAATAAATTAATTAATAATAGAAATAAATATATAAATTAAGGAGAAGGGGTAATAAAATGCAGAATAAAGTCAATTAAGTGTTTTAAAATTACGAAGACTGGTACAAAGAAATTCGGCATCAACATAGATATCCTCACTCTCCAAGACCTCCAATAGTAATCTGTGTAACTTGGACTTAAAGCATGTTTTGCTTTGGTTACGTAAATTTATAGGTATATTATTCCAAATTCTAGTTCCAGTTCTAGAAAAGGAGTGTAATTGTTGGTTAATTCTAGAATTTTTGACATAGAAGTTGCCAGCGGCTGAGAATCTGGTGTCGTGAGTGTGAATCTGGTGTCGTGAGTGTGAATCTGGTGTGGTGAGTGTGAATCTGGTGTCGTGAGTGTGAATCTGGTGTCGTGAGTGTGAATCTGGTGTGGTGAGTGTGAATCTGGTGTCGTGAGTGTGAATCTGGTGTCGTGAGTGTGAATCTGGTCTGAGCGGATAAAAAGGTCAGAAATATTAGATGGAACAGAATGGTTTGCAACATCATGCATTAGTACAGAAATCGATTTAAAGTAGAGCATATTCAATGGCAGAATATTAGAGAAAATAAATAAAGGAATAGACACTTTTAATAAATACCACGATGCATCATTTTCTGCTAATGACGTCAAACATATTCTTTTGAATTCTCTTGCAATTCAAAAGAATACATTTGACGTCGATAGCGGAATGTGATGCATTCTGGTATTTATTAAAAGGGTCTATAACATGTGCTCGACTATTTGAGCGTTCTGTTTGATGCTATAAACAAAGAAAGCATTTTGATAATAAAAACGGATCTTTACCTCAGTAACAGACGTAAGAAATTAAAAACTTACAAGTATAGCAATGGTGAAAGGTTGGAAAATATCCCTTTCGGTAGGTCCTGAATGTAATTGGATGTAAGGTTCCTGTAGAAGAGAGAATAATTTATTATAATTTTTAAATGCAGATGTCCGCCTTTCTGTTTGGTGCTATAAACAAAAAAAGACATTTTGATAATCAAAACCGGATCATTACGGTAACCTCAGTAACAGGAGTAAGAAATCGAAATTTAAAACTTACAAGTATAGCAATTGTGACAGGTTGGAGAATATCCCTTTTGGTAGGTCCTGAATGTAATTGGATCCAAGGTTGCTGTAGAAGAGAGAATAATTTAGTTTTTAAATGAAGTTATCCGCCTTTCTGTTAGTTCCTTTCAAGTGCCACTATGATCAAAAATATACATTTTCTTTTCTCTTCATATTTTGAAAATATAAGTACTCGTCACTTACCTTGCGAAGTTTCAAGTCAAAACTCATACGGGAAGTGCCATTATTTTAACTTTACATTTCGAATTCGGCTTGCCGCCATTCCTCAATTCAAAAATGACCGGGACCGATCCCTGAGAGTTGGATCAAGTTGGCCTAAAGATTTTGTGACGTCAATGACTCAACACGTGCCTTTTGGCTTTGTTGTCTGTGTCCCGGAGGGAACTGCGTTGAGTCATTGACGTCACAAATCAAGTCACGTGTACCAGATCGCAAACCAGTAGAACGTGGGCTCGGATTTATGAACGGAGTAATGGCGGACGGATTTTACGTGATTTTCATGGGTTTTCGGCCAGCTATTTCTGGGCTGTGTAAGAATATATCAATCTAATTTATAGCAATTCACATTTGTCTAAACCTATTAGATACATTTGCGTTAAAAAAAGCGGAAAAGAAATGCAAAAATTTTCATCGTAGTGGCACTTTAAGTAAAGAAAGCATTTTGATATTCACAACCGATCATGATCTCAGTAATTGGGGCGTGAGAAATTTTAAACTTACAGTATTCGCAATTGTGACAGGTTGCAGAATATCCCTTTCGGTAGGTGCTGAATGTTATTAGATTCAACGGACCTGGACAAGAGAGAATAATTTAGATTTAAATTAAGTTGTATGCCTTTCTGCTTGTTCCTGTAAGCAAAGAAAGCATTTAGATGATCAATTGAAAAACGATCATTACCTAAACAGGCGTACGAAATTTAAAACTTACAAGCGTTTTAATTGTGACAGGTTGAAGAATATCTCTGTTGCTAGGTGCTGAATGTCATTAAATCCAAAGTCCCTGTAAGAGAGAGAATATTTTAAAACTTAAAAGATTGTTCTGAGGTTTGAGGCGATTTCAAATCGACGTTTCGGCCAGTTTAACTGGCTTTTCTTAGGAAATTAAGAAAATAAAAGTCAATATGGTGGACTGATGTTTTTGCTTTATAACCGCACTTTGAGACATATCGTGACAATTACGTGAAATGTCTAATGCCATGGTAAAATGCTCGGGACAATATCCTTAAGGTGGTTCCTTAGTATTGCATTGTGCATCACTACTGCGCATAATTTATTGTGTCATTAGCGTACGCACTGTCCGAACAAAGAGGGTTATCTTTGAGGATAAGTTTGCCAAATGAATAAGATATTGTTTTCTCCTAAACGAGTATGGTGACCTATCATTTTTATTGCTAAGCATTACTCTAAAAAGCATCCTCTTTGAGTTAAAAGAGTTTAACAAATTTCTTCTTCAGTAAAAAAACGTTATCTCTAAAAACATGTACATACCCATCACTCGTGGTCATAAAATCATGACCTTGAGATCATGCAGGCAAGCACGTTTTGAGTCAGGGCCGTGTGAGCGTGTGTGCCTTTGCCGTGAATCATATGTCAAATTGTTCCTTATGGTCGGCGAATTATATCTATAACAGTTTTACACAAGCATTCTATTTTAACTATGCTTCAAACTAGCCCGTAAAGTAACGTGAACTGATCAAATAATCACGCGCGTAATAGGCAGTACTGCATGGATGAATAGGGTAACTTTAGTCCTTCACATCTGTTTTGCGAGCATGCTGATCTATGTTTTTTTTTTCATTTTTCAAAACAATGCTTGGCAGGGAAAAATCAGGAAAAGTTTAAAAAAATCGTCCGTCAACTTTTATTTCTGAGGAATCACCTTAAACACACATCGGGAACACTAAATTAAGTTGTCTGCCTTTCTGTTTGTTCGAGTTCCTATAAGCAAAGAGAGCATTTTAATAATCAAAACCGCTCGTTACCTTAGTATCTGGGGCGTAAGAAATTTTAAACTTACAAGCGTTGTAATCGTGCCAGGTTGGAGAATATCCCTGTGGCTAGTCGCTGAATGTTATTGGATGCAAGGATCCTGTAAGACAGGGAATAATTTAGTTATTAAATTTAATTGTCTGCCTCTCTGTTTGGTGCTATAAACAATGAAAGCATTTTGATAATCAAAACCGATCTAACTAGGGCGTAAGAAATTTTAGACTTACAGGATACGCAATTGTGACAGGTTGGAGAATATCCCTTTCGGTAGGTGCTGAATGTTATTGGATTCAAGGTACCTCGAAGAGAGAGAATTATTTAGTTTTTAAATTAAGTTGTCTGCCTTTTTTGTTTGTTCCTGTAAGCAATGAAAGCATTTTGATGATCGAAATCGATCATTACCTGAACAGGCGTACGAAATTTAGAACTTACAAGCTTTGTAATTGTAACATGTTGGAGAATATTCCTGTGGCTAGGTGCTGAATGTTATTGGATGCAAGGGTCCTGCAAGAAAGAGAATAATTTTAAATTTTCTGCCATTCTGTTTGTTGCTATAAAGAATGAAAGCATTTTGATAATCAAAACTCTACCCTGCTAAAAAATGCCTTCGTACCTCCAACATCCGAAAGTAAAATACGTCGACATGGATTCAACGAGAAAAACATTCAAAAAGTTTATCTATTGCCCTATACTGTCACAAAAGAAGTAAAAATAATAATGTTTCAATACAAAGTGATACACAACATACTTCCAACCAAAGCGACTCTTTACCGTGATGGTCTTGTTGACAATGACCTCTGCAACTTGTGCAACTTAGAAAGACAAACCTTAGACCACATGTTAATACACTGTAGTTTATCTGCCGATTTTTGGATTTTGTTTCAAAATTGGTGGCATATTAAAACACATGAAAACATTGTGTTAAACGCAAGCCATATACTCTATGGCTGGTTTAAGAGAACAAAGCATCGGCAGGTCTTAAATTACTCTATCTTAATCGCAAAATACTGCATTTTTTGCACTAGCTTACGTGGAGAAATACTATCCTTCTGTAACTTCCTTCTGCAAATGCAAGAAAAACTACAAATTTTAAAAGTGATCGCAACTAAACAGAAATCGCTTCCCAATTTCTACCGAACTTGGGAAATTATCCTTTAACATACAGTTTTCCGTCGCACTTTCTTTGCTTTTTACTGTAAGTAGTTGTATTTATTTCCTCTGTTGTAAAATGTCGTCTTTGCTTCTGTATTACTTACATTGATGTAATTTTAAAATTAATTAATTAAAAAAAAAGTCTCGTGAAAATGTAAGTAATTAAGCTTAAGACCCATTCACTGTTATTAATTGTAATTAATCTAAATGAGCACATCCATGTATTGTTAGTAGTAAACCAATAAAAATAAATAATAAAAAATTAAATAAAGAATGAAAGCATTTTGATAATCAAAACCGATCATGACCTCAGTAACTAGGGCGTAAGAAATGTTAATCTTACAGGATTCGTAATTGTGACAGGTAGGAAAATATCCCTTTCGGTAGATGCTGAATGTTATTGGATTCAAGGTACCTGGAAGAGAGAGAATTATTTAGTTTATAAATTAAGTTGTCTGCCTTTTGTTTGTTCCTGTAAGCAACGAAAGCATTTTGATGAATCAAAATCGATCATTACCCAACATGCGTATGAAATTAAAAACATACAAGCTTTGTAATTGTGACAGATTGGAGAATATTCCTGTGGCTAGGTGCTGAATGTTATTGGATGTAAGGGTCCTGCAAGAAAGAGAATAATTAAATTTTCTGCCTTTCTGTTTGTTGCTATAAACAAAGAAAGCATTTTGATAATCAAAACCGATCATGACCTCAGTAACTAGGGCGTAAGAAATTTTAATCTTACAGGATTCGCAATTGTGACAGGTTGGAAAATATCCCTTTCGGTAGGTGCTGAATGTTATTGGATTCAAGGTACCTCGAAGAGAGAGAATTATTTAGTTTTTAAATTAAGTTGTCTGCCTTTTTGTTTGTTCCTGTAGGCAACGAAAGCATTTTGATGATAAAAAAAGATCATTACCCAACATGCGTACGAAATTTAAAACATACAAGCTTTGTAATTGTGACAGGTTGGAGAATATCCCTTTCGGTAGGTGATGAATGTCATTGGATGCAAGGGTCGTGCAAGAAAGAGAATAATTAAATTTTCTGCCTTTCTGTTTGTTGCTATAAACAAAGAAAGCATTTTGATAATCAAAACCGATCATGACCTCAGTAACTAGGGCGTAAGAAATTTTAATCTTACAGGATTCGCAATTGTGACAGGTTGGAAAATATCCCTTTCGGTAGGTGCTGAATGTTATTGGATTCAAGGTACCTGGAAGAGAGAGAATTATTTAGTTTTTAAATAAAGTTGTCTGCCTTTTTGTTTGTTCCTGTAAGCAACGAAAGCATTATGATGATCAAAATCGATCATTACCCAACATGCGTACGAAATTTAAAACATACAAGCTTTGTAATTGTGACAGGTTGGAGAATATCTCTGTGGCTAGGTGCTGAATGTTATTTGATGCAAGGGTCCTGCAAGAAAGAGAATAATTAAGTTTTCTGCCTTTCTGTTTGGTACTATAAACAATGAAAGCATTTTGATAATCAAAACCGATCATGACCTCAGGATCCTGTAAGAGAGAGAATAATTCAGTTTTTTTTTTAAAACTAAGTTGTCTGCCTTTCTGTTTGGTGCTGTAAACAATTGAAGCATTTCCGATCATCACCTCAGTAACTGTAGCATAAGAAAATTAAAACTTACATTTCGGTAGGTGATGAATGTCATTGGATGCAAGGGTCGTTCAAGAAAGAGAATAATTAAATTTTCTTCATCTCTCTGTTTGTTGCAATAAACAAAGAAAGCATTTTGATAATCAAAACCTATCATGACCTCAGTAACTTTGGCGTGAGAAATTTTAAACTTACAGGATTCGCAATTGTGACAGGTTGGAAAATATCCCTTTCGGTAGGTGCTGAATGTTATTGGATTCAAGGTACCTGGAAGAGAGAGAATTATTTAGTTTTTAAATAAAGTTGCCTGCCTTTTTGTTTGTTCCTGTAAGCAACGAAAGCATTATGATGATCAAAATCGATCATTACCCAACATGCGTACGAAATTTAAAACATACAAGCTTTGTAATTGTGACAGGTTGGAGAATATTCCTGTGGCTAGGTGCTGAATGTTATTTGATGCAAGGGTCCTGCAAGAAAGAGAATAATTAAGTTTTCTGCCTTTCTGTTTGGTGCTATAAACAATGAAAGCATTTTGATAATCAAAACCGATCATGACCTCAGGATCCTGTAAGAGAGAGAATAATTCAGTTTTTTTTAAAAACTAAGTTGTCTGCCTTTCTGTTTGGTGCTGTAAACAATTGAAGCATTTCCGATCATCACCTCAGTAACTGTAGCATAAGAAAATTAAAACTTACATGATTCGCAATTGTGACAGGTTGGAGAATATCCCTGTAGCTACATCCCGGGACAAAACTAGTTGAAACAAACTGAAATTATGCCGACATTTTTGTATAATTCTGAAACAAATTTTCCACACCATCATATAAATATGCGCCCTTCCACTTCCCTATTCCAATGTTTTTTTTTTTATATTACTGCATTTGAATCAGCAAGTTTTTAGAACAAAACGACATCGGACGTGGGGTGGGGAGCTCGAGGGGGGATTTGTTTAGTTGTGAAATTTTAAACTTACAGGATTCGCAATTGTGACAGGTTGAAGAATATTCCTTTCGGTGGACCCTGAATGCTATTGAATCTAACGGTCCTGTAAGAGAGATGATAATTTAGTTTTTAAATTACGTTACCTGTCTTGCTGTTATTGTTCCTATAAGCAAAGAAAGTATTTTGATAATCAAAACCAATCATTGCCTAACAGGCGTAAGAAATTAAAACTTACAATTATCGCAATTGTGACAGCTTGGAGAATATCCCTGTAGCTACGATTCTCGTCATAATTGTTGGGACACATGGGGTTTCCCTGCTTTCTCGATGTTGGTCTGATATTTAGTGATCATAGAGGCACAAAATTCAACATTGGCGACGGGGGAGGGGGGGGGGGGGGGAGGACGCCAACTGTTAGGGTAAATATGTGTTAAAGAATCTGACCCACCCAGTTTGCATTGCGCTCCTACGTTGGTTCATCCGCCATTTTCAGGGCCCCCGAAAATCCATACTGTATTGTAAATGAGAAATTCACTCGTGCAAGAGGTGATATGCTTGCTCAAATATGGAATAGAACCGTATCATAACAATAAGAGAAGCGCGCAATGCAAACTGGGTGGGTCAGACTCTTTAAGCGTGAAGTGTCCCAACCAAATGTCAAATGTGACGAGGATTGTATTTGGGAGATAATCGTTGAGGTGTTGATTGACAACAATCATGATGAAATGAAATCGAGGTCACGAATGACGCAGAGTTGATGTGTGTAAATAGTACTTCCGTACAATTCCTATTTTCAGGGTTGGATGTAACAATTTAGGGTTATTTGTGGTTTTGGGGTTGTATATAAGGGAGGCAAATTAGTATAGAATTAAAAATGTAGTTCCTCTGGCTAAAGACAACAATACAATTTCAGAACATGGCTTTCATACGGACACGTGTATATTAGGAGTCCCATACTCATAGAACCTATGCCCGTCATTTTTCATGGTCATGGCTAGCGGAATGTTTCGCGGGCGCGCTTTTTTAACATGTGTGTCCGTCGCGCAAGGCTAGCTCGCGGGCGCGTATGACGTCGCAAAACATGCGCGTATGGCGCCACACAATATCCGGGATCTTAGCAACCAAAGGGAGGCTTTGTTATTCGCGCGGCTACATGGCCAATGTCACGTCAGCTCGGTAAACACGTTAGTTGGAGCTGTGTTTAGTGGAGAAAACCGTTATAAATTAAAGTCGTTATTCCCTGCATTTTTTCGCAGTTTGCTACTCAAGACAGGGATACTAATTAAGGGATACTCAGAAGCCGCTATAGTAGAAAAAGAAGAGCTTTCAGGGATAAACAAAATACATTTTTCGATGAGAATTTATGTTGATACTGATCAATTCAAGTTGTGATTGACTTTATTTTTCTTTGTCGTCAGTTTTGAAGAATTGTTTATAAAGCGTGCTCAAACTCAGTTGTATTGATTTCTTAAATTTTAAACGATAATGTAATAGCTAATACAGCGTTTGGGTTCCCTGTGCAATTATCATTACTTTTGTTTGGACACATGGGCTCTCTCTGCCTTCTCCCTCCCAACTCAATGTTGGTTTTAGATTTAGTGATCACAGAGCCGCAAAATTCAACAATTCAACTGTTAGGGCGAGTATGTGTTAAGCGTAAGGTGTACAAACAAAATGTGACGAGGATTGTAAGTTCTAAATGTTATTGGAGTGGAGCTACTTATAAGAGAGAGAATAATTTAGTTCTTAAATTAAATTGTTCCTGCAAGAGATAATCACAAACCATTGGATTACCTCTACTAATAATAGGCCGTAAGAAATTTAAAACTTACAGAATTTGTAATTGTGACAGGTTGGAGAATATCCCTGTAGCTAGGTGCTGAATGTTATTAATAGATCCGAGGGTCCTGTCAGAGAGAGAATAATCAAGTTTTTAAATTAAGTTGCCTTTCCGTTTGGTGCTATAAACAAAAAAAGCATTCTGATAATAAAAAACGATCATATCCTTAGTAACTGAGGCGTAAGAATTTTTTGACAGATTGGAGAATATCCTTTTGGTATGTGCTGAATTTTATTGGATTGGAGGTCCCTGTAAGAGAGAGATTGTGTTAGTTTTAAACCGTCAGACGTTCAAGAGGGGAGTGCGGGGGTGAATACCACCACCACTTATGGTTTTACTCTGTGTTTTTTTTTAAAGACCGTTAGATCGATGTTAGTAGGTGCCGTCATTGATAGTTGTTTGATTGTCCGTGAGACACATTTTGTTTGAGTTTGATGGGAATCGGTTGCTATGGTAACGAGACATAATGTCAAAAGTAGCATGAGGTCAAGCCATTTTCGGTCTAAAAACATTTATAGTGCAAAGAAAAGCAGCAAATTGTAAATGTTTGTTTTTGGTTTTTAATTAAAATTGCATTGTTGTACGCAAATGACCGCAAATTGAGATATACCGGCCAACCACCTTAGACTCCTTCTTTGACAAAATATTTTATCTTGCCTTGTAACAATTCCAAGCCATTGAAACCTATCCAATTGCGAGTACATTTTCTACCCATAAAACGGATGGACGTGCTATGGTATGTGTACCTAAGGCTGCTTTAATTGCACTTAACTGATTCTAGAACCTTTTTTAAGCAATTTTTTTTTTGTTTTCTAAAGGACATATTCTGAGCTCGAGACGTTCAGATTCGGGGGTTTCGTTTTTGCAGAAAGGGCTTACATTTCTTTTAGTACGATTGTTTGTAATTTTTCGGCTATCATGCGATCGCATTAGGATTAAAACCGATGTATGTGAAAAGAGATTTTTCTTACCGGAAAATAGTTGGCGTTTTCAAATGTTTCCGGGAAGGCTTTGAAAATGTGTTGTAAGTTTTCTTAGTTTCCCGGAAATGAAAGCATGGAATAAGGTTCAATTTAGAAGTCTTTTTGAAACCTTTATATGCCCGTCGAGTGTTCGTCCGAAATACCCGCACTTCATATTAATTGAAAAGGCTTATTTAAAAAAAGGAGAACCTTACAGCTTTGTAGTGGTCGTCGGAATGCATTTAACGAAATCAAGGAATTGATTTCTCTCAGAGCAGTCACACACGTTTACAACTTCGCCATTGCGTCTTTCACTACTGTAATGGCATGGTTTCTCACAATCTGAAAAATAAAATTTACATAAAAGCTATATTGTATGCACACGTGCATTGATGGCCTAGTTCCAGATTACCTATTAAGCCAAGTGACTTTCAGCATACAGTCGAACCTCCACTAAAGGACACCTCTCGTAAGCGGACACCTCCTTTAAGCGGACACCAAACCGCGTCCCGGCGATTTATCTTCTTCAACACTATATTTTTAACCTCCCGTAAGCGGACACCTCCCGTGAACAGCTCCCGTAAGCGGACAGTTAACGATATTAAGAAAATTTCTAAAAAAAATAGGTTCGGTTTTAATGGTTTTAATTGTGCTTGAACTAAACAAAAGCGATGTGTGAGTCTGAACAGTACAGTTACATGTAGGTAACTAGTCATTTCAATTCCAAGACGTTTTATAAAAGCAAAAGATACTGCTCAAATAATGGATTGATTTTGTTATGTTGTGTCTGCTTTTTCTCCTTTTTTATTGATGCACTATTCGAATCAGTAGGATTTTAGAATTGTTTTTTCCAGTATAACCCTTTCAGCTTTGTTGTCGCAGTTTGCCCATTGTTGGACATCTGAAATGTATAATTACATGTAAAGCTAGCGCTACGATAGGTTATTGAGATCATTAATAAGAATCCATATGCTCTTTCAAAGAAAGAAAGTACTTTTTCGATTCTATAACATGTGATTGTATCCTCTCTCTGGGTTTGGGCGTGATGAGTGCTCCCCTTTCTCGATGTACGGGGCCTGTGAACAGAAAACCTAGAAAAAGTCCCCACATTATCCCACGTTTCGACCCTTAATGGAAGCCGATGACAAGTGCATCACGGCAAGCTCGTCAGAAGCCCGTCTACTGTTCGCCAACTATGACATCACAAGCCCAATGACCACGTCAACTCTCTCGTTCAAAAAGCGCGAGAGGGAGAAGTGGCATCTCTCCCTTTCGTGCGTGTGCCCCTCGAGCGCGCGTCCTCGAAAGTTCGCCCAGTACATAACCCGGCGCCTGCAACGCAGGCTACGGTTTATATGACGTTTGCAAGAAACAATTCCCTGAAGTACAGGACAACAAAATAAAATGACTTAAAATAAAATGGGCTCCAAACAAACTAAACCAAAGAAAAGAAACAACGATAAAATCAAACAGCGAAAAACACAATATAAGGTGTACTTATGAAAAACCTACCCGCTAGAACAGTATGGAAATCTCTTGAATCTCTACCAAACAAGTTACTGGCCGAGCACGTGTAAATGCCTGTCTGCCTTATTGGAGAAAACACCTTGCCTATTCCACTTTCAAGAAGGGTGTGGTTTTTTAACAACTTCACTTGAATGGGAGGAGTTCCTTCAGCTGAACACCAGAACAAATGATCTCTTACTGTCTTCACGACTGGAAATGGGATCGTTATTTTTGGTTTATCTGTCGGAAATGATTAAATAATAACTTGTTAACAAATACATCTGATCGTTTTTAAAATATATTTTTTTTGTCTAAAACAACGGCCCCGACAAACTTTGCCCGATTTGTTTTATGGTAATTGGTAGCTGCTGGTGACAAATAAATATTGAAAATAGTCGGTATACTTTCCTGAAAACTTTTCATGTTTTTTTTATGTCAACTATAAGATAACAAACTAAAGGTCGATTGAATAGTATTTGAAAAAGCATAACAAAGACTGCTGGCCCTACTGACGTGCATTAACCCTATTCAGACCGGGGGGAAGGGGGCGGGCGCTGACTTTGAACGTTTATCACTTTAGAAGCGTTTAACCAATACCGACCAAACTTCATCACTTTTTCTGAAATTTATCTTGGAACACTTTGTAGTGACAGATTTTTGTTTATGACCATGTTTTGACAAATTTGGTAAAATTTTTAACTTAACGTTTAAACGGTAAATTTTAATTTATTTGATATGGCGGATCCCAAATGGACGTCATTGAGAATGATGACTCAATTCCTACGTCTTATGATTGAGTCATCATGTCAAGTGACCTAAACTTTGACAGTTTTGTATGTTATTATAAACCCTCAAAGTTTCACAGATTCAATATTCAATATCAGTCTCTGGTGTTAAAAAAGCCCGGTCTGAATAGGTTTAAAGTACGTTTAATTTTATTTGTTGTTGCATGAACAAAATGGCAAAGAGTGGCTTTAGGGTTCTTCAGAGCATTGGTTGTACCAATACAAGGAAAGACAGTTCCTCGATTGTTTTGCGCTTTTAAAATTATTCCTAACGGTGGTTTCGTTTCCACACTTCAGTGAAAATGCAATGATTGTTTGTTAAACGAAATAATTCAAAATGGAATTAAGGTAAATTTATTTTTGTCTGTGCTGTAATGTTATTATTTTTTTTAATGTCTATGTGGCCGTGTGCACAGTGGTCTTGCTGTACATACATAAATACATACTTTATTTAACGTGGAAATACTCCTAGCTACAGAGCTGGTTTCCAGGTATTCCAGGTAACTTAATTCCAGGCATTTCAGGTAACTTAATCAAATCTCACCTATTAAGGTACTTGCAACGTATTCTCCCTTGATTATACAAGGATTATACCAAACGCAGATTCCCTTTTTTGAGCTATTTTGAAAAAAATAGCTCATTAGCAGGCGCAAAGGTTGGTTTGTGATGTTAGTATGTTTGTTAGCTTGTTTGTTTGTTTGTTTGTTTGTTTGTTTGTATGTATGTCTTGGGTTATGTCACACCAATCAGATTGCCTCTAGTATGTACACCGTGTACTATGTCAGCCAATCAAATTTTCGCTTCTAAAATGGTATTACTGAAGGTCAAAGAAGGGCACTTGACATGAATTGAAAATCAGCCATCTTGAATCTCCGCGATTGTTGCCGCAAACACTAAAAGTGTAAAGTTTTGAAAATTTGTTGCTTGGGAACTGTTCTCTAATTCCGACTGGCTTGCTAACCTGGCAATATCAAGGACATTTATTCGGAAATACCGCCTATAATGTGCCCTATGCATGAATGGTAGAATGGTCTGCGGGGGATGAGACGTCCAAAAAATGTGGACTACGGTTACGTTCATAGGTGAGCTTATACTGAAGTATGAGTATAGTTTTATTGCAAAAACGGCAAGCCGATTTCAAATAATATGATGCGGAACATGAATTGTATGTTTCAAGCCTGGGTTTCAAGAGATTACTATTTAAAATTGGATTTTTTTTGTCAGACACGCTGTCTGCACGTGAAAATGTTGAACTTTGTCCTTATAGATACTTGTCCGTGATGCATGGAGTTCAACAGAGAAAATGTAATGCAATTAATCTACAATTTACAGTATGTAAAACGTTTATCTTTCTTTGAATTAATGTGAGCTGATGTGTAGGTTATTAATTGTATGCCTCAAGCGATTACTATAAGCGAGAAGCGACTGTATTTTGTATGAGCAGTCACGTTGTGTGCACGTGCAAATATTGAACTTTGTCCTGGTACGTGATGAAATTCAACATGTTTTCGAGAAAACGTAATGTAATTAATTTATATGGTGCGTTAAAAAACGCCTGTTTAAAAAATATTAGTTGCAATTTACTAGGAAACAAGCAAAATTCATTTTGGATGCGCTAAGTTTCTGCTGGTCGACATTACAGGAAAAGGTGTTTGGTTCCAAATGTTAACCTCAACAATGTTCGTGTAAGTAATTCAATTAGCTTGTGGTTTTGAGTCGAAAACAATTTAATCTAATTAGTTCTGTTTCTATTTGCACGACTTTTTTGTGGAGAATAAAAACAGTTGTTTAAATAATATTAGTTCCAATTTACTAGGAGACTACTTATATTCATTTTTCATGCGTTTAGTTTCTGTGAAAGACTTTTCTGGTTGACATTACAGAAACAGGTGGTTCAAAGAATTTTCCTGTCACTAATTTAATTAGCTTGTGGTTTGGAGTTGAAAACAATTTAATTTAATTAGTTTGCGTCTTCCAGGCCAAAGGAACCTTTTCCACGTGTCTTTTGTGAATAATAAAAGAAACCTTTAAAAAAAGACTAGATACAAATTTCCAGGAAATAATAAGCCTTCAATTTGGATGCATCAAATTTATGTGCAGGACTTTTCTGGTTGACATTTAATTTAATACACTCATTACTGAAACAAGTTGCTCATTTCACTGGGGCCGTAGTTTCGTCAAAAAATAACTCCGGAAATCCCGTGAAAAAAAGCTAGCCGAGAAACGAGAAACGGGACCCAGTTGGTTATCTCGGTATTTTTTTTGGTAGTGGGCGGGCCGGAGGATTTGAAAAACGTATATCTGCAAGCGGTTATTTGTGCGAGTTAACTTCCGCTGTTTTGTTACTTTCACCATTTCATATCATTTAGGTAATTTTCAAAATAGCTCATGCACGCAATGCGTGCCTATGTTGTAAAGTAACAAGCATTAACCGACTAGTTGACTGTACCGAAAATGGCCGCGTGAATGTTCCAGTGAACTTCCCAAGCAAATTGCTGTTTGCACTCCTTCCATCATAAACATGAATCGAACTTCTTGGCAGCTCAAAGTTGCTAAATTCCAAGCGTATTTTATGGAAGAGCGGAGCTGTAATAGTCCAACTGCAATCGACGTACCTTCCGACAAACTTGATGGATTTGATGGAGCCACGAGTGCCTTTTAGTTGAAAAGCACATGGTGCCCGTGACACAACTACAACGTGAAAAAATCGCTGTTACTACAAGTTAAATATCTATTTAACCACGGTGAACATATGTGACAGCCAGACGTTTGGGTCACATTTAACTTCCATAACTGAAATAGCACAAAATAATTACTGATCCTCATCAAATCCTATTGTTCTCTCTCTGCATTATATCAACGATTGCAGCGTGATTAGAAGTTTTGATTCCAAGTGTCTGAGGAAAATGGAGGCGGTCCTTTTTGTTAGCAGGGGAAATTATCAGGGGTAATACTAAATGGCTAAAACAGACTAACTGCAATATTTTTAATATTGCAGTTAGCCCGATTTTACCACGTTAAAGTATCCCCCCCCCCCCCCCCCCCCCCCCCCCCCCCCCCCCGATGATTTCGTTATGAAAAGACCGTTTGGGTCTTACCCTTATTCCAGGAGATATGTAAACACAGAGATATTCAATTTATTATAAATCGTAACTTGTTTATACCTCATACAAGGTTTCTCATTTATACGAAATAACAATTTTAGTGTAATTAGTGCTAAGCACAACTGACTGATTACAAACTTCACTTGTTTCTGGCTCAATGGATTTTTCCTTTAACTCTTTTTCTTCTTTTTGCTCACTGTACTTTTGTTCAACATCTTCGATTCCTTAATACATTTTTCTTCATTTACCTTTGAGCTCTGCCGAAGCATCATTTTCTGAGCTCTGCGTTATAAAAATCGCTGATTCGTCTTCCGATGAATCGTCCATGCTTCCAACAAGTGAGCTAGGCATTGAATAAAATGACTGAGTACTCTGGGTTATAAAGTATGCAAATATTTGTGAACATTCTCGTCAACAACAAATAAATTCAATAATAATGTTCACACATGATTGCGTCGACGAAGGAGACGCTTCCTAATCTTGTCGGCTAGGCGGAACGAATCGAGAAAAGTGTCGGTACCAAATCTGCGCCATCTTGAAACAACAGCCAAAGGGGTGGCTAAAATCGAAGATACAATGCAGAGAGAAAATAATGGGTTTTGATGAGAAACAATAGGTGGTTTTCATGTTACGTCATCGCCGCCATGCTGGTGGACATAAACAATAGTTCTCTCATTAGCTCCTTTTATTCGTCCACCAGCATTTGTTCGTTTCACTATTGTTATCTATGTCTCTAGAGATTGGTTGCAAACCACCTATAATTATAATAGATAATTACTTCGGCTTACAGCATTATTAGGTATATTGCAGTCAGCTTCGGGCTGCGCCCTCAGCTTCCTGCAATATACCTAATAATGCTGCGAGCCTCAGTAATTATCTATTAAATAGTGGGAAGTTAAAAATTAAACTTTGTATCTTTTTATTAGATCAACCTATTTCAAACACCTATCTTCACTATTAGAATAGTCACGAAATTATGCCGCGCTATTGAGCATTCTTAGCATCCGGTTTTCCTTTTTATGTTGTTACAAGTCCCTTGGGACCCAACTAACATATTTAGAGCCATTTTTACGCATCTTTGCCTTCTTTCGCGAAGTTACGTCAGCGGGAACTGTTCTTACAATTTTTGATCCACCCTCCTCCCCTTCGTCGGCTTCTGCTTTCCGTTATTGTAATAGATTCTCACTGGGGAGTCTCACAAGCAATGCCATAGTATGAGATATATGGGGAGAATAAGCTCGAGGCGAAAGGGAGTGAGTAACTCCCAGTGAGAGGAGGCCTTCAACGCTGCGGGGAGGAGGGAGGGTCGCGCTACCAGCAGTGTACTGAAGTCCACGAAACGAGTTTACGGCGAGATTCTTGTTGTTTGATCGGTTTATATAACAGTGAGCTGTGACATGGTTACATAATACATTCCTACGGGCGCATCCCCGGGGTTTATGGTTACGTAACTTGTTTATTTTATGTCATTCTTTGCAGAATCCCCAGTGAGAATAGCTAGAATGTACACCTTTTTGTCGTGTTTTTTTCAAATAACTTATATGTGCCTCGGCAATGAGTGGCTATTATGGCAGTGGAGATTTACTACTTTTTTGTTCTGAATGAAACCCTTGCGGTATTTTCTTTCAGATACCGTCATAATATATAACATAGAATTTCACATTAATTGTACAAAGCATTTGTATGACCATATATTCTATAAGAATTCTTGGCTTGCCCATGACGTCATAAAAATTAAAAAATCTAAACTTTACATCCTGCAAAGATGTTTCTAACATGGCGTGTTACAATCGTTCACAAAAAGTTTCAAGTTTAAACGATGTTTTACTTCCGATTTGAAGAGGTTTTAAATGTGTCACGCAATTCGTCACGCTTTTTTGTTTTCAGATAAGCCGTGAAAATAAAACAAAATTAAACCAGTTGAAAGTTATTTTTGCATTATAGATGTTTATAATCCGATTCAATGTAACTTATAGTGAATCCAGTCTTTTGTGATGAGATTTTTTGCGTAATTATGACTTTGAAGTTTTGGCCGCCATGTTGGTGTACCAAAGTGGTACACAAGATGGCCGCTCCATACATTTTCACTAAAAATGTCTAAAACTCGTTCGCCTATATATAACTTTTGAACGAAATGCTCTGGCGCTTCAAAATTTGGCCCAGATGTGTAGTTTTAAACTCTTTATAATTTCATTTTGGGATGGAAATATGTTTTCAAATGCTTCTGAATTTTGATATGACAGGATATGACCTAAGTGCAAGCCAAGAATGACAACTAGACGTATTTAAACGTGGGTAAAACGTAAATATAACGTTCTCTGGTTAATATCTTTTTAAAATGTTTATTAGTTTCGGTTACAAGTCGCTAACCTTTGAAGAATGAGGATAACTGACACAAATACTTGAACATTTACAAAACGGATGTGAAAATTAAAAACACAATGTACACAGTACAAATATAATATATGTAAAATTGGAGTTTAAAAAGTAGAAATGGAGTCCGTTGTTGTTAAATGGTGCCTCGGGGACGGTTTGGAGTTGTTTTATGTTTCACTAGTGATTGCAAAGAACCACTGAGAATACCCTGCGAGGAGTGGATTCTCCTACGCCAAGTTACGCTGAACGAGAGAGTCCCCCCCCCCCCCCCCCCCCCACGAGAGAGAAACCACTGTGAGCATCCGTTAGTTCCTTTGATCGAGCCGCCGTCCAGCGCCGTTTACAAACTTGTTTAGCCTCTCGCGCATGCACCCATCCACGTAACTGCTGCGTCTAAGCGAGCCCGCTATGTAACAATCGAAATGGCATCCAAGGTGACGAAGACATTTTTGCCACCAACAAAACAACGAAACAACGTCAAATGCATCACGTGGGGCGTCGCGTGGCTGTACATGCTCGATGGAAAAGCAAACGAATGCTCGCAGTGGTTTCTCTCTCGTTCGGCGTAGCTCGGCGTAAGAGAATCCACTGCTCGCAGGGTACACTGAGGATCACTGAGAATCGAGAGTTTTATGTATACGATTTTTTACAGCGAAGGACTTAGTGCTCAGATATTCCTGAATTATATACATAGGAACAACTAAAAAAACTGGAACTGCAATTGGAACGTAACTGCTTCGCATTTAACAAACAGCAACGCATTTGGCACGTTTTATGCAATTTGAGCACCTACCTTTCCCATGCCACACTGATATTGCAGATAGGAGCAAAAACAAAAGATGCAACTTGTTCATTTTGGAAGACCTCTCTCCAAGTGATGTTTCCTTTTTATCAATGTGATTGTAAAACCAACTGCAAAACAAATGTCAAAAAAGTATTTTTGGATACACCAATAAAACACGCTTGGCCAAATACAAATTCCGCTTTCAAAAAAAAAATTCCGCATACCAAGCTAATGTATTAACATCAGCTTATACCAAAATTAAATTGGCTTTCATTTTAAGAATGCATATTGAAAGCTGCGTGGTTTATTCCATCATCATCATCATTTTTCAATGCGAGTATCTCGACATAAAGCATAGAACTTGGTCTGACCACTGTATACCTCACCGATTTAGCTGAAATTCAGCGTGTATACTTTGCTCCTCGTGGGGATTTTGTTTTCGATACTAAAATTCTGGCTTATTATATATTAAAATTCATACCAAGCAATTTGGCTACAATAATTGTTGCTTATTTTATAGTTAAAACTCATACCTTCTGAGAAAAACGGTTTCGAAAATATTTTTCCCGTTCACTAATATGCAAATGAAAGACGATTGTGAAAAAATGTCAAATAAAGAAGATCAGAACACAATTTCAACTAAGTTGAGTCGGATAAAAAAAATGTATTTTTTCGAAGAAACTATTTCTACTTTTTTCGAATCTGATAAGTTGCTGTTTTTGTACAGCAAGAAATCATCGAAACATGTTGGTAGTTAGTTACCCGTGCGCTTTTTTGTCGCTGATGAAGTTTAGCACATGTTTAACACTTATTATAAAATGCCCAAGGAAATGCGCGCGCTATGATTGGTTCAGTAAAGCGAGTTCATTATAACTCGATAAAGCACGCGCGTGACGTAAAGTTCATTATAACCGTTTATATTTTAAAAGAAATAAAAAACTTGTTCCTCGTGCATTGTTGAGTTATATAAGCACTTGGGAATTTTTAAGAACACTCGAAAAGTGCAAGAAGCACTCGCCAAAGCGTGCTTATATAACTCAATAATGCACTCGGCGCGTTTTTTATTTCTTTAATACATCTGGACCATCTTACTATTGTCTCCACTGAAAATAAAGTTCTATGCTGAATAAAACTTGCCTGTGAATGTAATGTGACATTACTCCCTAAACTCGTATGTGAACTTGAGACCGCAGTCGGTTTGTTATTTCGTTTGTTTGCGAAAGTGAGTACGCTGTAAATTCAGTCACAATAATATTATTCTTCAAACTAAACTGCACCCGCTACTTATTCGCCTGCTCCAAAATTCCAGTTAACGCCTTTTCTTGAGTAAGTTTTACCAATCTTCACAGGGAGACGAACGACTTTGAGAGCCGCAGTGGACACAATTGGTCGAGATTATTTTTACCGTTCTGTTTCATGACAAACAAGTCCAGATGTCATTCCACCTAACGAGGATGCAAAGTCACTCTCCGAAATTGAAGATGGGCACTCAAAAACAATGCATTATTGGCCACCAGCAAAACAGTTATTTTTTTGAACGGTCGAGGATTTTCGTCACTTGACAAAAGTCAATCGGTAGAATGTTTTTATTGGTCAAGAAATTTCCATCGGTTGAGATCTTTTTTATGGATCGAAGATTTTTCATTGTCGAATAAGAGTATGTAGCTCGACAAGCCTGGGCGACTCTCTCTTATCAAATCACTTGAGCGAAAAAAACAACACTTATGAAAACAACAAAAAAGCAGGGAACGACATTAAACTCCCGCTAAAAATCGCTAAACGAGCATAAAAAGTTGAACGCGACACCATTTTAAGCATGGCCAGACTACTAAATTAAGGCACGCGAGCCAATTTTTCGCCCGCCACTGTTTCAGGGGGGCTTTATATTACACGACATAATTTGGTACTAGTAGTTTCCTGATGGGTACGCCTAGAATAAAAAAAAGTTACTTTAAACTTGCATTTCAGTACGTTTTCCAGCGGTTGAATCACTTTTTGGCGAATCTTCATGCACCATCGAGTTTGACAAAATGGTGGACGTAGCACAGCACGTAATTGTCTGGGACGTTGAAGAAGGGTAGAGCTAAAAGAGCTTTGCTCGTTTCAGTGTCTTTAACCCGTTTGAAAAATGATGTGAAGCACTTTGTTGCTCGTGCGAGTTTTGTATTCGAAGCTAAACCCCTGGCTCATTATTAAATTTCATACCAAACATTTCGGCTACAATCAATGTTGCTGATTTTAAAACTATAACTCATACCTTCTGAGAAAAACGGTGTCGAAAATGTTCTTACTCGTTCAAGAATAGTGCAAAACAATGAGGATTGCGAAAAAAATGTGAAATAAAGAAAATTAGAAGATAGGTTCCAACTAAATTGAGTCAAATAAAAAAAGTACGTTTTCAAAAAAACTATTTCTACTTTTTCCGAATCTATTTAGTTGCTGTATTGTAAAGCACGGAATCATCGAAACATGATGCGTTTTTCTGTCGCTGATGAAGGTTATCACCTGTTTAAATCATAAAGCATTCGGACCATCTTACTATTGCCTCTACTAAACAACAACGAAGTGTTCTTAAGATCTAGTGCTGAATGAAACTTGTCTATAAATATAATGCGGCATTTCTGCTCCCTAAACTCGTACGTGAACTCGAGACCGAAGTCGGTTTAAAATTTGTGAAGAGTGTCTAAAGGCTCTAACTTCAGTCACAATAAAAGCCTCCAAACTAAACTGCACCCGCTACAAAAAAGATGGTCGCTATTAAAAAAAATGCGTATTTACTTGCTGCAAAATTCAGATAACGTCAATTCTTGAGTAATTTTTACCAAGCTTCACAGGGAGTCGCACTATCTATGAGAGCCGCAGTGGACAAAATTAGTAGAGATTATTTTTACCTTTCAGTTTCATGACAAACAAGTCGAGATGTCATTCCACCTGGCAAGATGCAAACTCATTTTTCGATAATTGACGATGGATACTCAAGAGCAATGCATGACCATCGGAGGAACAATTCTTTTTTGATCGGTCGAGCACTTTGATCACTTGACAAACGTCCATCGGTGGAGAATTTTTTTTAATGGTCGTGAAATTTCCATTGGTTCTTGACAACCTTTTTCGTTCCAAAATTTTTGATTGGTTGAAAAAGAATAGGTTGACAAGTCTAGACAACTCGCTCTTTTTAAATCACTTGATGAGCGAAAAAAAAAAAACATTCATGAAAATAACAAAAAAGCAGAGAACAGCATTAAACTCCCACTAAAAAGCGCTAAATGAGCATAAAAAGTTGAACCCGACACCATTTTAAGCAGGGTTTCACTCATAAATGTATGCACGCGCGCCAATTTTTCGAATTTTCACGACAAAATTTGGCACTTGTAGTTTCGTGATGGGACTACGCCTAAATTAATAAACAGTACTCCAAAATGTTGTGAGCATTTCAATATGTTCGCAAGCGGTTGAACCACTTTTTGGCGAATCTTCATGCATCATCGAGTTGGACAAAATGGTGGACGTAGCAGAGCGCGCAATTGTTTGGGACATTGAAGAAGGAAAGAGCTAAAACTTGCTCGCTTGTCTTAAGCAATTTGTTCCTCGGGGGGATTTTGTTTTCCAAGCTAAAACTCTATCTCGTTTTAAAATTCATACCAAGCATTTCGGCTAAAATATTAAGTGTTGTCGATTTTAGAATAAAAACTCATACCTTCTAAGAAATACGGTGACGGAAATGTTCTTTTCCATCGGTTGGGAGCCAATTCTTTAGTGGTTGAATGACAAGCCTAAGCGACTTGCTCTTATTAAATAACTTGATGAGCGAAGAAACATTTATAAAAACAACAAAAAAGCAGGAAACGACATTAAACTCCCACTAAAAATCGCTAAACGAGCAGCAAAAGTTGAACCCGACACCTTTTTAAGCAGGGCCTGACTCCAAAATTAAGGCACGCGGACCAAGTTTTTCGCTCACCACTGTTCCCTTTACACGACAAAATTTGGCACTTGTAGATTCGTGATGGGACTACGCCTATAAAATAATAAACAGAACTCCAAAGTTTTGTTTGAATTTAGTGCGTTCGAAAGCGGTTGAACCACTTTTTGGCGAATCGTCATGCATCTTCGAGTTTGACAAAATAGTGGACGTAGCACAGCGCTGAATTGTCTGGGACGTAGAAGAAAGGAAGAGCTAAAAGAGCTTTGCACGCTTGTCGTCAAAAATGATATGAAGCACTTTGTTTTTCGTGGGGATTTTGTTTTCAAAGCCAAAACTCTGGCTCGCTATTCAAATTCATACCAAGCATTTCGGCTACAATAATTGTTGCTGATTTTAAAACTATAACTCATACCTTCTGAGAAAAGCGGTCTCGAAAATGTTTTTACTCGTTCAAGAATAGTGCAAATGAACGAGGATTGCGAAAAAATGTCAAATAAAGATTATCAGAACATACGTTCTAACTAAATTTAGTCAAATAAAGAAATGTACTTTTATAAAGCTATTTCTGTGTTTTGCGAATCTATTTTAAGTTGCTGTTTTGTAAAGCAAAAAATCATCGAAACATGTAGTTACCTTTGCGCTCTTTTGTCGCGGATGAGATAAAATTTAGCACCTGTTGAACTCAATACATCCGGTCCATCTAACTATTGACTTTACTGAACTCTACTTAAGTTCTATAGCTGAATGAAACTGATACTTGATGTGAAAATGATAATGTGACATTAACCGCTCCCTGAATTCACACTCAGTCGCAGGTGAAATTGAAGTAATTAAGGCCTTAAGTAGGTTCTAAATTCAGTCATAATAAATAAACTGCGCCATCACAAAAAAGATGGTCCCCATTAAAAAAAGCGTATTTACCGACTCTTAAAGTCCTGATCTTTACAGGAAGTATTTACCGGATCCAAAAGTCCTACAGTGAACGCCTATCCTACAATACATTTTACTATTCTTCACAGGGAGCCGCACTATCTACGAGAACCGCAGCGGAAAAAGTTGGTCGAGATTATTTTTGCCGTTCAGTTTCACGACAAACAAGTCCAGATGTCATTCCACCTGGCGAGATGCAAACTCACTTATTCGATAATTGACGATGGGTACTCAAGAACAATGCATGGGCCAAACTAAAACTGCACCCGCTACAAAAAAGATGGTCACTATTGAAAAAATACGTGTCATGTGTATTTTCCTGCTCCAAAATTCCAGTTAACCCCTATTCTTGAGTAAGTTTTACCAATCTTCACAGGAAGTCGCACTATCTATGAGTGGTGCTGTGGATTTAGTTGGTCGAGATTATTTTTACCGTTCAGTTTCATGACAAACAAGTCCATATGTCATTCCACCTGGCAAGATGCAAACTCATTTTTCGATAATTGACGATGGGTACTCAATGACAATGCATGGGCCATCGGTGAAAAAAAAGTTTTTTGATCGGTCGAGCATTTTCATCACTTGACAAACGTCCATTGGTGGAGAATATTTTTATTGGTCAAATTGGAATAGATTGAAAAGCCTAGGCTACTCGCTCTTATCAAATCACTTGAGCGAAAAAACATTTTTGAAAACAACAAAAAAGCAGGGAACGGCATTACACTCCCACTAAAAATTGCTAAACGAGCCTAATCATTTGAACCTGACACCTTTTCAAAAAGGGTCTGACTACAAAATTAAGGCACGCGAGCCAATTTTTCGCCCGCCACATCGTTCCATTTACACGGCAATATTTGGCACTTGTAGTTTCGTAATGGGAGTACGCCTAAAATAATAGACAGTACTCCAAAATTTTGTTGGCATTTCAGTACGTTCGCCAGCGGTTAAACGACTTTTTGGCAAATCTTCATGCACCATCGAGTTTGACAAAATGGTGGAGGCAGCACAGCGCCCAATTGTCTGGGACGTTGAAGAGGTCGAAAGAAGGGTAGAGCTAAAATAGCTTTGCTCGCTTGTCTTTAACCCCTTTGAAAAATGATGTGAAGCACTTTGTTGCTCGTTGGGCTTTTGTTTTCGAAGCTAAATCTCTGGCTCATTATTTATTTTCATACCAAGCATTTAAGCTATAATAATTGTTGCTGATTTTAGAATTAAAACTCGTACCGTCTGAGAAAAACAGTGTTGAAAATATTCTTACTCGTTCAAGAAAAGAGCGAATGAATGAGGATTGTAAAAAATGTCAAATATTAATTAATAAAAGAAAGTAAGAACATAAGTTCCAACTAACTTGAGTCCGATAAAAAAAATGTACTTTTTCAAAGAAACTATTTTTTACTTTTTCCGAATCTACTGATTAAGTTGCTGTTTTGTAAAGCAAGAAATCATCGATACACGTAGTTACCTGTTTGCTTTTTTGTCGCTAATAAAGTTTAGCACCTGTTTAACTCTTAATGCATCCGGGCCATCTTTAACTCTTGCCTCTACTCAACAAGAAAGAAGTGTCCTTAAGTTGTACAGCTAAGTGAAACTTGCCTGTAAATATAATGTGACATTAACTGCTTCCTAAATCCGTAAGTGAACTTGAGACCGAAGTTAGTTTCTTATTGAGTAGGCTTTAAATTCATTCATGATAAAATCCTCCCAACTAAACTGTACCCGCTACAACTGAAAAAGATTGTCACTATTAAAAAAAAATGCGTATTTACCTGCTTCAAAATTCCAGTTAACGCCAATTCTTGAGTAAGTTTTACAAATCTTTACAAGAAGTAGCACTATCTATGAGATCCGCAGTGGACAAAATTGGTCGAGATTATTTTTACCGTTCAGTTTCATGACAAACAAACGGTCCAGATGTCGGCCACCTAGCGAGATGCAAACTCATTTTTCGATAATTGACGATGCCTTGGGTACTCAAGAGCAAAGTATGGACCATTGGTGGAACAATTCTTTTTTGATCGGTCGAGCGTTTTGATCACTTGACAAACGTCCATCGGTGGAGAATTTTGTTTAATGGTCGAGAAGTTTCCATCGGTTGAGAACGTTTTTCGTTCCAAAAATTTTCATTGGTTAAAAAAGAATAGGTTGACACGCCTAAAAGGCGACTCGCTCTTATTTAATCACTTAATGAGCGAAAAACATTAATGAAAATAACAAAAAAGCAGAGAACGGCATTAAACTCCAACTAAAAATCGCTAAACGAGCATAAAAAATTGAACCCGAGACCTTTTTAAGCAGGGTCTGACTCCCAAATTTTGGCACGCGGGCCAATTTTTCGCCCGCCAATGTTCACTTTACACGACAAAATGTGGCACAGTGTAGTTTCGTGATGGGACTACGCCTAAAATAATAAACGGTACTCCAAAATGTTGTGAGCATCTCAATATGTTCGCAAGCGGTTGAACCATTTTTTGGTGAATCTTCATGTGCCATCGAGTTGAACAAAATTGTGGACGTAGCAGAGCGCGTAATTGTTTGGGACATTAATGAACGAAAGGAAGAGCTAAAATTTGCTGGCTTGTCTTCAAACCGTTTCAAAAATGATATGAAGCAATTTGTTCCTCGTTGGGATTTTGTTTTCGAAGGTAAAACTCTATCTCGTTACAAAAATTCATACCAAGCATTTCGGCTACAATAATTGTTGCTGATTTTGGAATAAAAACTCATACCTTCTAAGAAATAAGATGTCGGAAATGTTCTTTCTAGTTTAAGAATACTGCAAATGAAAGGATTGTGAAAAAAATGTCAAATAAAAAAAGAACATAAGTTATAACTAAATTGAGTCAGATAAAGAAATGTATGTTTTCAAAAAACTATTTCTACTTTTTCCGAATCTATTTAGTTGTTGTATTGTAAATCACGAAATAAACCAGACATATAGCTATGTGTGCGCTTTTCTGTCGCTTGTGAAGTTTAGCACCTGTTTAACTCATAATGCATTCGGGCCATCTCACAATTGCCTCTACTCAACAACAAAGAAGTGTTCTTATTAAATTATTTGAGCGAAAAAACATTTCTTGCAACAAAACAAAGCAGGATAAACATTATATTTAATAATAAGCTGCAGCGCTTTCCCGCTAGTATTTTTTAAATAGTTTACTTCAGATCGCCACTCGCCCTGTAACAATACGTCTTTAGTAGCCTGCTTGAGCCAAGCGGGGTGAGCGAGGTATTTCGCGCGAAGCGCGAGACGAGGGGAGTAAGTTTCATTCGAAGTTTTACCTTGTTGTATTAAGTATACTGATACTGTTACGCACTGCTTCAATCATCGCATCGCATCAAGGTTTGGGATGAAATCCGGCGCCGACACGATGAGAGGCACAGTGCGAACGGAAAAGGGTGAGAGGTTGGGTGAGTTAATTTCCCTGGCCAGTACACCCACCCGTAACACCCAAATGCCAATTGCCTTACAATTTATTCGTGTATGTTGGTCTTATATGCCTTGCTTATAATTTATGCGGTGCGAATAGCATAGATAAACAGTTTAAGATGCAAGGCTAGTACAACGGAAATTACCACTATTTATCGTAGTGTTGAGTGGTCCTCTGCATTTAAACGTTTTATACGAATAGTATACTAGTACACACTGCATCAATTATCGCATCGCATTAAGGTTTGGGATGAAATCCTGCCCCAATCATCTACAGTCCCCTGAACTTCACAGATCCAGACCATCATGCATTGGTCTCTTAACCCTTTTCGGCCTGGGCTGTTTTTGAGTTCCTGAGCCTTGGGGGGAGGGACATTGTGCCCCCCCCCCCCCCCCCCCCCCCTCGTAACTTCAAGAACATTAAGGCTATGACAATGAAACCTAGAGGGTACATAGTACGTCCAAAACTGTCTCCTTTGCGGTCCGCACAATGGAACGATGACGTCGCATGACGTAGTTATTAGGTAATTAGTTATACGGCCGCCATCTTGGATCCGCCATCTTAATTGGATTTCTGAATTTTTTTTAAAACCTCTTAAAAACCGTCCAAATTGACTCAAAATTAATCAAAACCAATAAATAAACGCTAAATGACGCAAAAATATAAAAGTTATACCAATAAACATTGTTTTTCTTCATTCAAAGGTACAAATATGCAAATTTAAAAAAACATGGCTGTCAAAATCTTGTTGCCATGGAAACATCAAGTCACGTGATCAATACATTGTCCTATTTTAGGAAAAGTCCTAATTTTAGGAAAAGTCACAAAGTTTCATGGCGTTTGAATACATATTAAAAAAGTTATGAATGTTAAAAGTTAGCGCCGGATGAAGATCGTACCGCTTTGATAGTTTGTTTATTGGCATGTTTTCGAATTTTCGTGAAATTCAAACGGTTGTAAATGTTGGAAACGTGGAGTGCAGAAATATTATTCTTACTTAGGATCAGAAGGCATGTGCCCTGGTTAAATTTTGTGTCTCAGAATCAAGACATACATAACAAAGCGAAACGTTCTAGTGGTTTAAATATGCGATATACTCTCACTTGGAGCCTGAACATTTTTGGAAACAGTCGTCAATTTGTATTTGGAAACATAAAATTTAAAATTAGTATTAAATGTTGTATTTCAAGTAATTCTAAATGGTTCTTAAAGCGAACGAAAATAACCAAAAAAACTAATTATGCTTGCGAACGTTATGACAAAGTATAGACCCACGCTATCTCGAATCTTGGCTATCCTCGAAAAAGCATTCTAGACTCGGCGCGCTTGGAAAAACGCATAATAAAAATTATTCAGCAAAAAGTTGCGTAATACGGCTGTAAACCCTTACGAGTCTATAAAAGAATAATATTCACTGCGAGTAAACATGCATGCCGGCGCAACTCTTGACCATTGTCGTCGATAGACATACAGAACGAACAAAGAGGCGTGGAAAAAGAGATGGCCGAAATGGGGTACAACTGGAACAAATTGGAATAAATGGCACCCATCCGAGTTAGATGGAAAGAACTTGTTAATGGTCTATGCTATTATCTGGAACTAAGGGCTTAGTTACAAGTATTACGTTATCTGGGACGGTAAACATTCTTTCATCATTCTGTTTGTCTATCGACGACAAAGGTGAAGAATTGCGGTGACGTGCATATATGCTCAGTAAATATTATTCTCTTATAGACTCGTAAAGGTTTGACAAATTCACTGCCGGCATAAGCAGAACCCTGCATGGTTATTTTTTATAACCTTTATCTTGAACGCGCCAATGTCAAGTAATGTAGCTATGTACTCTTTGTACATAGTCGTTCGCCTTTAAAACGATAAAAATCTTTCAAATATATTGGATTTTGTATCAGAAAAGATGTTTCTCTTTACCGGCTTACAAGAACAAACAATTTGTTGACCGAGTGAAAACATCAAAACAGCCGAGACATACTCATAACAATGCCAGGTATTGCTTAATCAAATAGAGACCTACTAGTAGTAATCATAGATTATAGTACGTCTCCTTATCCCGTGGCACCTCGTCTTTTAGCCTAGTACCTCAGTTTCATGAATTAATTCAGCCACTGTTGAAAAGGGCTATGTCGCGAGATATGTCACGCAGGCAAAAACGTCGGGCCGTCATCAAACAAATTCACGCTATCGCCGTGGAATCGGGCAAAATCCTGCCGTGCTGTGTACTCCGAAAGGTCTCAGATTTTTCCGACATATAAATAGTATATTTGTCTTGATTTCATTTCGGTTATTTCTCCGATTCTGAAATCATACTCCTCAGTACATGTACTAATACCGGAACCGGAAATGTGACATTTCGACGTTTAAGTCACGCAACATTCAACGTGAAATTTCGCAAGATTACAACTACCAATTGCAAGTAAGACACAAGACTGTTGAATATAATTCCTTTATTAGCTATTAATCAAGTATACAAAATGTAAGTAATGTAGCAACTTGATGTAACGTGAAGTATTGTTAGTAAGTTGATGCATTGTATTATATTGTAAGTATGGTACTGTAATTAATCGTAAGTAATGGAATGTAACATGTATTGTAAGTTACTAATGTATGTGTTGAAATAAACGAGTATTTATGAAAAAAAAAAAATTCCTTTATTAGCTAGACAAATTTTAGTCACAAAACTGCGAAATCTTTAGTCGCAAATGCGCCCGATACAGGCGCAATTTCGAGCACTGTAAAGTTAAATTATCTGCGTTCGCCTGGCGCGGCCGGTCAGTGAATTATCGCTACAAGACATAAGCGAATTGCACCGTACCGTAGAACATCGCGAAGAACGACGTCGGTATTTAGGTGAAAGCTTCCCAAATCAGGCAGAGAACCACAGCAAAATCAAGATAGAACATTCAAAACATACCAGAACGGCAACGAGGAAAATCTGTAACTTCTTGCTTGATTCCAAAGAGACCCAACAACTTACTTCGTCCGGAGAAGAACCTTCGTCCAATTTTTCCACTGCGTACTTTTACTAGGCATTGAAATATTGAGCCGTACGATTCCAAAATCGGGAAAATATCCGAAACTAAATCAAGACAAATAGATTATTCACATGTGACATTTCGGAACCCCAGCTCCCCAGGATGATGCCTGATTTCCACGCGATGCTGGATACTATTGTGACGTTTCAAAATGGCGCAGATTTGGTACCGACACTTTTCTCGATTCGTTCCGCTTAGCCTAGACGACACGCTAAGAATGCTGGATACTATTGTGACGTTTCAAAATGGCGCAGATTTGGTACCGACACATTTCTCGATTCGTTTCGCTTAGCCGACAAGATTAGGAAGGGTCTCCTTCGTCGACGCAATAAAGCAGATTCTGCGAGCGACGACAGGACATTGATTTGACGGTGATTTGCATACGGCTCCGTAACGAAATTTTTACAGCACCCTCGCTTTCTGGAACATTTCCCTTGAGACTTCCAAGACAGCTAGCCAAGGTCTTGTGTAACTTTTAGAACGGCTATAGTTCAGCATTTATAAAATAGCTCGAAAATTATGACAACTTTATTTCAGAATTTTATTCAATTGTTATCATTTAATTGCCTAGAATTACAATTATTAAACTATCATCTACAGTTTCTGCAGAACGCCACTTGTTGAGGTTGATAGTCCCGACAAGGGCAAAGACGCATGCGTGCTGAGTTCCTTGCTACACAGCTGAATAAGAGCGACATCGCTTGTGTCGTACAAGACTGGTCAGTGGGATTGTACGAAGGCTCAACTAGATTTTCCTCTTTGGCATGTCTTGTGCAAGATATTCCAATCCTAGAGAAGATGGATCATTTCAATTAGTATAGACACGTGTCGTGGTATATCACAAATACGTTAATCTGATTGGCTTATATATAGAATATTGAATTATAAGAGCCTGATATCGTTAACTTTTTATTCACGAGTTTTTAATGTCATATATCGTCAATGAGCTGAGAACAACAACGAATGATTTAAAGGAATTATACACCTTATTCCAAAATGGCGGCCATTTTATTATTCTTTTATATCCACGTAAATTAGCCCTCTTGGCCTCGTCAGCATGTGCAAAATACAAAAGAATTTTCAAGTGATAAAATGAGGCCAAGAGGGCTAATTAACATGCATATAAAAGAATAATAAATTGGCCGCCATTTTGGAATAAGGTGTATGTCATGCGGATTTTGGGCGTTTTTGGGTAAAAAAATTAATTGCCCCAAATTTAAACTAAGTGCCTTTGTTATACATGAAACGCTTATAGAACGCTGAGAAGAAGATATGAAGTGAATTTTCGAAGAGAGAATCAACCATAGTACGATTTTTAGCGAGTTTTGAAGGACACAAGTCGATAAACGTGAAAAAAATTGGGCTGCAATCCATTTCAATCCTGGCCATCTGCAGCTCAGACAGTATAAAAAAATCACTATAAAAAAATGGCGACATAGCCTTTTTAATTAATTTATTTATACACAATCAGTTGATTTCTTCAACTAAAAGTAAGTAAATTAATGCTTTAATGAGGATATTACTAAGTCAAATTGGCATCAATTAAAAAAAAACTACATCTTATTGGCCTAAGCAATTTATAAAGCGATATTTGAATGGACAATACAAACGGCGAAGTTTACGATATCGTATCACTTCACTGATGGTATGGATTTTATTTACAGCTTTATCAAACTGATTCTCGGCTACAACTTGTGGAATGTTCACTCTTAGATAATCGGCATCGGTTTTCGGTTTTGTTACCAACATGTAACGGAAATGAGAAGAATGGAGTGCATCATATATCCTGATGCAGATATGAGAAAGAGCTTGGGAAAATTCAACGTACGTAACTGACCATCATTCAGTTTATTGCAATATACTTACTTCTCAAACTCTTTCACTGAGTTAATTCTATTGAAAAATGAAGGTTCACACAGGAAACCTAAAAAACATTAAGAGACGAATTAACGTTACAAGCAAAACGTTTTCTATTACAATCCAAAAGTGGATCGATATCAAGGAAAGAGACTCCACCCCTTATTCATTGGTAACTGAATTATCATATATTTGCACGAAATCCAAGCACATGGGTTTGAATCCCGTTCAAGCCTGAATTTTTTTCAGGTTGCCTTTTTAACTGCTTAAGTTAAGAATTACGAATTTCACTAAAGTTTATCTGCTGTACTTTTCTTTGGGTCTGTTTAAATTAAATTAAATTTTATGCTTTTGTCAGTTTTTCTACAAAGATTTTTTTTCCGTTGTGAACTGAACATGATTTGAACATTTGACATACGTGTAGTCAGCTTGTGCTAGTTAACGCCGTATGCTAGCCATAAATTCAAATAAACCTGTTAAAAGGATCCCGTTTGACTCGATCGGGGATTTTGGTATTTCCCGACCGTCCCAGATTTTGCCGACTTATGAAAACACGAAATTGTAGATATCCTCTATCATCTGGAATGGTCGGGGACAAATTGGGAAAATCGGAAGCGCTTCTATTTGCTCGAAGCGTCCCAGATTTCTACGATGATCGGCAAAATCTGGGACTGTCAGGAAACAGCAAAATCCGCGATCGTCTGGGATTTTCCTGACATGAAAACCAGGCTTTATGAAAGGTAAATGCGTGGCAGGTGCAGCTCGTGTATTAGTCCTGAATACGAGGCCACACCTCCACTTTGAAGAGTATTATGGTATTTTTTTTGAAACGCCTATTTGTGTAGTGGAACCCACCTAGTTATTACCAGCACTTTTTAGTGGCACAAATGCCAGCCTGTGCAAATATTTGTGGCTCAACAGTTGTCGTTTTAACGGGTTTTCACTGTACAAATTAAAGGCTCCTATGAGCAAACTCGTGAACACGAAACAACCTTCTGACCCTCCCCTCTCCTACGCATTTTCCTACATCGACCCTCCTCCCCCCCCCCCCCCCCAACCCTCCCACTTCCCACCCTCCCCTTCCTCCAAGGCAGATGTTCATCACCTATCGCATTTGGTTAACACTCGTAAACATCTCTCAAACGGACCTTGGACACCTTATGAGGTTTTACACAACGTAGTATTTTTTATCGTTATTATACCGCAGTGCTGACGTACACGAGAACAGAACCCCATTTATTGGGCAGAGAACTGAGAGAACAGAGCTCCGGTTAAGCAAAGAGTAGCGTTTTGGGGTTTAGCATTGATCTACAGTGTTTAGGGTCATTTATTGTTATGGGTAACTCTATAAATATGTTAAAAATTACATCTCCCGGCAGCTAGTCCACGTTGGTATAGTGGATAAGGATATTACTTACGAAGCGAACGACTCGGGTTCGAGGCTTACACTATTCTGATCTTTTTTTCTAATTTTACTCTAAAGTGTGAAATAGGTCACGTAACTTGAAGTGAAAAGGTAAAGTCTGTTTGAGAGATGTTAACGAGTGTTAACCATCGCATTTGGAGCGGGCAAAATATATGCGCAAGACTTATGTACTGGTCAGTGGAATTACCAAGAAAAGTTTTGCAGCTGAAAGGAGAAGTGAAAATTTGCATAATTGTCAACGTATGTACGTACGTATGTCTTGTTCAACACTTTGCGTATTTACAAGATAAAAAAGGTGGAAATTGTAAAGAAGCCCTAAATAACGATTTACCTATAGTCACTACCTGTCTGCTCGACAATATTTTGATATTTTAAGAAGTCAGAATGGAACACGTTGTTTATCACTCTAAAAATAATAATCAACAAACCATTTTGCGCGCATGCGTCTTTACAGGAATTGCCCTTGGAACCGAGCACCAAGTGCATTTCTTTCAGTGGTGGCCATTGTTCATCTTGTTCGCAAAAATTCTAGAAAGAGCAGAAGTGAACAATAAGGGCGGGAAAATGGGATGCGGAAAATAAATTTAAACAAACTATTATTATTAAGCGTTTTACCGCATACAAATTTGGTCGAATCACAAAGGTATACCAAATTAACCTTCACTCCCAGATTCAATTATATGGAGACATAATGCAGTTCTAGCTTTTGAGTCTGTTAACGTAATGCTTTGGTGTGATCATTAAAATCCTCTTCTGCAGTACTTTTGCATGGTACCATTTGTTTTTCAAAATTTTACAAAATGAAATTTGGGATTTTTCTTGAATTTTGATTGTTGGCACTCTTGGGAGGTTATACATGAGATTTTTGATGCGATTTTTGTCGCGCTCTCCAATAGAACTTTTGTCGCAAGTGTTAACGTAAGCGGCGATTTGGGTACAATATATTTGCTGTAATGTGCGGTGATTTCCCAAACATTGCCGCAAAGTTGCATCGAAACCTCTGCGATATCGCGGCGACAAATCGTGCCCAAATCGCACTTAAAGGGTGTTTCTTGGTGTTGCGGAAACTATTGTTGGTTAGCTATTGTGTTGTGGTGTGGGTATTGTTTACTTTCTTTTGAATCTTTTGTTTTACGTCATTTGGTGATCGCAACACCAAGAAACTGCCCACTTAAATCACCGCTAGTTTACTCCTGCGAATTTTATCGCGAGCTTGAACGCGACAAAAGTTGCATTAAAAGTGCGACAAAATTTGCACACAAAAATACGCATGACTTTGTATAAACTGGCCTTGAACGTACGCAAAAAAAACCTTTACATACCAGTTTTTCAACGAACATGTTTACACGTTCGAGCATGCCCTTCGTTGTCCATTCATAAGGTAGATAGGGCGTCACCTAAAATGCAGAAGACCATGGACTTTCAGAGACCTAGCAATGAAGCATTTTCCGGTGGGATCATTTTTAGCTCGGTACGCACCGCCATTTTGAACGCAGGAAAAGAACAAGGGAAGAAGATCGAGAAGATCGGAAAGATCGGGAGGAGGGGGGTTGAGGAGGTGGCTGGAGGTCAAAGAAAAACGGAAAATCTTGTTGCCTTGTACTCAGGTTCTTAGCATGGCAACAAGCTCCTTTCAGACCGGTGTATTGGGTTAAAAAAAAATCGGCGGGCGAGGCGAACCGAGTACGGTCAGGGTCTGGGAGGGGGAAGGCGTATGGCTATCAGAATATCAAATGATCATGACTTGTTTAAACAAGTCACTTACTCGTATATTTATCACAGGTGAACCTGTGATAAATACATACATACATACATACATACATACAGTCACTAATGACCTGCTCTAAATGCATGCAACACAGCTGAGTTAGTAGAGATTGGCCGTTTTTATACTAGAGACGCATTATCCGTCTGGACGAACTTGGGCAAACATTTGTAGTTCTTCGGGTTATGCGTCTCTAGACGAACTATCTTTCGAAATGCGTCTTGGAACGACGCACTACGAAAGATAGTTCGTCAATTAAGACGGATAATGCGTCTTGTGCCCGTCTTTATACTAGAGACGCATAACCCGACGAACTACAAATGTTTGCCCAAGTTCTTCCAGACGGATAATGCGTCTCTAGTATAAAAACGGCCATTCCTACAGTAACGCCGTTTATAGGTGGTTTTCACGGCTGCCATGTTGGTGGTCAAAACAATACAATTTCCAAACGATGGAAATGAATAACGATACACGCTCGTAATGGACTGGACCCTGCAGTGATCTTATAGTAAGTTAAGTTACATACCTTTCTAGAAACGATCTCCTTTATTGTAGATTCTACCAGACTAAGATCATTTATGTCAATAGTGTACACATGGGGCTTGCCAACGAATGTTTCCATATATGGGTGCTGTGACGTCAACTATAACAAGAGAGACCACACTGGTAAAAGTTTTATTGAATTGACCCAAGGGCAAACAATTTATAAGTTTGTGTACAAATTGAAAGGTTAATTCGCAGTGGGGTGAAAGGTTTTCGCAGGGAAGACATGCTTCGATTGCTTTCATACTTCCCCAGGTTTATGAAATGTGATCAAAGTACTATGTGTCAGTGGTTTCCAAGCGACAGCGGTTACTATAGCAACACCTGTTTATTGCCTTTTTTTAATAATCATAATTTCAATTTTTTTTAGTATTCACTTATCACCAGCTGCAGACGAAGTTTCAAGAAAATTTATATGATGGTTAAAAATCATTTTTTTTAGGGCATGATAGGCAAAACAGTAATAAATCAAAATATTTGCATAAAGCAAAATATTTCCAAAATTCCCTTAGATATTATTTTAAAATAGCCAGCCGTTAAATTAATGAACTGAGTCGAGCCTCCTTATGTGAGGTACCCAAATTACACGTAAAATATGTCAACTCACTGCTCTAAAAGTCGGTTTTGCGCCAAAAAAACCCGAGTTTTCGCGATTCTGTGGTGGATTCAGCTAGAATAGAAAGAACCACATCATTAAAAAAAATTAGTTTGATTTAAAAAGGAAAATACTATGAACGCTCGGCACAATTTATGTAACACTCTCCGGCACCCTTAACTAACCTTGGGATTAATGAAAACACATCCTTGTGCAATGGCTTCGAGCGGTCCCGGTCCTTCGTACGGGAATGCGAGACCAATAAAAACCTGCCAAAGTGCAAGTGACAAAGTTACATCAATTAACGTTGTCGGATGCAAGAAGCCTTAAACTTGCGCGACAAGACATGACAGATCTAGAAATGTGGTATCGTATACGTATTTGTAAATCCCTTCATGACTCGCAGTTGTATACTATATACAGCTATTTCCATTTTGGTTGTCGGATGAGAGCTTCAAGCGTACGCAACGAGACCGCAAGTTACTATGGGTAGTTGTAAATTGTTCTTAGCTTAAGTTCGCGGTTTTTGCGTTTGTTGGTGCGATGAGTGAGGTGGATGTTAGCACCATAAATGTTTGTCTTCGCTGTATGGACGAGGCATATTAATTTGCTTTCGTCAATTTATCGTATTCATAAAAATCCCAAAGTACCTTGCGGTCTCGTTGCGTACGCTTGAAGCTATCATCCGACAACCTAAATTGAAACAACTGTATGAGAAAGGGTCATCAAAATGAATACGCCCTTCGAGCTTGTAGGAAATATTCCCGTTCGTAGTCAATGCCTTCTGATCAGAGTTTCTAGTAGTTTAACGGTTTGCTCTTTGTTTAATATTTCCTAGAAAATACGAGCCGGTTATTTAAACGAAATCTAACTTTAAGACCGCGGTTTAAAGTTCCTCTGTGATCAAATTTTTGATTTTGATTTCTTTACATTTTCGTGTACTATTAGACTTTCTTACTCATCTTGCCAAATTTCAATCCTTTACGAACATCAGAAGTCATTTTATTTAAACATTTATTTCCGAGAATTTACGGCCGCCATTATTCAACCTTGTTCCAAGGCTGGTTGCGAATGGGAGAAAGTGACGTCAAAGACTCAAACATACCTCACGGGTTGAAATTATAATAACAATAAGCATAGAAAATTGCACGAAGAACAAGTCCAAAGTTTTTGTTGCTTTTCGCGTGATTTTCAATACTTATTGTTATTATAATTTCAACCCGTGAGGTATGTTTGAGCCTTTAACGTCACTTTGTCCCATTCGCAACCAAGCCTTGGAACAAGGTTGATTAATGGCGGCCGTAAATTCTCAGAAATAAATGTTAAAATAAAATGACTTCTGATGTTCGTAATAAATTAAAATTTGGCAACATGAGTAAGAAAGTCTAATTGTACACGAAAATGTAAAAAAATGAAAATCAAAAATTTGATCACAGGGGCACTTTAAGACTATTAATGGACCTCTACGTCTCAAGTGGATAATTTTAAGCAGATAAATGTTTTTGTATTCTGTGCTGTTAATGCCTTCTGGACACTGTTAACAGTAAACAATAATAATAATAGTAATACTTTATTTGCTTATTATTTTTTACAACTATATTTTAAAAATACCTACACACATTTTGTATTAACTAAGTACTGATAATTTAAATAGTTATATAGTTTTGAGCCTGGGAGCTAAATTAACAGGTGAGTTTTCTAGTTAGTCCCCAGCCATAGTTTGTTAAACATTAACAGCAGGTGAAAAAATTAAAACAAGTGAAAATATTTACAGTGAAATAATTTAACAATATAATATTAGAAAAACATAACATGTGTTGTTCTGACAGTAGATAACGTTTTAAATTTTTCGAGAAGAGGAATTCATTTAGATCCTTTAGGTCAGATGGGAGATCTTTCCAAAGGTCAATTGCTACAAAAGAGATTCTTTACGTTTAAATATTAGGGTTAGCCATATTGAAATTTGTCTAGACCGCCGGTTAACACCGTGCATTTAGTAAACTTATATATTATAACTGGAAAAACTGCAGAGAAGTAAAAAGATATTTGAAGTACAAAATTAAACACAGTATTTCAACTTCACCCTACCCTTCCTTGTATACGATACCTTGCTTCTTCTAAGTAACTTTTTAAGGTCTGCTCCTTTCATAATACCATGATTGATTATGTAATCAGGTACATACTTCTTGATCGCATCTTTGGAAATCTATCAAATTTAAACAATTACTGCAAACTCCTAGCCCGCAGATAACATAAATCCCATAACACATAACATAAATCCCATAACACAACACACTATTTTATCTTGCGCAGAAAGCTAATTCCAATTTTCTCTCTCTCTCTCTCTCTTTTTCTCTTAGAGTGAATGTCGAAATAAAATATTTGTAAATAAAAAAATAAATAAATAAAAAAATTGAACAAAAATCAGCGGGGTTTCATGCACGGGACCTTCAGTATTGGTGATTTGCACGCCAGCCATGTTGTTGGGGTCAGAACAATGAAATTGGCATCCTTTGGGAATAAAACAATTTTTATGCAAATGACCGACGTGCAAACCACCAATAGGCCATTTCCGAGTTGCCTTTAGCCTCTCTATCAAAGCGAGGCTAGGTGCGAAACCTTTCATATTAAAATGAGTTTTCATTCACATGCAAATTAGTTTTATTTGCATGTGAATAAAAGCTCATTTTAATATGAAAGGTTTCGCACCCAGCCTCGCTTTGATAGAGAGGCTAAAGGCAACTCGGAAATGGCCTATTGCGTGAGCAGATAATTAATTCATGTAGTAATACAAGAGTTAAGGTCTTCGATACAGTTTTCTGGAGACCATACCTACATTTTTCAATCGGCTTTTAAGCGGTCTTCTCCAAGTCAGATCAACGCGCGGTGAAATTTTTACTACTTAGTGGCTTTGCATTGAAGTTTGGCTAAATATATATTCTGGTAAAATCGATATTACCATGACGACGATAAACAAGAAACTTCGAAATCAGAAAAAGTAAAATTTTGCGCGTTTAAGATTTCGCATTGAAAATCCCACATCGACATCTAAAAATATGGTATATAGCATAATTTTATATATTTTTTATATTTTGAAAGAATAAAAAAATTCTGTATGTTTGATTCCAAATAAATCGCAATAACATTTCAAACCTTACTATTTGTATACTGGTAGTAGATTAATCGAGAGATAAACACTGGTTTTGTGAAATTACTTGAAGATAGTGTCATGTCAAAACGTAGCTTGATGTTATGTTTGTACATTTTCAAAGTTTTGCGATCTTGAGAACTACGTTTTTTCTAACATCGCTTCATGTGCAATTTTTGGGTAATTTTCGATTGTAATCGCTTTTGCAAAAATCTGAGAAACGGCTCGATGGTTTTTTTAAAACGTTTACTGCGCATGCTTACCGATATGCAAAATATTATCTGAAAGTTTCATTGACATTGATTCAATGGAACGCCTTTAAATTTAAAGATGAAGACGACGTACGAACCAGCCGAAACGTTTGCGTTACAAATTCACTTTTTAAGGTGGCTCCTAATAGTTTAAACATTCCCATCATGATACAACTATGATATTCAATCACAGCTACACCAGTAAAGTTAAGAGAAAACGTTTAGTACAGGTTTGTGAAAGCTTAACCGATGAACAAACTTAGGTGGCTACGGCATCAAAATTTGTTACCATTGTCACCGTGTAACAGCGCATTTAAGGTCCTGTTACACGTAACAATTTCTCTCTGCTTTTTGTTTTCTTTGCAAGTTGCACGCACGATTTTTACGTGTAACACTCCAAGCCTCATACAACTGAATGTTTTTTTTTATTTTAAGTTGCACGAGAAGTTGAATCGTTTTCTACTTTCTGCAATAAATTTCTTCAAGTTGCACAACAAAAATATTCGCAGCGTGGCTCTTGCAACGTGTTTCGCCACACTCTTTAGTCAACAGATGCGTCATTTTTTCAACTTACGCAATTTTTGTCTCGAGACAAGTAATTGCATGGCAATTGTAACGTGTTAAGTGTAACAGCACCTTTAGAACAAAGCAACTTACGTTTTTCTCATTAGCGATTGTGGCGTGGATTTCCAAATACTTGTTTAATATGTCAAGATATTGTCTTCTGCCCTGAAAGTTAAAAGAACAATTTAAAACAACTCATCAATGCAGTGCATTTTTACATTTTTATCTAAAACGGCATTAACACATCTCTTTAAAATACGCTACACTGCGAATAAAGCTGATACTTGGTTTGACACAATGTAGACATTAAATCAAAGGCGAGGTTACACTTTTCAATTTTAGTGCAACTTGTCTCGAAACGCGAAGCGAGACAATTTGTACAAGGCATTGCGAGACATGTTGACGAGAAATTTCAGAATGCAACACCACATGTGACTAACAAAATCGATGCGAAATGGGTTGACGAGAAAATTCAGAATGGAGCATAACATGTGACTAGCAAAATCGATGCGAAACGGGTTGACGAGAAAATTTAATTAGATAGAACATTGCATGCGAATAGCAAAATCAATGCGAGATAAGTTGACGAGAAATTTCAGAATAGGACATCATGCAACGCGCAAAACTTTTATGCAAGACAAGTTGACGAGAAAATTCAGAATCGAACATTACATGCGTCTGGCAAAATCGATGCGAAACGGGTTGACGAGAAAATTTAGGTAGAACATTGCATGCGAATAGCAAAATAAATGCGAGACAAGTTGGTGAGAAATTTTAAGAATGGGACATAGCAAGCAACGCGCAAAATCTATGCAAGACAAATTGACGAGAAAATTCAGAATGGAAAATTGCATGCGACTAGCAAAATCGATGCGAGACAAGTTGACGAGAAATTTCAGAATGGAACATTAAATGCGACTAGCAAAATCGATGTGAAACAGTTGGACGAGAAAATGTAGAATGAAACATTGCATGCGAATAGCAAACTGAAATCAATGAGAGACAAGTTGACGAGAAATTTCAGAATGGAACATTGCATGCGACTAACAAAATCGATGCGAGACAACGTTACAGCAACTAACACAGGACGAAATAATGAATTTACTAATCTTTAAGAGAAAAATATCGAAAATCTTTAAGTTGAGACGTAAATACTCTTAAATGTATTAAAGTAAGTAAGTATCTTTAATATGTGTTTAAGAACCTTTACGTTATCTTTAATTCAACTTTTCAACAACTTAAAGACCCTTAAAGGCAACTTAAATTGTTCATTACTTGCTTTAAGTGTTGTCAAGTAAAGGCTTATTTAAGTAATTTACGGTGCACTTAAAGATAGTCGAAATTGTTCTTTAAGTTTTCTTTAATGAACCTTTACTTGCACTTAAAGTCGTTATTTCGTCCTGTGTAATATTGCACCGATTTTCCTGTTTGTACACTGAACGCTGCAGTGTTTTGCATTAATAAAAAATACACGAAACGGTGCATGCATGTGACGTTACTGCGATGTTGCATGGTGAAGAGAAGTTTACTATGAATTTTACTCTAAAAGCAGCAAACCCATGAGACATTTTCATGCACCAGACATATGTCGATTTTGTTTATTGCAAAATCTTGGCGTACAGGCACTTTTATGACACGATAAAAAACAAAGATTGAGATAAAAGTATAGTTCTTACCTGAAGGTACGTAGCATCTTTTGCATACAATACTGCGATTGGCTTGTTGCTCTTGGTGTTCTGATCAGGCATAGGGTTAGCTTCCATGTTTGTAGCTTTCTCGACGACAAAGCCCAAGAATAGATTGTCTGGGCTGTGTGCTAAATGAAAAGAAAAAAAATGATCAAATAAATGATTATGGTGGACAAGGCAAGAAATAGTTCACTTACTAAAAGTCTGGTATTTTCTAAGTTTAAACTTCAGGCTTCCTGACCTTTGGTAGCGTTTGTAGCAACTAAGACATACCCTGAATGTTCGCGAGAACTATTCATGCACAGAAAGCGGGAAATGTGAAGGGACCATTAATTATTTGCCAAAATTTATATATTGTATATCATACACCTCATTGAAAAAACGTTGTCGTGTAAAAAGTAAAAACCATGAACGATACGACCGAAGTTTTTTCTGGGAAACGAAAAAATATTAGTGTTCTCAGATAAATTGCACATTATTATAACAAAGTATGCTCCAAATGATCCTCTAAAAAACTTTTAGGAAGATGTAATGTCATAGTATGTAATGTTAATGGAACATGTAATGTTAGCCAGGCTTATTAGCCTTGTTTTTTTCCAGGAACTCATTGTGTCCTATCGTTTATGGTGATGCTTTTCCCGACAACGTTTCTTCGATTAGGTGTCACTAACGGGGTATCCGTATTAACGGGGTGTCCGTATTAACGGGATGTCCGTATTAACGGGATGTCTGTATTAACGGGGTGTCCGTATTAACGGGGTGTTCGTATTAACGGGTTGTCGGTATTAACGGGGTGTCCGTATTAACGGGCTGTCCGTATCAACGGGGTGTCCGTATTAACGGGGTGTCGGTATTAACGGGCTGTCTGTATTAACGGGGTGTCCGTATCAACGGAAACTGTCCGTATAAAGCAGATTGACATCACCCTGGATCCAGAGGTCCATTTTCTGATTATCATGAGTAAAATTAACCGCATAAACGGGTAGAAGAAGCTTGCGAGACGGACGTTGCGTCTCACTGTCGCGGCTTCGCCGCTCAAACTCGCCGGTTTTCACTAAAAATAAACCTCTGGCACCCAGGGTAGATTCACATGGATGACGTTATTAAAATGTTTAATTGTTTTCAAGGGAAAGTACAGTATATTTCCGCATTTAACCCCAGTAGGACACTAAAACCAACGTTTGTAATTTTCTTTCAACCAAACTGATAGTATATGTGTAGCTGACTGACTTAGCGCATTTGAGAACATTTTTATCGCTTAGAATGAGCCAAATTGTCCGTTTTGAGATGGGTTAACTTTGTATGCAATTGTTTTGATCGGGACGGGAAAAACTGTCCATATTACGGGTGTCCGTATTAAGCGGCTACATTTTAGAGATAATGTATGGTCTTTCGTTCGTGACCATGACAACTGTCCGTAATAAGGGGTGTCCGTATTTAAAAGCGGGGGTTCCACTGTATATGAGACCATTCGTGTACTTACGAAACATAGTCATCATCTGTCGAACGTGTACATCAATTTTTCCCCAACCAGTTTTTAACGATTCTCCTTCCTTGTATTCGGCGTAGTTAAACTCTGGATCTGTGCCAAACGAGTCTAAAATCCGCAAGCGACATCTAACATAAAGAAATAAAGACATCAAACGAGACAAGAAAACGATATGCGATAAGAAAATGACGCGAACATAGAGAGATCGGGGCATCTCAATGTCCCTTTACTTCTGCTTCTGGGAATGTCTTTTTCCCCATTGAATTTTTTGGATTGCCTGATCTGTAAATAGCAATGACCCTCCCTACCCTCCCTACCCCAATTTGACCGCTTAAAATCACAGCGAAAACGCCATTTTTTGAAGGAAAATCAAAATTTCGCCCATTTATGAATTACTTTTCGAAAATCCACACTCGGATTCCAGCAATTTGGTTATTATACTATTTGGAAACGTTAAAATATTTTAATAACTTAAGAAAAATGTCCCGTCATTTTGACCTTGAAGTAACCAATGTCATGTAAAGGCTTGTATGGAGTTCAACCGCGCGGTCGTCGCTTTTAGCGGTATAACTCATTTTAATAGGCGTAATGTCAATATCCACACTCGGTTTTGAACAGACTGGGATCTAGTGAACATTTTGGTGGGAAATATGATTTCGGAGCAAATGTCTCCTTTCGGAGGGCAATTTTTTGGTATGCACTAACAAATATACTGAATGATTTACCGAGTTTAAATAAAGTTATATGTATGTATGTATATATGTATGTGTGTATTTATGAATGTATGTATGTATGTATGTATGTATGTATGTAATTGGCTCATCAGTTGGTCTTCTCAGGATGTGGCCGAGAAATTTTAGTTAGCGGTGATGGATTTCTTTGACTAAAGGCGTCTGGTGGACCTGGTCAAAACCTCTTCATTCCGGATGAAATCTAATCTCTTGATGCCAAGCATTACTCGATAGCAACTTCGAACTTTTTATATTTGTAGGATAATTGCCACAAAAGGTAATTAAGCGATCCCGCAGGAAGCAATCCCGTGAACAAAATAATATTCCTTTGAATAAAAGCACGCCCTCACTCTCGCAAACTGTTAACAGAAAATCGCTGAGATTTTAGTCATTATCTTATAACAAAAGACTTCCTGTACTGACCGGTAGTGAGAAGATGTTGGACCCAAATGTGTTCGTATAAGCCAACTGCCAACGTAATCAGTGAAAATGAGGTCAAACTCCTTTTTCCTTAAGCGTCTACCACAGTCTTTGTCAGCGGTTGCGTTTAAAATTCTGGGTTAAGGAAGAATAAAAACGTTTAAGAAAAGTGTTAGATGCAAATCATTTTTTTATCTGTTTGTTACTGACGTCTTTTTAGCTTTTAAAAAAGCGAAATAGTCAGTCAAACCGGATGTTCTTTTGCGGGCAACTTTGCAAACTTCCGCCGCAACATTGGTATTTTGATTGACAGTTTGCTTCGAGCAAGTTGGAAGTTGCAACTTTCGCGAGCAAGTTCGTATTTCAAACTTGTTGTCAGTTGCCGGATTTCTGAATTGAAAGTACTTGGTTTGGTCACCTTGCAGTATTACACAGGAGTAGAAACTGTTCGTTCCTTTCAGCCAGGTTTCCCGGGAAAATACGTCCCGTGTTGTAAAAATTTGTTTACAATATTGAATACAGTTTGCCTTGATAATCCAACAATGCCTGCGATTTGTTCTTGTTTTACACAAGACGACCACATGCAAGGCAATTATTCTCTCTCTTTTCTCCACCGAGGTGGTATTATTGCGATGTACGTAAGCCATAACTAAAGAAGAACGCGTTTTTACAAAATTCGCAATTTGCAACTGACAACAAGTTTGAAATAGGAACTTGCTCGCGAAAGTTGCAACTTGCTCGCGCATCTTCCAATTTGCTCGAAGCAAACTGTCAATCAAAATACCAAAGTTGCGGCGGAAGTTTGCAAAGTTACCCGCAAAAGAACATCCGGTTTGTAAATGAGATATATCTTGGTAAACATTGCATTTGAGCGGATTTTAATTGTCATGAGTGTCGTAAAACCAAAGCCGAAGTTAATTACTCTGACCAATCACAGCAGACGCAGACGATCCGATGAACCAATCAGAACTCGAACCAAATACATGCCGCCAATCACGATTCGTTTTCTTTTACTTCTGATTAGTTGATAAACTGGCGCGAGATTTTTTAGCCAATCACGAAGCTTAGTAATGCAAAGCCAAAGCAATTGGGGACTTAGGGAAATGGTCAAAACTATTGTACTCGGACAGGACCCACCATTTTACAAAAAGACTGGTGGTCTCTTTATGTACCCCCTCTTCCCCACCTAAAAAGATGGTGTCTTGTTGGTATAGCCCCCATTCTATCAGGAGTAGAAACAGAGAGAAAGATTCAAATCTTCCTGTGCTGTTTTACTAGTAATGCAAGCTTCATGCACACAGAATATTAAAGTCTCAACTCCAATTTTTAGGCCAAAAAATTGTGTTCATTACACTCATCAGATAGGTGGTATCTTGTGTAACCCCCCTACACAGGGTGGGTCCTCGTTGAGTATACTTTTTTTATGACCACTTCCCTTACTTTCGACAATCAATTGAAAACCGCTCTATATAAAACGCATAGTGATATAAGGTGGCCAGAAATTAGACTTACTTCTTCATATTCGGCTGCTCAGCTGATATAGTTATATTATGCCCGAGAGCGTGCAGAGATGCGATCAAATCACTCCATTGAACCATTTCTCCTAATGGCACTCCTTTGTAGGCATTTGCGAGCCAATTTTCTTGAACGGAATAGGTCCCCATATACAAGAATATCTGTTGTTTAGATATAAATAAAATGTATTTTATTCAATAGTTTGGTGTGTACATTTGTAGAATGTCGAATGTATCTGTCATGTACTGTCTTGTAACGAAATGTAACGTAACGCAAATAACGTCACGTCGTGTTACGTCACGTCATATCATATAATGTAATGTAATGTAATGTAATGTAATGTAATGTAATGTAATGTAATGTAATGTAATGTAATGTAATGTAATGAAATGTAATGAAATGTAATGAAATGTAATGTAATGTAGGGTAAGCTAAGGTAACTTAAAAATGTTCAGTGAAACTAACCAATATTGAACAAAGGAAGAGATTAGTGTGCCGGACAGTCGATGCCTCCTGTCACGCCCTCCTCTTCCACCTTCCTTCTCCCCACCCCGCCAAAACAACTCTCCCATACATATATATAGACTATACATGTCTATAAATTATGTTGTATTTTTTTTAATTTCTTCGGTTTAAAGATTTTAAACGAATTTATTTTCTATTCTTCTCTCGTGAGATTCCATGAAACCAAATAGAAAATATTAATAAATTAAACTGGTTTGAATTGTTTCTCAAACCAAAAAAAATGCAAGATATAATGCAACAAAGGTTGTGTTTTTCATTTTGTTCTTTCCTTTCTCCTAAAACAGTCGAGCTTCAAATGATTACGAGAAAGTCAAAGGAAAATCACGCAACACTCACAATGCTAAAATGACAGTGCCAGAGCAGGAACCTGTCATATAATATTATACACCTTATTCGATGGTTTTACAGATAATACATAGAGGAAATTTTACGAATTGCGTGGTATCTTTCCGAGCCCCGAAGGGTCGAGAAAAAATGCGAGCAATGAGTAAAATGTCCGAACATATTATCTCTTAAACCATCGAATAATGGATTTTTTACTCGACTGAAATTCCTTGATTTATAATAGCTTTTCCGTCTTTAAACCGGGACGCTAAGGTGTAATACGGCAATCTACTCTGTAATACGCTCGGAAATTTTGCGTGTTCTCTTTCCCTTATAAGGTAAGATGACGTCAGAGTGGAATAATAATCGCGTTCGAAGAACGCAATCCTAATTTCGTGTTGGTTGTCCTGTGCCTTACATGCAGAAAAATTTGAGATTTTTTGGTGCCCGATCTTCCAAATGGCCGCCCCTATTGCTTTTTTCAGGGGCTCATTTCCGCCGGGAATTCCTTTGAACGCGTCTCCATAATCTCTGATTACTGCTAGTATATATATATATGTTGTGGTTCAATTTTATCCTTGGTTCAAATTTTATTTTCCTTTGTTTAAAACTCATTATCATACATTACCATAGCCAAAAACAAAGGAAAATAAAATTTGAACCAAGGATAAAATTGAACCACAACATATATATATATATATATATTTAGTGCAGATTACATACATCATGACAAATATTTTAGCAAGACTGTGCTATTTGATTTCTGTTTTTTTTTTTAATATTTCGGCCGATGTAATATCAGAAAATAACTCACGTTTTTATGTTTACGATTTCTAAAAGTGGGATTTTTCACTTCAAGGGCCTTTGCTGCCAGCCTCCAGTCCGACCAAAGTCTCGTTATCCGGTCTCTCATCCACTGATATTTGCTGTCGCTCATTTTCTCCACAAACAGTTCGTCAAGCTCGGTTCGTATTTTGACCTGCAAATCAAAATAATTTAAATCCAGAAGTTGTAATCCGAGGACGACGTTTTAATCTTACTTTGATGATTAACTTCGGGGATAATTCATCGAATCCCGAACATGCACCGCAAGGAAACATAAAACTGTTCTGTAGTCTAGCTAACCTCTGCTAACCTCTGCTAACCTCTGTTAACAGCCTTTTTTTTTCTTTTTTCTTTTTTGTCCTGGCCGACAATCTTTTCATTTCCTCCAATTTAAACCTCCCTATAAGGGCAACAGCCGGAAAATTCCAGATAATTTGTCTACATTGATTATGTGTATCTATTATAAATTGGGCCATTGAGTCGTTACGTTAAAATCGATCCGACAAACGAAAGATAAGATATTAAGTGTTTTGTTATACTTCTCAACTCAAAAAAGAAAAATAATATGGCTGAAACACAAATTTGTCGCGGTTTCAAGGCGCACGACCTGATCACGTGGGAGTCGAAAGTTCAAGTTGTTGTTTCCCTGGGGAGTTAATGAGTGTTGTTCGCCCTAGGGAGTTGGACTGTTTTAACCCATGGCACGTGGCACGTTCTTGTCCAATCAAATCAGGCGTTTGAGTTGTGAGGTATAACAAAATCAGTTGTACAATGACCTGCTGCTGATCCTTGCGTTTTCCACTGGAGGAATGTGGATACAGGTGCCTTCTCCAAGGCATTAAGGGACACCATGCCTCGACCTGGTGATAACAAAGGATGATGTAACGTTATAAACAATATGTAAAGCCTGAAGCTGATTCAAACCAAGTGACTCGGAATACAATCGAGAATTTTGTATGCGGAAACACAGCAAACGTAACAAAATTTAAATCGATGTGACAAAGTTCATTTGATTGAACGCATTCTTTACTTATCATTCAAATATCAGTGAAGCGCAAGTTTCGTAGAGAACGGACCTCTGGATAACTGTTTTGCCTTTTATGATATTTTCAATTTGTCACAGGTGTTTAAATTGAGCTCAGCATTCGAAACCGCATTGTCTAATAGACTAGAGGATGGCTTTTTGGCTAGCGTCGGAATCGTCATAATCGGAGTCGTACGCGATGTAATTCAGTCTGTCGCCGACTAAATTACAACAATTGTGTTGCTATATCGGTTGTTTTAATTCAGACACCGATTTCCCTCTACCAGTCAGGACTTCTCGGTTGAGCAATCCACGAGCAATCGCCGGTCTTGAAATCGCGTGAGCTCGCCATGCAATTTTATTGGCTAATCGATTAATTTGGCTCAGCCAGATTCTCGCGGCGCCCGCACACGATGAGGAATTTGTCTCACGAGGCAAAAAATATCAAACACGACAGATATTTACCTAACGACCTCGCGAGGCGAAAAACTCACAAAAACTCCAGCGCACACTTGAGGAAAAGCTGAGCTAACTACCTCGCGAGGAATTTTGCTCAGCACTTTCCTCAAGTGTGCGGCAGGCTTTAGGTGAACAATACTGAAATTAGACTTTATAATGTAGCTGCCTAGGAACGCAACTCTAAGTGCTGATTGGTTGTTTTATTTTAAAACAGCACGTTGCACGTTCCTATCGCCGACAGTCGTCGACAAATGTTTCCGTAAATGTTGAGACATCGGCGACTATTGTAATTGTTGTGGAAGTTGAAATGGTTCAACTCTTCAATTTTACAACAGTTGCCGATCGTCGCCGACTGAATTACAACAATTACAACTCGCGTTTCCATTAAGTCGTACGTCTGGTCGTCCCGGGGTGCTCGTCGTACCTTTTAGGGGTCAAAATTTGGAGATTGGTACCTTTTAGGTACCTTTTAGGGTATGAGCCGAAAAAATATGACAGAATATGACTTATGTTGTTTTAGAATTGGTACCTCTTAGGGGTAAAAATTATTTTGAGTCACGCCCATCAAACGAGATTCTGGTACCTTTTAGGGTGTTTTTCGAAAATTTCCGACGAGCACCCCCGTCATTTTTAAATGGGAGTCCCCCCCGGGCTGGTCGTACGTAATTGTTGTAAGACTTGATCGCCGACTGAATTACAATAATGACAACTATAATGGGAACCAGGCTTTAAGCTCGGCGGAATCGGCCAGAGTCGGAAGAATCACAAAGTTTCCATTTTCTTACAGCCATGCTCCGTCACGCGTGACCAGTATTTTTGAAAATTTGAATGGATTTTTCAAGTTTACGCGTCGGTTTTGTAAATTCATTCCGAGATTCGGAATTCCCGTAAGAATTTTATTGCATTTTCGGAAACAAAGAGCAACAAAATATCATTTTATTTGAAATGTTACATATCCGAACAATATTTGTTTTTTTATACGCGTAGCGAAGTTATTTTCCCGTTAACTCGTGACTTTCAAAGTGTTTTCCAGAAAGATCTTCAAGGATTCATTCAAATCTCGGACGTTACAAAGAAATATTCAAATGTTCATTTCAGTCTTGTGATTACTGGTCACGCGTGACGGAGCATGGCTGTAATTCCGATTACACGCTTAAGATGATTTCGTCGCTTACAATCCAGTGAACACTGAATTGTAAGAGTCGTAAGCGGTAGCGAATTCGCACATACAATGCCCTTTCCCTGCTTATGACAAAGACAATCTTCATGTATGCGACGAAATGAAGGGCTCCCGGCAAGAACGTCCTAAGTATGTTTTTGGCAACTTTCACTAAAATTGTATGTTTTAGGTCTTTAAAAGCACAGTTTTGTCAAATTAATGATTTATTATTGTTAGGGTACTTAAAACAGATCTAAAATGGGGAAGAAAATGAGAAAATGTTTTGGGCCTTTGTATCTTTTTAAGATAAAATTTTATTCTGTTCGAAGATCAGATTTGTACGTTGACCTGGTTGAAATCCTTTCAGTCATATTTACATGATCCAGTCATAATTTTGGCAAATGAGTCCCTTTTGAGGCAAAAAAAAAAACAAGATTTCAGTGAAAATTTTCCAAAAAAGTACTTAGGGTCGACGTTCCTGCCGGGAGCCCTTCAAATCATAAGCGCAATCAGAAACTCTGCTTACGACTCCGTTGTTTGATTTTCACTGGAAACGCTTCTGATTACGACTCCGACTCCGTTGCTATAAAACCAGCCTTAACCTAATCAGATTTTAAACAGAGTGCAGTGTAATAATTATTCCCTTACCTCACTTAAGAACACCAAAACTGAACAAACGTCATTCGGATCCATCCCATGACGGTCGACATAGCACTTTTTGTTTGTTTTCCAAAAGTTTGTCAGCCACTAAAGTGAAATGGGACAACATTACAAATAATGAGACAATGCATGTCAGTATAGTTGATTAAAAACTCTAAGATAACTTTGCATGTGCAAAGCGTGCGTAAAAATATTTTTCATTATATTAAAATAATGTTCGTGCTGAAACTTTTTAATCAATGTGCTGATATGAGTGGTCAGTTGCAAAGCTCTGAACTGGTATCACATTCATTCGTACCGTACCACTTGCATACAAGTGATTTGAAGATAAAACACCTTTTGGGTGTAGCTTAGAGTGACCGGCCCAAACCAGGCAATGGGCAATAGACAGAATAAAGCCACGATCATAGCGGCCATTAACCTGTCATCTACAAACAATTGGTGAGCTCAAGAAATAGCAGCCATGGGCAGGTGTTTCGTCGACCTTATTATGATCGGCATGTCCGTGAAGCTAACACTTGGGCTCAGAATTATATAGCAACTGAAGCAAAAAAACAGCAATGATAGCGATGATAACTCAAAACGTCGGAAACGAAATAAACAAACGAAGATTCAATTTCTGGAGTTTTCGCGTATATTACAGCCATGCTCCGTCACGCGTGACCAGTAATCACAAGACTGAAATGAACATTTGAATATTTCTTTGTAACGTCCGAGATTTGAATAAAACCTTGAAGATCTTTCTGGAAAACACTTTGAAAATCACGAGTTAACGGAAAAATAACTTCGCTACGCGTATAAAAAACAAATATTGTTCGGATATGTAACATTTCAAATAAAATGATATTTTGTTGCTCTTTGTTTCCGAAAATGCAATAAAATTCTTACGGGAATTCCGAATCTCGGAATGAATTTACAAAACCGACGTGTAAACTTGAAAAATCCATTCAAATTTTCAAAAATACTGGTCACGCGTGACGGAGCATGGCTGTAATACCTAGAATGGTTTTCAATTAAGTGTAGTTAAACCAAAACCAAAATAATTACTTGGACCAATCACAACAGACGCAGACAATCGAATAAACCAATCAGATCTCGTAGCAAATACATGTAGCCGGCACCAAGCGCGAGAAAACGCGTGCAAGCAAGTCACGATTGGTTTTGGTTCTACTTGTGATTGGTTGAGAAAGTGGCGGGAGATTTTTAAGGTGGCTGAACACAGTTTGCGCGCGCTCTTCAATTTCAGCTGCTTACGTGAGTCAGCGCGCGCAGAGTTTTGAGAAAAACAAACGTGGCGCCTGTACAGCGATCATTTTATTTTGCTCAGCGTGGATCGCGAAAGTGTTGTTTTTCGTCTTAAAATCAAACAATTTGTTGTTGTTCGTAAAAATGTTTGTTGAATCAATAGATAATATATAGAACCATTGAAGAAATACACTGCCTTTTTGGTCGTTTTTGTCTTTGGATCGAGAACCCAGTCAAATGCAACGCATGCGCAGTTGACCAAAACATTGTGACTGGATGTTTTAGCGACTTTCCTCGGAAACGTGCTGATTTCTAGAAAACTACTCATTAGAATTTCACGAAATTTGGTACAATAATAGTTCCGAATATGCCGAACTTACCTGCCATCAAAAATTTGAAATCTAACAGACGAGATTTTTACAAAACGCAAACATATTAAACCACAAATTATGGAAGAACCCTCTGTCAAAATTACATGAGACCAGTGTTAACATGCGAATATTTTTACGAGTTTACTGGAGACAAATGATGGACAAAATCTAATGGCTAAATTTTCTGAAAATAAAAGAAACCAAATATTGTAGGCTGATTTTCATTCCACCGTGTTGCCATGGCAACACCCTAAAAGCTCAACAAAAATATCAAAATATATAGTTTGTTGCTTAATCATATGCCTCGCCAATTTTGGGCGCCCAGACGTTAGTGGTTTTAAAATGACAATGAATGACGCATAGGTATAGTGAAACTGTGTTCAGCCACCTTAAGTCAATCACAAAGCGAAGCAATGCAAAACCAAAGCAATTGTGTAATTACTTTCGCCACTCAATAGGCCATTTACGAGTTACGTTATGCCTCGTTGTCAAAGCGAGGCTAGGTGCACAACCTTTCATATGGAAATGAGTTTTATTTGCATTTGAATAAAAACTCATTTCCATATGAAAGGTTGTGCACCTAGCCTCGCTTTGACAACGAGGCATAACGTAACTCGGAAATGGCCTATTGAAAACCGCTCTATTACGCAATCAATACTGTTGCCCGTAGTTGAGCTAAAAATAACCTAGGGAATGTTTTGGAGATGGACCCTCGATATATAATACAATGATCCGCTCTTTAGCATGGTCGTTTTAATTACCTCAACTTTGTACGTACACAGCGGATACAGCCAGTCATCCGGGATACTGCAGTTTTTTTCTGCAACCGGCGTGATGAGTTGTGGTGTGACTTCATGAGTTACTTTATTTGGTTGTACTTTAATAGTCACTTGGTGATTGGCTACAATTACAATATCTGAAAGAGAAAGAGAAATAGAGAAGCATAATTTATGATGTTACTGTGGATGTCTTGCAATGAGAAAAGTTCTTCATTGGCCTCAACATGTATTAGAGGAAAAGCTTATCATCATACCATACACTATAAGATTATTTCAGTGCTACAAAGCTTTTAAAAAAGATCTATATACCATCGATATAAGCTGCCATCTGTAAATAGTGTTTTATACAATTTGATCAATTTTACCTGCTTTTTATTGTACACAACTATGATCCATTCGTATTTTTATTCGTTCTTTCTTATATAATCTAATAGTTTATAGCCATAGTTATTTTTATCATTTATCTTGTTTTTAATATTTTTACCTTTATTTTGTGGCGTACCTGTAAATAACCTGGTGCGCCCTGCAGGACGCACGTTAAATAAATTGTCTATTGTTTATTGTCTATTGTCTATTGTCTATCAGTCTTGATGCCGAATTTAAATGTAATTCCTTCTTAGCTTTGTTATTACGATTCTATGTATGAATTCAAATAGGCCATTTCCGAGTTGCTTTTTGTCTCGTTATCAGAGTGAGGCTTGGTGCACAACCTTTCATGTGAAAATTAGTTTTATTTACATGTGAATGAAAACTAATTTTCATATGAAAGGTTGTGCACCAAGCCTCGCTTTGATAACGAGACAAAAAGCAACTCGGAAATGGCCTATTGTAACTCTTTTAGCATAACTTTCTTGCAGATCTGTCTCAGTGACTTAAAAAACCTACGCCACGAGTCTTCACTTAGGGAGAGATTTTAGTAAGTTAAACTCTATCGTTTGGGACCGGTTTTAGGTTTCTTTGTTAGTTTTGAGGGCCACGAGTTCATCAGTTTACTGTTAAGTGTTCCCCTCATGAAATAAAGTTGATTATTATTATTATTATTATTATTATTATTATTATTATTATTAATAATAAGCAATTTATAGAAGTCTCTCGATTTAGCCTTACTTAAAGTTGAATAGCGTTATTCAGAATTGTTTCGCACTAGGGCTTCTAAATATATCCTAACGGTGCACTTGAAACCAACTTTACTGAATGTAAAAGAGTAAAATGAACATACTTGAACCCTACTTTGTGACCATGGAAACCTGTCTATTTCAAAGAAGCCGAAGTGCATATAAGAAAAATACGATCTTCACCACACTAATGAAAACAGAAGCCAACCGAGAGACATGTACAGCGGCGCAAAACATTGACAGGCTACTGTAGGCCTCTTGACAGATACCGAGCTTCACGTCTCCCGCTTCAGCATTTTCCATGAGATTAAACTTCCTTTTTTCTGCATTATGTGACTTAATGGCGAGCCATCTTGCCATCGAATTGATGAAATATAAATCCTACACAACAAGTCCCAGTTGTTCAATAAGTGCATCTGATAGCGTTATCCCATGCACTGGGTAAAATTCTATCCAGTGGCAGGACAACAACTAGTTTTGTTGACGCTTATCGACTGTATAGTGATATATCCGGCAGATAGCGTTATTTATCTTTCCAGAAGTGAATATCATTCATTTCGTGTAGCATAAACAAGCTCCGTAGTGTATGACAAACCGTGAACGGTAGTCAATGACTTTGAACATGCTCTCACTTATACCTGTAATTGTGCTGAAGTTTTTGGCGGTGTAAATAAAGATGTAGCATTGTAATCCAATGCTTACAGCAAGTAGAATAGTCGTCAGTCTTGTAACGTAAATTCGCCATCGCTGGTTCATTGCCAAACTCCACACAAAAAACGCAATGGAACGCAAATTGCCGAATTTTCACGTTGTAATCATGTGTAATTAGGGAAAATTTTCCGTATAACACCACTGCATACATTTATTATACATGCATTAATTATGTATGCGCGTAATATTGATTGTTATGATTTTACATGATTTATTGTGTGTCCCCAATTAGTGCCATTTAGGCGCTAGAACGACCAGACACTATAATAAAGTTTATGTATGTATGTATGTATGTTATTGTTTTCGTAAGCAATGGCAATTCCCGCGTGAATTGAATATATGCATCATTAATCACTACTTACTTCAATAATAAAAAGTTGCGTCGTGTCGTTTTTTTTTTCTTCCGCTATCCTCGCTTCTGATTTCCGTTCCTCTTTCCCAGTCTTTTCTCTCTTCATTTTCTCGACCCAGACATCTTCTCGGTTTTCCTTTTACCTTTTTGAATTCCTTAGTCGACAGCGTATCTCGATCCGTAACCCCTTGATCACACCTGGATTTTTAGTCTATGTTTATACCACTATATCACAAGAGCTCGTTGAGAGTTACCGTAGACCAAATTACATACAAAAATGGCAACAAGAGCAGCTGAACGCACACCAATTTAAATCCGTCTTTCTCGCAATCGGCCGAAGCAATCCCCTCACTTTTTCACACACGATCTCAGGTGGAATCAAACTACTATATAGAGAATAAGCCTGGTTTGCATATGCCAATGATGACCAATGATCGCTCAGATCGCTGAGAAAGAAAAATGTCGAGAGGACCTGGGTCTAACAAAACCGAGTTCGCGCCATAAATCAAATTCAACATGGTAGAACTGAAGCGTGTTATTTTCTTCTTCTCGCTTTGCTTCATCGAAAAAGACAAAGTAAAGAAAAAACAAACAGCGAAAGAAAGCATTATGGTTGTAGTTTCGTCTTTTCCGTTCTGATCTGATCTGTAGTGCGTTCTTGTCTTCTATCACTGTGTCCTCGCGACGGTTTCGGCATCAGAAGTGCCCTCCTCAGGCGAGACTCACGTTGCAGCCATATTTGTTTTCTTATAATCTGAAATACTGTTTCAAGAGGAACGAAGACATTTCATTTTCATTCTTGGAGGCATTCAAGGCATTTCCCTAGCCCCTATTTTTAACACGGAGAAGGACCCTGTAACTGTCTTGTACGACGGGTTGCAATAAATGACAATTTGTTTAGGATGTGCCGTTAAGCGGCCGATTACATGGCAAATTTCCGTCAGGGCTGAAATTTCAGCCCGGTGAGGCGGGCTGAAAAACCTCATTTAATCAGAATGAAATTTCAGCCCGGGCTGAAAAGTACGAAAGCCGAGGAGGGACTTCAGACTTCAGACTTCAGACTTCAGACTTCGCCTTCGGGCGTTAATTTTTGTTTCCTTTTGCTTTTGAAGACTGAAAAGTTCCTTTTCGTAGTGATTTTAGATGTAAATTGCTTATCCAATTGCGTAACTAACAGACAAATGTTTGTAACCGCTGTTTGCGTTTTGCTTTTGTTAACATGTTCACATACACATCATAAGCTCACAACGCTGTTAGTTGAAATCGAATACCTTGCCCACTTTTAATCTAAAAATAGTAGATTTGCATTGTACTCTCCTGTTTACAGTAGTGGTGGCTTGAGAGTGCTCTACAAATGTTTACAACATTAAATGTACCATTTTTTTTTACAAAGCCTTCAGACCTTCGGACCTTCGGACCTTTGGACTTGCTTTCAAAGCCCCGACAACGCTGTCAGTGAAATCGAATACCTTGTCCACTTTTAATCTAAAAATATGGTACATTAAAGTTATAAACATTTGTAGAGCAGTCTCAAGCCACCACAACGGTATACAGGAGAGTACAATGCAAATCTACTATTTTTAGATTAAAAGTAAAAGTAACTAACAGCGTCGGTTGTGGGCTTTGTATATGCGAACATGTTGGTTATGCAATTGGATAAGCAATTTACATGCGTTTTGCATCTAAAATCACTACGAAAAGGAACTTTTCAGTCTTCAAAAGCAAAAGGAAACAAACATTAACGCTCGAGGGCGAAGTCTGAAGTCTGAAGTCTGAAGTCCCTCCTCGGCTTTCGTAAAAAAGCGAGGTCACCTGGGTAGAAAATTGCACCTAGGCATGCGCAATAATGCGTTTCCAATGAAACAAGATGGCGGCGTGGGTTGTCAGCCCTGGCTGAAATTCGTCATGTAATCGCAACAAAATTCCAGCCCAAGTGTATAATATCTAATTTTTGTTCGCTTTGTAAAATTATTCTTACATCTAGGTTTTCTTATATTTTCTTTCTTGTCCTCTTCACCTCCCGCCTCGATTAGCCTAAGCTAACCACGGGTTGCGTGAAAAATTATCCCAACAACTTACATGGTCCGGAGAAGAAACTTCGTTTAATTTTTCCACTGCGTACTTTTAGTAGGCATTGAAATATTGAGCCGTACGATTCCAAAATCGGGAAAATATCCTAAACTAAATCAAGACAAATAGATCATTTACATGTGACATTTCGGAACCCCAGCTCGATCCCCAGGATGATGCCTGATTTCCACGCGCTAAGCATGCTGGATACTATTGTGACGTTTCAAGATGGCGCAGAATTGGTACCGACACTTTTCTCGATTCGTTCCGCCCAGCCGATAAGATTAGGAAGCGTCTCCTTCGTCGACGCAATAATAATTTATTAATTGTAATTGTAATAATTATTGTAATAAAATTGTTGTTGTTGTTGTTGTTGAAATTTCAGCCCGGGCTGAAATTCGCCATGTAATCGGCCCCTTAACGGCACATCCAAAACAAATTATCATTTATTGCAACCTCGTACAAGACAGTTACAGGGTCCTTCCCCATGTTAAAAATAGAGGCTAGGGAAAATGCCTTGAATGCCTCCAAGAATGAAAATGAAATGTCTTCGTTCCTCTTGAAACGGTATTCCAGATTGCAAGAAAACAAATATGGCTGGCTGTCACGTGACAAACTGCTCCACGATTCGTATTTCACCAGCCTTACTTGTCCAGGGATTTCTTTGATCACGCCGTCATTAAAAACGGCGACGACACCTTAACCACTACCTAACTTAGCCGTTCATACGGAATTATGCAAATATTCGTTGCATTTTTCAAAGCTAACTTCAGTTGCTTTTTACTAGAAATTAAGAGACATTTCTGGCATTTTAGACTAGTTTTTTTCATAAAACACATTTTCGTTCATTATGCTGATAATGGTTAATGAAATGCTTTCATCAACGGCTTACAATGTAGTCTGTGATTTTTTTTATTTCAGGAAACTGGTGTTGGCTTTGGGACGTTGATGTTCGAGCACCGTTCATATTAAATCTTACAATAAAACATGATCACGCACGGTTTAAATTTAACTTTGTATTATCTCAAGCAAACTTTTATGGGATTAAGAAAATACATTGTAACCATAACATTTCACTTTTTCATCATCAAAAGTAATATCTGCAAGTCTAAAACTGTAACTGATCTATTATAAGGAAAAACAGGACAATATCTTATTTGGCTTGCCGATCATTCAACTGACAAGGCGAACATTGATCGCGTGTCGGAATTTTATACAATAGTTTGGTAAAATGACACGCGTCTTTGCTTTACACGAAAGTGGTGTTCTCTAAACTGAAATGTTAATAGTTTTCTTCTTAATCAATCGCGATCGTGCAGTCTCAATCCGTTATTCTGTTTTTTATTATTTGATAGTATTTGCGCGGTGTACTTGTATTTGAGAGTACTTCATTGTGTTTTGGCGAATTATGGCCTTGTTTAAACTACTCGTTTTAAAATAGATTGCCTCCCGATCCCTTGTTCGTTTGTTTTTATTTAGAGCGTTTAATGTATTTCCGCCGAGAGAAGTACGTTCTGATAGCTATTACGCGCGTATATGCAAGATTTCTCGGTATTGCGCCGACGCGAATGAGAGTGACAAATGTGCGAGCCTGCGAGGCTCGAGCCTCTTCTTGCGAGCCACTGATTTTTGCAATAAATTATCTTTCCTTTTTCTTTCTTTCATTTTACGTTTTTAACAGGAAACTTTTGGGGCTAGCAGGTATGGAAGGCCAAATGGTGCAAAATTCAAGAACTCTAATTTGATCACATTCAAGGATAACGGTCACATTCAACAATCACATTCACAATCAACATATCTAAACTAATCAATTTAAACAGTCATCTCGATCACATTCAAGGTCACACATCACGTTCAACAAGCAAATTCACATTCAACATATGTAAATTATCAATCACATTCAACAGACATCTCGATCACATTCAAGAACATTTTTTAAATGTCAACATATCCCATAATGCTTTGCGCTACTGTCGACGTAGCCAGTGGCATAAAAATTCTTGGCTTGCACTTACCTCATGTCATCAGGAGCTGATATCATGTCATATCAAAATTCCGGAATCATTGAAAAACAGATTTCGATTCCAAAATGTTTATGGCATTGTGTTAGACATTGTATTGAGCGACTATCTTGGTGTACCGCTTACACCAACATGACGGCCAAATACGCAAAAATCCCATCACAAAAGATTGAATTCACTACCCTGTAAATTCAAAAGCTCTGTTTTAGCCCCAAAATTGGGGCTGTTTCGATGAGTAAAATATGGTACTATTTTTGGGGCTAATTTTGCCCTTCTAAAATGGAACTGTTTGGACCTAACAGGGAGCTGTTTTAGACCTAAAATGGAGCTGTTTTGGCCCAATAGAAAAATAGTGCAACAATGTGGGCTGAATCAGGCCCACCAATGTCCAAAATGGCCCCATGAAGGGCTGAATTAGCTTTAGGGACTCAGAGCTGATTCAGCACTTTGGGGCTGAAACAGATCTTTTGAATTTACAGTGTATAAGTTCCATTAAATCGGCTTATAAGCATGTATGGTGCAAAAAGAACTTTCAACTGGTTCAATTTTGTTTATTTCCACGGCTTATCTGAAATAGCATGACGAATTGCGTGACCTTTCCAAATCGGAAGCAAAACATCGTTAAAACCTGAAACTTTTTGTGAATGATTGTAACACTGGTATCTACATATCATGTTAGAAACAGCATGAAGCTTTCCCAGTGAGATGTCTGAGAGATTTGCGCTTTTATATAGCTCACAGCTAGTAGCTATGAATTTGTTCTCTTCATGACATTGACCTTTTGATCTCGGCGTATTATCTCTCATATTGATAGGAGGATTTCATGCTGTCCAGAGCCGTTAAAATTATATTATTTGCCGTTATATTATAATCGAAGAGAACAAATTCAAATCTCACTGGGAAAGCTTTATGCAACGAGTGGGAGTCGTGTTCAGCCTGTCTATTTTTCGTCGACAGTAACGCAAAGCATTATGGGATATGTTGACATTTAAAAAATGTTCTTGAATGTGATCGAGATGTCTGTTGAATGTGATTGATAATTTACATATGTTGAATGTGAATTTGCTTGTTGAACGTGATGTGTGACCTTGAATGTGATCGAGATGACTGTTGAAATTGATTAATTTAGATATGTTGATTGTGAATGTGATTGTTGAATGTGATCGTTATCCTTGAATGTGATCAAATTAGAGTTCTTGAATTTTGCACCATTTGGCCTTCCATAAGCAGGAAGAGGCTCAAGGCTCGCAAAAAAAAAAAAAGCTTGGGCTCGCAGGCTCGCACATTAGCCTCCCCCGACATGATTGACCGTAAAAAGATATAATTTTGCCGAGTTTTTGCTAATTTCACGATACTCTTTCAGTCGGCAGTGACTGTTGTTACACGTTGTCCTGTTTACATGTAAGCTAATCTGAACTGTCAGCCGCTTTCTCGCCTTACCCCCACCGAGATCGCGGCTGACACTTCAGAATACATGTAGGCTAATCTGAAGCGTTAGCCGCTTTCTCGCCCTACCCCCACATGAGCTAAAAATCACAATTTAGTATAAATCTACTAGCGTTCTATCACGAATGCTGTTCTTTTATAGGGGAATCTTTGTTTACCATTTTTGCCTCATTAGCAACAACAACAACAACATTAACAACATTTAGCTTTATTTGCATGACTGAAGATTTTACAATATTCTTGGTTTGCAACCGCGTGACAAGGCGGCCATGTTGGTGGTCAATACAATAAAATTTTTGTCGCAGAATTTGCATGAAAATAGAGTTTAGTTCCCAGCGGAGAGAAACGCTTTTGTTCTTGACCACCAACATGGCCGCCGTGACGTCACGTGCAAACCAGCAATTGCAAAAGCTTACAACTAACTAACAAAAGGAAAGAAAACAAAAATGATAATGATATTCACGTTGGAATAATTAAATTACATCGGTAACAATTAGCATATGCGCCTCGTTCTCTAAGACCCGGTTCAGACGCCGAACTTTTCATGAGCCGAACCTAATACATGCATAAATTATTATAACGACTGGTGCGTGTTCTGACATCTTTGCCTGAAAATCGCTGACCTTTCGATTTGTTTCTCTTCAAACTGAATTAAGTTCGGCTAATTAGGTTCGGCGTCTGAATCAACAGGCGTACTTTTGTTAATTTGGGTCGGTCCAAATTCGAATTAAGTTCGGCTCATGAAAAGTTCGGCGTCTGAACCGGGCCTAACCTACCTACAAAAAAAAATCAACTCTGAACATTGAAAGGGCATAGCACAATTAGCTTTCTCTGAAAATTTGAAACCGATATACTAGATACACTTCATGCAATGCTGTATTTAAAACTCAAAATTTTACAAAGAATGTATGGCTCGTTAGCGCTTTTGTCATCCAACAATTTTGCAGTTTTTGATAGCAGATATTTCCTTAAATATTGCATGAAAAAAGCTGAAAATTGCCTAGATTAAAAAGTTTAACAAGCTCTTTTAACTTTTGAAGTCAATAGGCCATTTCCGAGTTGTCTTTAGCCTCTCTATCAAAGCGAGGCTAGGTGCGAACCCTTTCATATGAAAATGAGATTTCATTCACATGCAAATAAAACATATTTCCATGTGAATGAAAACTCATTTTCATATGAAAGGTTTAGCACCTAGCCTCGCTTTGACAGAGAGGCTAAAGTCAACTCGGAAATGGCCTATTCGTATTTAGCATAATGCCTTCTCTATGCAGATTCGTATGCTAATGAAGCAAAATGTAAACAATGACGTCTGCAAAGATTCCCCTATTGGCTACGCTACGCTACTCACTATCCATCCTGTTGTAGAAAGTGAGTTTGTGCGGTTGCATAATTGTTAGTTTTCGCTCTAGATTTTTATGCGTGATAGTTGATTCAGGCTTCGTCCTCATCAACTATCTTGAGATACAGTGGAACCTCGATTTAACGAAGTCCTTGATATAACGAACGATATTCTATGTCCCGGCCAAAGTTACAGTAAAATGTATGGAATAGATTTTCAACCTCGATATAACGAACCCCGATATAACGAATTCCTCGATATAACGAACATAATCCGGAAGCCCAAACGTAAAATCTTCCTCGATATAACGAATTACAAGGTCAACACGCGACAGAAGATGAGTGAAAGTGTCGTTTTTTTTGTAAACAAAAGCTGCGCGTCTGCTCAAAAGTGAAAATGAAAGCCACCATGCTTATTGCGCTTTTCAATAACACGTGGAATCTGAAATTCAAATCACCAGCAACGGTTGCGTTTTACACTGCCGTCAATCATCTTAGCTTACCTCTCAGGAAACAGATCTTCACTTCAATGAATTCAAAAGGTCACGTCCGTGCATTATGATTAATAGATTTCGATCCATTTTGTTTGTTTCTTTTTTACATGGTCCGTTGGCTTTCATATTAATTATGATTGACGGCAGGGAATAACGCAACCGTTTGTGGAGATTTGAATTTCAAATTCCGCATGTTATTGAAAGGCGCAGTAATGAATTGCATCTCAAAACGCGGCACTTCTGGGCGACGAAAATTGCATTGAATTGCGTGACAGAAGTCACCTGTGTTACAAATCAATCATTAACTTTATAATATGCATTAATAATTCATAAGGTTTCTGTCCAATCTCTGCGCAGCATTAAGTTCACGTGAACATACTTGTATACCCGATAATAATCCCAAGTAGTTGAAAGCACGGGGAGGGTTTGAATTGTCAGCAGGGAAATGTTGGGGTTGATGAATTAATACAATAAATAATGACCTTAATTAGTATTCTGTATATATACAGAATACTAATAGATCTATTAGTATTCTGTATATACAGAATACTAATAGATCTATTAGTATTCTGTATAAACAGAATACTAATAGATTTTTCTGTATGAACGATGCAGAACAGCTCGCAATTAAAATCCACATTTAATTTTTTGACTGAACTGCTTTATTGTTACAAATGTATCTTACTTTACTTGAAATTGAAATTAATAGTGCAGTTGTTAAAAACTGCATTGCTTGCAACATTCTTTACAATATTCATTACTTGATGACGATGGCAAAGTAATGTTAGCTAGACCGTCATCTGGAATATCAAAATTACTTGATGACGATGGCAAAGTCAACCAAGATTCCTCCTCTTTAGGACTTTTTGGTTTCCTAAACTGACGAGCCATGCTTGTTACGACTCCTCTGGCTGAGCAGCTATACCGAAGTGAATATTCAAATTTGTCTCGATTTTTCGCCCACAAAACACTATTGTTTAAAAAAGAAAAGGTTATTCAACCTCGTTCCCAGGGTCTCTCTTCTTCCCGCCCCCTGGAGCGAGAGAGAGAGAGACCCTGGCTCAGGCTGGTCACGTGTCTCCCAGAATCTGGGAGATTCCAATTAAAGGACACGGGGGAGGGGCGGCAAAGTGTGAAATTTGTCTGCTCTAGTTGGGCATTGCGAAACAAATGCAAAAGCGTTCGGCGGCTCGCGAAAAATGTGAAGCGGTGGTTATCCTCAGACTTCGAAAACATATCCACATGGTCTGGTTCTGAAAGTGTAAGTTGCTTTAGGATCAGAGGAATTAACGCGGCGCTTGAAGATTTACCGCAGTAAAGCTAATTTTGAACTTGCTGCAGAATGCAATCCAATTTTATTACTTGACGCCGCAAAGCTCACGCTCTTGATTTATGGCATTGTTCCGGACTGGGATGAATTATCGCTACATACTGCTTAACAGGCGATCTTTAAGCTTCATTCGAAAGGCACATTAAAGTGCTGCCGTCTGTTCTCTGGCGATGGCAAAGCAAGAAAGAAGCGGCCACCACGGACCAAATGTTTGCACGCTGATCAACAGTCAACAGTACACTTTTATAACAGGAAACGATCGAGAGAAGACAATGAAAGCTTTTATTCTTCGTGTGTGAGGCATCACAGCATGAAAAGGCAAATTTAAGTTGGCGTAATGGTAGCTTAAAGCTTGCGTAAAGTTCTAATTTACACAACTTTACGCTACATTTACATTTTGTAAAGTCGACCTTTACGCTACCTTTACGCGAAGGCGTAAAGCTTAAGTAAAAGAACAAATTAAGCTAGCCGTAAAGTTGGTGTAAATGTGCTGTAAAGTCAAGATTTAAATCTACGTAATGGAAGCATAAAGATGGCGTAAAGTTTAACTTTACACAATTTTTACGTATCATTTACATGATGTAAAGACAACCTTTTGGCTATCTTTGCGCTGTCTGTGAAAAGCTGGAGTAAAGAATGCATCTTTAAACTCGGCGTAAAGTTAGTGTAAATCTGTTGTTAAGTCCACATTTACGCCACCATTACGCTTATATGTAAAGTTTGACTAGATCTAGTTTCTTTTTACTTTCTCTTTTATGACAAGATGTATACATATTGTACTCGACATACTTTATTTTGTTGATTATTACAACGTACATGTAGTGTAGTTTAAGTCTTACACTTCTTGAACATGAACCTGTAGTCTGCTAGAACTTACATGTACAGATGTCAACATGAAAACCGGTCCACTAATCACAACCAGACATGGTAATATGATGAATTTCTTAGTTGCAGTACATGTATTTTATACTTTTGTGGTAACAGTAAGGCAACCGGCTGAAGGACCTACACTACCACTTTTAAAAGAACAAATCCCGGTTAAGAATTAAAAACTGCAAAAAAAAAAATTCCGGTTTGAGAACCTTAACTTTTCATTAAATTGTAATCCGAAAATCTGAGGGTGGTTTGAACATCCCGAACAGATATTAATTAATCAAGATCAGGAAGCACCTAGTTTTGATAAAAAGAAATCTACATGTAATTTTTTTTCTTTATGGTTTTAAGCTTCAAAGATAGAAACTCAGGTAGTTCAGGCACAATACATGTACATGTATCTACATGTTTGCATTAATGTCAATGTTCTTTGTTTACACTTTAAATAGAAGATCCAGAGTCTTTAATTGCCACTTTCATCTTTCTGGATCCAATGGTTTGCAGTCCAGAATTTTAAATTCCTTGATTAGTCCATCAGATCACCATCTTGAATACATGCCTAGAACAAAATTACAACAGGTTAGATGTACTACCTAAACTGTATAATTCAAGGAAAAGGTAGATTTTAGGGCCACTAATTTAAAATGGTTTCCTTGAAACAAGTTAGATTATTTGAGGAAGTACAAAAATTCCACACTTATACTGATCAGCATCACATTTCTTCTTGTGATGTGAATGCTTAATTAATCAGAGAGGTCATGAGAATTAAGGATATGATCACCCAAGATCAGTTATCTTGATATTTAAACAGTTTCTCCCCACTACTGCTACAATGAAATAATACATGTATATGGTGACATAAGGAAGGAGAATTTATATTTTAATAGTGGGGAAAATATCTCCGTTTGCTGTAGTACATACAACTGTACATGTAAAACCACACTAGAGTCCCCGGCTAGAGTCTTATTGTTCAAATTGTGTTTGCATTAGATACTCTGATTAGGTTTTTTCCACGCCAAGTTGACTTCTGAGTTTTATTTTATATTTTTTTATTTCGATTAGTCAGATTATTTAATTAAAAGTTATTTTCAGTTGTGTTTTATGTTGGAAAATGAAGCACTTTATCCCAGTGATACTGATCACAATAGTGAGCAGATCGGACATGACTATAAGCTGTTCAGCAAAAACCGCGGGTGTCTCAATTCTTTAATTGTGGCTTTGCAACTGTGACAGCAAGGAAACATAATATGTAAGTTGCTTTCCGATACACATCGTTTGGACAATATAAAGACTGTTGTATTAAAGTTTGTGTTCCGTTGAACTTAAAATGAATGAGCGACAACATGAACTGCGCGTGAAAATAATTTCTCTGACAGCCGTCCTCCTGCTGACTGCGGTGTTGTTACAATGTATACAATCTGCAAAGGGATGGATCATTATATTTTAGGCAGGGGGAGGGGCTGGCTGGGCAATTTTTTTTCGTGACTAAACGCTTTGTGTGAATTTTATTTCACTAGCTTGCTATATATTTCTTTGCTTTGTGCCGCTATGCAGGATTTATATTTCAGTCTTCTGCAAAAGTTTTGCAGGAATTTTTTTTTCATATTTGCTCCCCCCCCCCCCCCCCCCCCCCCCCCCTCCCTCAAACACAACATGGTTCGTCCCTTTGGGGGCAGGGGGGATATTATTTATTATTTCAAATATCCGGTTTAAAGGGGAGGGGCTACTGGATCTGACCGGAGGATCGGGGATTCTTCTACACGACAGAACAGCAAAATTTCTAGCAATGGCAGGAGACTCCTGGCCATGGTTTGTTTTTATCTACTCAAATAAACAACCCCTTTGTTTATTTATTACAAATGTTTGTTCGAGGGAGGCATCCTAACGGTACATTAATACAATTTAAAAGGTTATGTTTGTTACTAAATTGAAGCTTTTAGTAAAGAATTGAGACACCCACGGTTTTTGCTGAACAGCTTATAGTCACGTCCAATCCGCTCGCTAGTGAGATCAGTATCACTGGGATAAAGTGCTTCATTTTCCAACATAAAACACAACTGAAAATACAGTGTAATCTGACTAGTCAGAGTATCTAATGCAAACACAATTTGAACAATGATACTCTAGTGTGGTTTATTTACATGTACATGTATGTGCTACAGCAAACGGAGATATTTTCCTGAAATTCATCGACGGTATGCTCCACATAGTTTTTCGCTGTGATCTACGTTGTATCTTCACTTGTTTAAGCTGATAAGATCATTCACACGATCCAGGGGTAGTATCTCAAAACACGACCTTTCATCTTGTTATTACATGTAGAACTCAAACGTAACATTTAGCACCGCATACTGGACTATGGGTGGAAATTGAATCCAGTTTTTAACGTTAATGGTTAATGAACAAGTAGTCCGGAGTTGTGAGTCAGGCGTGTGAAATTTTCCTGTATGCGAGTCACAATATGTATTTTTTTTTTAAATTTATATTTAGATGTATTTATATAATTTTATTTAAATTTTTTATTATTTTGTAATTTTTTTATCCCCGATCCTGGATCCTCGATTTCCAGGAAACTGTCCATCAGGTGGTCCATGAACCGAGTCCACAGGGGTAGTCCATGGACCCAGGTCCACATTTTGTATACATCCCTTTTATTAAATATTCACCTGAAAGTCTGATCTTTTGCTTTTTCTCTCTCAAATTTTGTTAAATACTGTATACATAACTAAATTTTTGGTAAAATGACTTTGTGTCATCCAATTCTGTCTGTAATCATACTTGTGATTAAACAAATTGGATTCCTGCAATTTTGTTCAATCACTCACATGATTACAGAGTGAATTCAGCTGCACTCATCCACTAGCATAATTTATTTTGAATGTTACCAAAAACTACACACCCAGTATTCCAGTATTTTGAAACCTATATAATGTTATAGGATGAACTAAAAGCCCTTGTAATTCCCACAGAACTTCTGCCTTAAACTGCCGTTAAATTTGAAAATAAGTATAATTGTGATCATGAAAGCTTAATTTTCAAAAAGTATACAAACCAGTAACAACTTTTAGAACCTAATAACCTGACATAATGAAGACAACTTAAGACCCTACACCGTAAAACAAAGATTATAGCTTACCTCTAACGTTTCTTCGACTATTTGACTCCATGGATCCAAAATTAACAGCTTCTCTATCGATTCTCTAGCTTCAAGAGCTGAAGTCTTACTAGGGCAGGACATTTCCATCTGTAGCACGATCGGATCGAGATGATGCGAAAGCACCAAAGTTATCCGCTCAAATACACATGATGCAAAGTAAGGCGAAGAAATAGAAGTTTCGGTCTTATCAACTACTTTCTTTAGCGAAGGAAAAAGCAAAGGAGATCACGGCCTTTCCACCAGCAACGGACAAAATATCGCACTTTTCAAATTCTAATATGGCGGCACGCTATCTCAAATGAGAAACCGCTGGCTCGACACAATGCAGCCGCTGATCGTCACCAGATCTCTTACAGGGCCTTACATGCAGTTCGTATCTCGATTGAGCCCTCAAACACTTCACTTGAACTGTTAACCTGTCCCATAGTCTTCTATACTCTTAGTTCAAAGTAAATAATTCGCGATATGCGTAAATCACAAATGGCTCTTGGAGAACGCTGGAAATAGAATTTCCAAGCCTCTAGATTTCAAAATTTTCTGGGGGAGAATGCCCCCAGACCCCCCTAGCGGCTCGCGCCTCCGGCGCTCGCGTGCCCCCCCACTTATATTACCCTTGCTACGGCACTGCAAACGTGAATGCGAACGCGAACACAGGCGTTTTATTTTTGCGTGCACTATAATGAATTTACCCCACTATCTCAGAGCCAGTTCGCCCCGGCGTTCCAGGCCCTATTAAACTAAGAGTAGTTCCGACGGCTGTTCCGATAATATTCACATTCGCCGAGTAACAACTGTAAAACTCGAAGCGTTTTCAAACGTAAGAACATTTAATTTTTTTTACAGTTTTACATCAGGAGTATTTCTAGCCGTACTGTTCCCTAAATATCCCTGATTTTTCTTCAACTTGAATTTTGCCTTGGCCTTAACCGGTTTGAACAATGATCAGGATTTTTCTACATTAGTCAGATAGTCAGGTTTGGGTGAACCTTCACAATGAGTATGTGATGAAAGGCAGTTTGAGGCTATTTGTTATGGTCGCTTTACGCACACTTTACACCACTGCCAAATGAATCTTTAGTTTTTTGCACACCGCGCAATGACCAGGGCACAAACTGCCTTCTATATAAACCAGCCAAACTAGAGCACTGATTTTCCTTTCCTCTTCTTTGCCATGCTGCACTGGTTCAAGCTTTTCGATTAAGCAGTTTGGTAGTGTGCTAGGTGTCAGCGGAAGAACAGAAGGGAGAAAGATCTTACGTGACGGTCACGTATCGCAAACCGATCGCAAGTTTAGCTGCGGCCAAAGCGTCACACTCTATTCACAATTCTCTTTATGTTCGTTTCTGCGAGAGAGCGGTTAAAGCAACTTTAATGTACGTAAAACGTTAACAATCGTAAGTGTGACTAAACACATTTACGCTCGCTTTACAACAGCTTTACGTTTGACTAAGTAAAATGCAACTTTACGCAAACTTTACATCCTACGTTAATAAGCGTAAAGCTGAGCAACCAACTTTACGCTACCTTTAAACAGGCTTTACGTCCCGATCACGTAAATCTACCTTTATACACCTTTACGGGCATGTAAAGTTGGTGTAAAGTTTGTTTACCAACTTTACGCGGATTTAAGCAAACTTTAATTTTCCGTAAATTTGAATTTTCATGCTGTGCATGTTGTTTAGTTACTATGTTCACCAGTTCCAGTCGTTTGGATGTCTATACATTGTTCATTTATATACTTGTGAATTTTTGAGCAACAATTTTATCCTTGCGTATTGTTTATTCGCTTTCATTTGAATCGTTTGACTGAACCTTCGTTATTTCAATTTTAGGATTTTGTTCATATTATGTTCAGTTCGAAAATTATAAGTTGTCACGATCTTTTGTCCTTCTATTTATTGAGTTATAAACGGCAGGCATAACATAAACAGCAAAACTGAAGCACTTTTCACGGCCAAAGAGATTTCTAACATCCCTATTCGGTTGACAATATAAAAGCCTGGGATGTTTTATCTGTTTTATTCCGGGTCTTGCTATAATTACAGATAATTATTTACGTCTTTTATATATATCTTGCAATACAGATTCCTATTTTCAACAAGAGGTTATGGAACATGGAACATAATTTATTTCACAGCCACAGCTGAAACAACAACCGTCGCGCACAGCACGAGCCTTGCCACTGTACAGAAAACAAGGCAACGTTACAAATACTGTCTACCCCTCCTTAGGATTATAATTGTCCACGAGACACGTGACCAGCCTGAGCCAGGGTCTCTCTCTCTCTCGCTCCAGGGGAGGGAAGAAGAGAGACCCTGGGAACGAGGTTGAAGGTTATTCAGGAACAGAGTGTTACATAACCTTATCCACGTTGGTGTTGTTTAAAAAAACAAAAGCTTGATCATTAACAGTGTGTTACATAACCAAATCCACGTTGGTGTTGTTTAAAAAAGAAAAAGCTTGTTCATTTTAACAGTGTGTTACATAACCTTATCCACGTCGGTTTTCAGAAACAATAGAAAATGTTTGCATAACAATGGCAATGTTGTATCGGATTCACAATCTCTCGCCTTCGGCTCGAGATTGTAAATCCGATACAACATCGCCACTCATATTGTAAATAGTACATGACCTCGATATAACGAACATTTTGGTCGTTTCCCCTCAAGTTCGTTATATCGAGGTTTTCGAAAAAAAGCGCCGGAATTCAAAACAGCGACAAGTTACTTTCGGACCGACAAGTTTCAAACTCTGGATGACTAAAAACTATTGTAATAGCGGCCGTTACAAGTAATAACGAATCCTTTTAATTTAAAAAAAAAAAATGCCAAAAATTACAAAATATCCCAGCTGTTTCTTTATCAGTGGAATATGTCATTTTTAATGACATATTCTACGTTTTAATTCCACATTTTAATAACATATGTCATTCAAAATGAGATATTCCACTCGGAAGAAGTGCTAAGAGGAACTACATGCAAATTCGTTGGTTTCGTTCTTCGTTTTTTATTTCATTCAGCTTATAACATGATTGTTTATAATCGACTGGTAAAACCATCGTCGATAACTTCGTCCTCGCTTTTTTGCTAAAATGGACGAATTAATCATCTATCGCTTTGACGGTTAACGGTAGATTTCACACCATTAACACCACTCACCTTCCGTGCTTGTTTCGTGGAGTCGTCTGATATGAACAGAATGTCTTTGAAGCAAGAAAAGAAAATAGCACTGCAATAAAAAAGATGTAAATGCCAGCCAAGCACAAGTTGATCTCCTCATGTCGCTATCAGTAAAACGGTGGTCCGTCGCCAAAGGCCATCGGCAGCATATTCTGCAACATCGCCAAAAACGACAACGCTTGAATAACAAGTAAATTATTGCAAAATTATTGTTGTAGCGTGAAATGCAAATACGGAAAAACACCTCAAGGGATATATTGAGCGCTAGGTAGAGACTGGCGAAGTCACGCAATGACGAAATCATTATAGGACCATCTGGTAAAGAAGAAGGATGTCTCCTGTGGGGTAGTCGGGTGGAGTCGATTTTCATCCATGGTCGAAATGCACGGCTGAATTTTCTTATAGCCCATGGTTGATATTACGATAACATGCGACTGATTCTCTTGCGGCGCATGTGCGGACAATCTGAAGTAGATTAAAAGTTGGCCACTTTTTTTACACATTTTGTGAATTATTGCCACAGCAGAATAAAAAATAACTAGTGTACGAGTAGTTTGAACATATGATGCCCGATTTAGGGTGTTAGCTCTATTGTACATTGTACACATTCATTGTATTAGGTAAATTTATGTATTCTAATATATTCTATGGTATTGTATTCTATTGCATTGTCGTTCTTTTGTGCTCTAATATTCTATTGTTTTAACAAAAGAATAAGTGTTACCCCTAAATCGCGCATGGTATAAGTTTGAAGGACTTTCAATTGTTCCTAAATATTCTATCCCAAGAGAGATTCCCTTACAACAGTGCACAAACGTAAGAAAATTGAAATACTTGAAATACTTGAAATCGTTAAACTATCAACCCAGAATCCCAACATGCAGGAGGGAGATCTATTGGTTACTCACAAGCGTGGCCGAGGGGTTGAACTGATTAGAGTCAAACGTGAACGAATTGCAGCAAGAAGAATGGTCACAGAGGGAACTAGCACTCGGGTTATAATTAAACAAACTTGCCTACTAAGCAAACAAACAAACTTGCCTACAAATCGACTTATGAGAGCGACAAAGTCGAGAGATAAGCGACGTAGTCAACTCAAACAACGCGGACTTTGAGAAAGTCTATAACCACTACTAAAACATGTACTAAATAATTCCTTTCTTTGATTCAGCACGGTGCAAATTTGAAGCAAGAATAGACTTACCTTTTGGTAGGGGTCGTCACTGTCGAACTTCACTGCGTGAACCAAACAAAATAATCAGCTTTACAGCACGGTCTGTTTCTCTTGAATATATTTAAGCCCGCTTTAACACATCATCAAAGAGAGTTGAAGCCAATATTGCAATTTGACTAATTGCCGCCGATTTGACAAAATCACATTTGCACGCGTCAGTTGCGTGCAACTCATCAGTGTCACGACAGAATTAAAGCTATAGCATACCATAAAAACTTGAGTAAATTTATGCTTTGAATGTTATTTGCGCTTTGCATTTCGTCATTTCAAGTTACTGCAGCTCAATGATTCGACATGGATCAACCAGCAAAACATATTAGTGCGTGGCTATCCTTGAATGGGAACGACAAGGTTCAGTGATTTGATTTAGAAGTGTGTAAACGTTATCTATTAGAATGCTCAATAGAACGCAACGTGTTGTTTAGAAACGCGGAGTAGTATATATTGTTTATATAATATACCTAATAAAACGTGTGCTGCGAGTTTTTTGAACGATAGACTTAAAAAACTTATATTATTAGTAGCGGAGCACTCGCCGAGCCGAAGACCCGGCTGCGCAGCCCCATACTCATAGAACCTAGCCCGTCATTTTTCGTGGTCATGGCTAGCGGAATGTTTCGTGGGCGCGTGTCTGCAACATGTGTGTCGCCCAAGGCTAGCTCGCGGGCGCGTATGACGTCGCAAAACATGCGCGTATAACGCCACACGCGCGGCTACACAGCCGTCAGCTCGGTAAACACTTTTTAAAAAAGTTGAATCTTTCGCAGTGTTAGGCGGAGCAGTAAAGTCGTTATTTCCCTGCATTTTTTCGCGCTTTGCTACTCAAGACAGGGATACTAATTAAGGGATACTCAGAAGCCGCTTTAGTGGAAAAAGAAGAGCTTCCAGGGATAAAATCTTGCTTCGAGGAACTTCATATTATCAACATGATCAATGCAGGAGCAATTCGGGGAGATGCCTTGTTTTTATTACGGATTTCAGAACCGAAGAAGCGGTGTTTTAACGAATTTCCAAGCAGTCCAATGCTTTAAAGGTAAAATAAATCACATTTTTCGATGGGAATTTATGTTGATATCAATTTTTGATTGACTTTTTCTTTGTGTTATCTTAAGTTTTGGAGATCTGTTTATGAAACGTGCTCAAATTAAGTCGTGTTGTTATCTTGAATTTCATCGAGGACAGCTCTGCCTTGATGCGCTATAAATGGAACGTGTTTTACTTTTAAACATAAACTAATGAAGATTTGAATAAAATTTTTCGAAAGAAGATTGTGTTGTCCATTTTTATGTACTTGTTCATTCATTACATAGATTGAAAAGCGATTTTATGTAAACAAAACAAGACTTAGATTTTCTGTCTTCACTCGCGCCGTCGCCTTATGCAAATATGTTTGTGTATTTTTGCAATTTTGATTTCCAAATCAGTTTCTCGGGCAATTTTTGACAAACAAAAACTGTATTTTATTCGGAAGTTAGTCGTGCCTGTTATTCTAGACAGAGAAAAGTTGTTTTTGTGAACTTTTGTACGGTCTAAATGTACTGTGCAGACGGTCGGGTAATACTGTTTTTTGACAATTGCTAAAATTGAAAAATAGCCCTGTCGTCAATCTTAATTCTTGTGCTTCCGACCTTTCACCTTAGTTAAGTTTCAACTTAGTTAAGCTTGTTCATAGTGCTACGCTGTTAGGCTCTGCCTATCTATATATATTATTTCATTATACTACCGATTACTTTTTATTTATTAAATATTATTAGCATTTTTTTTAAATATTAGACAAGTGATATAGTTAACAATTAGATTATGAGCTCGAGATTTCATCGCGTGATAGTTGATGAGGGCGAAGCCCGAATCAACTATCACGCATAGAAATCAAGAGCGAATAATCCAATTGTTTTAGTATGAATCTACTAGACATTCAAAACTTAACAACAAGACAGGCTTGCATTTTTATTGAATAATGATATAAACTAGAAGTTTCAATGTGAAGTGAGTGCTAGCGTTGGAACTAGAACAAATTATTGGTAATATATATAGATAGGCAGAGCCTAACAGCGTAGCACTATGAACAAGCTAAGGTGAAACTTAACTAAGGTGAAAGGTCGGAAGCACAAGAATTAAGATTGACGACCGGGCTATTTTTCAATTTTAGCAATTCTCAAAAAAACAGTATTACCCGACCGTCTGCACAGTACATTTAGACCGTACAAAAGTTCACAAAAACAACTTTTGAATTCTCTGTCTAGAAAATCTAGTACGACTACTTTCCGAATAAAATACAGTTTTTGTTTGTCAAAAATTGCCCGAGAAACTGATTTGGAAATCAAAATTGCAAAAATACACAAACATATTTGCATATAAGGCGACGCGAGTGAAGACAGAAAATCTAAGTCTTGTTTTGTTTACATAAAATCGGTTTTCAATCTATGTAATGAATGAACAAACACATAAAAATGGACAACACAATCTTCTTTCGAAAAATTTTATTCAAATCTCCATTAGTTTATGTTTAAAAGCTAAACACGTACCATTTATAACGCATCAAGGCAGAGCTGTCCTCGATGAAATTCAAGATAACAACACGTTGAGCACGTTTCATAAACATGTCTCCAAAACTTAAGAGAACGCAAAGGAAAAGTCAATCAAAAATTGATATCAACGGTAAATTCCCATCGAAAAATGTGATTTATTTTACCTTTAAGTCACTGGACTGCTTGGAAATTCGTTAAAACTCCGCTTATTCGGTTCTGAAATCCGTAATAAAAACAAGGCATCTCCCCGCATTGCTCCTGCATTGATAAAAACGTATGAGGGTTCCTCGAAGCAAGATTTTATCCCTGAAAGCTCTTCTTTTTCCACTAAAGCGGCTTCTGAGTATCCCTTAATTAGTATCCCTGTCTTGAGTAGCAAACCGCGAAAAAATACAGGGAAATAACGACTTTACTGCTCCGCTAAACACTGCGAAAGATCCAACTTTTAAAGTGTTTACCGAGCTTACGGCTGTGTAGCCGCACGTGTGGCGTCATACCCTGTCCAACGGCGCGCGGCGGCGGACGGACCGACGCGCCCGCAAAACATTCCGCTAGCCATGACCATGAAAAATGACGGGCATAGGTTCTATGAGTATGGGGCTGCGCAGCCGGGACTTCGGCGAATGCTCCGCTAATAAGATAAATGAAATTATATGGACTAACTTCACGAGAGTTTTGGTATAAGTGCCTATCACCCCTAGAAAGTTATTTTTAGAATCAACTCTATGTACCTTGAATAGTTGAATGGTAAAATATTTCTTGTTTTGAACGTCGCGTTTGTGAGTTATAGAGAATTGAATTTACAAAATGGTTATTACATGACGTCAACCAGGGAATTTGTCATTTATATCTACGCCAATTTACAATGCGCGGTTTACAGTTTGAGAAAAATTAATTTGATAAATACTGAAAATAAAGTGTGGATAATCAATTGATTCATAAACAATATTACTTGGAGGTGAAAACAAGTAGTTGTATAATAAATGATTCCCCGGTTGACGTCATCTAATTAGCATTTTTTAAATTCAAATCTCAAAAACTCACTAACACGACGTTCAAGACAAGAAATATTTTACCATTCAACTATTCAATGTACATAGAGTTGATTCTGAAAATAATTTTCTAGGGGTGATAGGCACTTTTAGAGACGTCACCAGTTGAATGAATTTGCTTAACAGACCTACTCGCATAAAATTTGGGCAAGAAAGTATCATTTTAGTGATTCATTTGCAATATTTTTATACTATCCAGTAAGGAAGACCAATTTTTCAAAATTAAGGTCGCCTTTCAGATATCTTATCTAGGAAACGAAATCGGTGACCCCCCATTTTTATCTCCTGTAAGCTAATATTTTTCGCAATTTTTGCGAATGCTGCTTATCAAATGACGTTGAAGACGAAATTCATTTCTTTTTCGACTGTGTTTCATATTCTGACCTAAGAAATTCACTATTCAATGAAATTAGCAAACATTGTAAAAGTTTTTTAAATCTACAAAATACAGATAGAATTAATTTCTTTTTAAATAATGTTGACCCCTTCATATGTAAACAGTTGGGTCACTTCATATATGAAACTTCAGAGAGACGAAACACTCTGTTAGCAAGGACTGCAATCACTGTATTTTAATTTAGTTTAGTTTAATCTGTTAGTGTAATAGGCAATACCATGTATGTATATGGGAATGCTAATAAACATTGAATTGAATTGAATTGTTAGCAGAATGTTTCGCATTTTTGTTAGACACTATTAATAGACTTTTTAGTGAATCTGTGGGGACATTCTTGTTGCATATTTCGGGTTTTTATTAGCAAAATTTCTCGCATTTTTGTTAGTAAAATTTCTCGCATTTTTGTTGGCAAAATTTCTCGCATTTTTGTTAGATACTATCAATAGGCTCAATAGAACACAAGAGTCGAGTAGCATATTTTTTGGAAGCGGTTTAGCGAGCGCACGTTTGTGGCCTGACAAAGCCATATATTCATAGGTTGATTTAGGTAACTGAGATTTTAGAGAACGTTAGAAGAGAGAGCAATTTATTTGGCCGTATTTTATCAAAAATTCAAGCTCTCGCTATTTCGATAATTTCAATAAAGTGGTTTCTTGACGTTCATCTGAAGAAATATGCGTGTTAAATTTCATATAATATCTGGTACGCTGTTTTAAAAAATGCCTCGGCATAATTTTCTTTTAGTTAGGTAACATTCCTACTGTTTTATGTCTCTCATGCATAGCAATGATTTTTAAGGCGTACGATTATGAATTCTATATTTTTGGGGAACATGTTGTAGCATGTAGGTCATTGATCGTCATTGTATCGAGCGTCAAAAAGTGTAACGTAATGTAATCTTATCGTAACCTAATGTAGACTTTGGTCAGATATTAATTGGCACGCTGGAAGCGCGCTTGGCTAATATCCTTTACGATGTGTTTTAATGTTTGTCCAGTCTGGTTTGTCAAACTGGTTGCTTCAGGAAATTTGATATTATTTATAGCACTACGTTCTATTTTTAGATGATAAAGCAAGCTAAAGCAAACTCTTGGCCATAATCATGAAAACACGATATTTCTTTCGGGACAGTGTCCCTTTAAGTTAAAAATGTCCTCGGTTAATTTACCCCATTTGCAAGTCAGTATATAAAAGACTGATCGACTAAACAACAATAGGTTTTACGAACTAGTGCTTTCAATTTCCTTGTAGGTTGACAAACGAATATAGAATTTTTCATAAGCGTGCTTGTAAAAGTGATCAGAAAAAAGATGTGAATAAAAGAATTTTCATCAAGGGGACTGTTTTACTGTATGCTTAGCGACATTATTTTATTTTCAAGTGAGTTATCAGTTTCTTCTGATTCTCGTACAGTGTACGGTGCCAGGATTACATGTATTTTGCCAGTTGGCCTTTGATTTTTGTTCAAGGCTCAAATCTACGCTTGTCAAATAGGCTCAAAATGGCGAACGATACAACAACAACTTTATTTCAGTATTCCCATTTCTAAATACATGGTATTACCGAACCAATTACAATAAGTAAGGAAAGTAAAAAAATCTAGAATAAAAAATTGATTAATTAATTAATTTAATTTATGTATTAATTGTAAAATCCTACAACTTTTTTCGTATGGCATGCAACAGTTGTGAGCGAGTTGTGGGCTGATTTAGATTTAGACGACGCGATTCGTCGGTGTTGTATGTATGGCGTGAGCAGGTTGCATGCGATAATTGTAGGCAAAAGTTGTGTAGTCTAAATCAGCCTTTAGTCGCGGTATTCTTTTTTATATTATTGTTGTATACATTCTTTTTGTTGTTGTTGTTGTTGTTGTTGTTATGATACATCAGTTCTTTGCCTTTGAAAAAATAAATAAATAAATAAAATAAACTCAATCCAAGGGTTAATTACCATGACAACTCATATGTTCTGTTGACATTTAATCCAGGATTAGTGCTAATCAGGCTTTGAACAACTAGGCCCTGGGCATTTTCTTTATGCATTTCTAGACATTTCTGGTCGAAGACCTTATTTTTCAAATTCTCCCGGGGAGCTTGATCCCGAACCTCCGTAATTGACGCCGATTTTGGCGATCAATTTGGCCCCCACTTTAACATACGCTCCGCGAGCCCTGCTCCGGAACATTTTCGACTTACCATTCTCTTATCCAACAAAATCTCAGATGATTCGACTTGAAGACAGAGTCTACTTTTAGTTTTTCAATTTCAATATGCGGCCACTTGCAGAACTCATGCCCTGAAACCGGTAAGCCCTTGAAATTCAATCTTAGTTGAGTAATATAAACACAAGAATAATGCTTTACGTTTATGTAATCTCAGTTAGTGATATGAAGCTGTAAAACTAAGCTTTTCGTGTCGTTTCTTGTAACTCGGTATCGGGCTGGATTAAGAAAGATTCCAACAGGAGACGAAACTGAAGCCGTCAAAAATTGTGGTTTCGTTTCAAGTAAAATCTCTATCGATTCCCTGGACAAAGCCGGATACTTCCAGTTTAGACCCTTTTGCGTATCGTCATGCTAGTCTGTAACAGCAATGAAACATGTAAAAACCATTCATAAATTAAGTTACGGTTAGTTAAAGACACAAAGAAGGTTTGTGTAAAACTTTGATTTTTGGTCAACTATTTGAAAGTAGCATCAAGACTTTGATTTCTTAAAGTATACTTTCGCGTTAAAAGAACGCAACCCTAATTTCATGTTGGTTTCCCTGTGCCTTTCATGCAGAAACATTTGAGATGTTTTGGTATCCGGACTGTCGTTTGGCCGCCCCTATTGCTTTTTTCAGGGGCTCATTTCCGCCGGAAATTCCTTCGCACGCGTCTCCATAATCTCTGATAATTGCTCGTTTTAAAATAACGGTAGCCGTATTACGCATTCCTTGCTATAAAATAGGATGACCCACATCCATGGTTTGTTAAAAATTACATCGCCCACCCCTTTGCAAGGGCTCAAAAAAACTGATGACCCACCCCCTCTCTGCTTCAACCCACCCCCTTCCCTTATACTTTTTTACCAGTCCCTCAATGATGTATAACCATTCCAGCATCTCTAAACTTTCGTTTGATGCAAAGATAATTTTCTTTATTGAAATCAACATTGAAAATGAGTGTGAGCAGTGTCCTCTGAAGTTAGTTAAAACATTTCCCTATTTAATTATTTGACAAGACCTCTCCAATCATAAACCTTTAATAGTTTCCCTGTCGTTGTCGTTCACCAGAACGATAAAAATGTCAGTTAATGGTATGACACTTTAACCCTTTCACTCCCAGAGTCAATTATGGCAATATGTAGTGTAGTTCTAACTTTTGAGTCTGTTGACGAAATCCTATGGTGTGACCATTCAGATGAAACCTCTTCGGTAGTACGTTTGCATGAAACCATGTTTTTCAATCTTTTATAAAATGAAATTTGGGATTTTTCTTGAATTCTGATGTTTGGCACTCTTAGGAGTGAAAGGGTTAAAATTCCTAGTTTAGTCATATTTTTACAGCTTAAAATTCCTAATAATCTGCTGAAAGAACTGAGTTTCTTATGATCTGCTGACCTGACCTACTTCTAATTGTTCTGCATACTTGCGTGGAGACCGACTCTGATCCTGACTGACTCTGACTCTGAATGGCTTCCAGGAGAGCAAATCAAGTCTCCTTGTTTTGTTGATTTATGGATGGACCATTCTATTCATGCACAGTGAGCCAAAGAAAGAAGAAGAGTATCGAATAATCCCGAACAACTCCTCGGCCACCCCCACCCCCAGATCAGTGCAGAGGAGATTTATGTTAAATTTATGTTGGATATTCAATATATGATATCCACAAAGCGAAAAAATTAACAGGTCTCATTTTTGCGTAAAAAAGTCGGCTACATGACTAAAAACTATTTTAACTGTGACCGTGGATTCGAGCCTTCGGCACTCTACCGCGGCATGTTGTCACGTGACTCAGTTCATCTTAGTTGGTTATTTCTCATCACATGATAATAACATCACTTAACGATAAAGGCGCCGTGATGGTTCGAAAGCTCGTGAATAGCTCTAATTCTTTGTTCTTTTTAGGCAATTTTTTCTCGGTATTTTAGGTTTGTATGAAGTTCTGAGATCTTATTCAAGCCAATTGTATCTTGGATATAATTTCCTTGAATCCTTCTGTATATTAATGAGAGCTTACCTATCAAATATGTCCCTCGCATGACTAAACGCGTCACGTGACACACCAAATGGATATTTCGCTCAAGCTTGCGCAATATCGCTTGATTTTGCCGACTCGGCCGTAAATATCGGGCAATTTTGCGCGCGCTTTCGCACTATGATTAAATTTTCGTTCGTATATACTAAAACAGAACCTTCGAACATAATAAAACTTATCTCCTGTAACAAACTAGCATGATTTAGGTACATTTACTAGCATGATGATAGAATAGAACTGATGGATAACGTTTCTTTGACTGACGATTGTCCCCAACAGCACAGCTGCCTTGTGAGGAAATATCCGAGGTAAAATTGATAAAAACAATAGCCTCCATTTGGTTTTAAGAAATATGATTCACAGACATTCGCTGTTGGAAAATTAAGCCTGGGATTAAAAAATATAAGTGCATTCTTGCACAACAAATGAAGGTCACTGTTTATATACAGTATTCGTTGTCACCAATAAAAGAAATTTAGTAGCGTTACGGATGTTAGCAACACTAACTATTAATGTTTTGTTGTGCACGGAAGTTATAACTTTTTTGTTTTTCTTTTGTAAGTATTTTTTTTTATAATAATCTTTTACTTCAGTCTATATAAACAGGTGATTAATAAAACCATATAAATCGTTCACAGATTTGATATGAAAATATGCATGCATATTAGGAGTCACTAGTTTTCAACTCAAGAGTACGATTCGATATCTTTGATTTAAATATTTGAAACACTGTAAATTACAGAAATTACAGTACCCTTGTGGCGAGAAACATGCAAATTATTTACAATATAGAAAAAGGCTCCATCCTTGTGTCAACAGAGCTTCTGTGTCATTTCTTTCTGCAGAGGAAGAAGATGAAGAAAAAAAAGATGAAACTTTTACGGTCCTCAAGGAGATTGTCCAAAGAGCGGGTTTTCAATTGAGTGTCGTAAAACCAAAACCAAAGTAATCACCCTGACCAATCACAACAGACGCAGACAATCCAATGAACCAATCAGAACTCAAAGAAAATATTTGAAGCCGGCCGGGTGCCAAGTGCGGGAAAACGCGTGCGAGCAACTCACAATTGGTTTCAGATTTACTTCTGATTGGTTGAGAAAGTTGGCGCGAGATTTTTTAGCCAATCACAAAGTGTAGCAATGCAAAACCAAAGCAATAGCAGAAGAGTGCAAGAGAATAGGAAAATAAACTTGCTCCATGTGCATTGTTGAATTATATAACCACGTGAGAATTCACTAAGCACTTCTCAGGTGTTTTTTTTTTTTCATTTCAAAAGTGATTAAAATATCATTAAACAATGCACAAGGATCAAGGTTACTATTTCCTTTATAGAAGATCCAGTAATATACAAGCGCTTGTGCTGTGGTGAATAGGCTTCGTGTATATAATTTAATAAAGCATGTGCGTGACATAAGGCATGTGCGTGACAGGGCTTGTGTATTATGGACCTCAATCTGACCAATCACAGTGCAAGCATTTCTTTGAATAATTTATATTATCATTTGATGCATTTTTTCTTCCTTTTCATTAACCTAGAGCCCACCACGTGTCCTGCGAATAACTGACTATGAATAATTCTTCTCATGCGCACAATGGTGCAAAGTTGTTTTGCTGCGAATAATTGTTCTGCTCCTGTCCTCTACAATGGCAGTCTGATTTCTGCCCTGTTTAAGCAGTTATGAATACATTTTGTAAATATTAAATTGAAACACAAACTCGGTGATCGAAAAATAAAACAATTATTGAACTCGGCTTTCGCAAAATATCATGATTTGTCAGTGTCTTGTAGATCAATTATCTGTCTCAGCCATCGGCTTCAGCAAAACAGCTTTAATTGATCTGCTCGCCACTGACAAATCACAATAGTTTTCTCAACATCATCCATCTAATAATTTCTTGAAATAATTAAATATCTAAAATACCAATGACTCAGAGTACATGTATGTACGACACTCACCAAAGGCTCAAGTTCTTTTCGCTCCACAAGGTTAAGTTCAGTGACAAAATAATAAAAATGCTTGTAGCACTGGTTCACATGTGCCTCCTAGTGAAAATGAATAAATGCATAGATCAGCACATTTGACCTTTCATCAGTGTCAGTAACAAAAAACTTGTCGATTATCCAATCTTCAAATCAATCAATCAGTCTGTCCATCAGGCAATTATATGTCAGTCAGTCGGTTACAAGTCACACATCAGTCAGCTAGTCAGTCAATGCAGTCAGTCGGTCGCGAGTCAGTCAGCCTTGGGCAAGTACTATTGGATGAATATAAGAATACACTCAGTACTCACTGCTCCCAAAGACTGCACTTTATCAAAGTGATGGATGTAGACATGAACAAACACTCTAAAGAGTCTTGTCAAGATCTTCTTTGCAGTGGGAAGAAAGTTTCTTGGAAAGGGAACATCTGGAATAACAAATTAGAGATAACAAGCACTGGTCATTCAAGTTTCTTTATTAATTATATACAAAGTGTTCTCTAACAATGGCTGAATAGGTGTCAGGTAGGATCAAGTCCCAAAAAGTAAATTGTGTTTACCCCCCCCCCCCCCCCCATATACTGTAAACTAATATTAAAGGAGGCAAAGGCATACTAAAAGTTGAGCTCAATATTATTAAACTCAAATTAAATTTACAGTGTAGAGAACTTTAACTTTCACCTACATGTAATTAAAATCCATCTCAATTCAGTGGCCTTAAATACTCGCTTATCCTCAAGTCATATTGTTTATTATTTATACCAATTTGGATGAAATTTTATAAACATAATTATTGTATCAAATTATTGGACACAAAAAAAAGTACACTGGCAGTAATTTGTATGTGTCCAAAAATGTTGTTTTAAAAAGGAGTATTGCAGGAAGTGAGGACTATAAGTCTCACATTTTATTGTTTCTGGCAAAGTACACATCCCTTCCAGCATGCCCAACTTTTCTAGTACATGTATCAAACATTAATGCCCCACTAACAGCTACGGGCTGTGTGATGATGTACATGATGTATTGAATTTCCTCAACAGTTCTTTGATCCTTTATTCTTCAAGTAAAAAAAAGACAGTTGGGGCAGTTGGGTAATGTGTGCAGAATGTCAGCTTCAAAATTCCCAAAATAGCTACATGTAGCTGCCCTCAGTAGGACATCACAAGGTAAGAGATGAAAGGAGATGGAAGAGCATGTAGACTTCTGTCCTTTGGAACAGTTCAAAGAAAGGCCAAAGATCCTGCAATACCAGTGGGAACCTCTCATGAAGACCTTTTATAGTGCTGCATGGCAATGAAGAGGACTGATGAGTGAGTGAACACAGGACAGCAGCTTTATTACATGCATATATTTGTGTATTAAAATGTTAAGCAGTTAAGAGGTTTGTTGTACCTTTGTCAATTGGAAACACATCCTCATTATTTATTAGGCACTCTATCCAGTCCATCAACAGAGAAATATACTGTAGTTCAAAAAAAGGTTACAACAGTTAATCAAAGGCTCCTAAATTAAGACAACTTGTGAATACCAAACTTTCGGACCCTCCAGCACTCCTGGATGTTTTGCTGCACCAACCCCCCCCCCCCCCCCCCCCACCCCTTGCGTAAAACTCCCCACCCTCCCCTCCCTCCAACGCCATCCCCATGGGTAAGGCAGGTGACCATAACACATCACAGGCTCAATGTTCACCAAGCCGATTCTGACAACAGTGCCGACCTTTACACTATTTTGCTAACAGACATAAACAGCTACAGCTGTAGTTCACTCAGTGACAATCACACTTGACAGACTATAGAGGTTTTGCACGGCAGCCATGTTGCATGGCAGGAACAATGAAAATGTTTTGCATTAGAAAGAACATTCTTTCCCATAGGGAAAAGAATCTATTGTTCCTGCCATGCAACATGGCTGCTGTGCAAAACCTCTATTGGTCAATACTGATGTGTTCAAGTTAACATTTACGCATGGGAATAAAAATGGTTTCATCATATACACCTGTATAAATTTATACAAATTCTATTTTTTGTGTAGTCATGTAAGCTTAAATAATACATGAAGTAAATTTCTACCATACAAATTGTATAAATTTGTTCCTGGGAAATGAATGATACATGTAGCTTCAACAGATTACTGATCAAGCGTTTTGGTATACCAAACATGTACAACCATTGGTAAGAATCAATAGAGACTCTCACTCATCCAGAAAGGGAGGAGGTCTGCTTATATTTATTATTTACATGTAGTACAAAAATTAATATTAATTTTCGACAGCAAAGCAAGTACCTGTTTATATTGTACAATTTGTTATTAAATTCTCCAAATGTACAACTATAATCATGTAAATGTGAATGACTAACTACAAAAATTAATAATAAAACACACCTCTTGAGCTGGGACAGAAGTTGGCTTCTTGTATTTATCTCCATCGCACCAGTGGTATTCATACCTGAAAGAAATAAAAACATTACGTATCTTAGATGTCATCTGAATGCCAAAAATAAACATCAACATGTTAGTCCCAACCTGGTGCATCTTCAGTTACATTTGTATGTACAGTTAGTAATAAAAACCTCTACCCTGTCAGACTAGCATGTACATAAGAGTTTGTTCTTTTAGCAGGAAGTTAAGGATAAGGACTGGTAAAGAAATAGTAGGTCATTGTCACTCCCTGATGTTCATTGCTTATAGTTTGTAGAATATTTTGGATTGGTACAAAATATAGGACCCCCCCCCCCTTCTGGACCCTATCTGGCACCCATCTGGACCCCTTCTTGCCCCTTTCATCAGGACCTCATCTGGAATCCCATGTGGACCCTAGACCCCTATTTGGATATCTGGATATCTGGACCCCCATTTGCACCCCCATCTGGACCCCTTGTTTTTTCCCTAAAATGCACTGGGGATGACTTTTTAAAATTAAAATCTACTGTACCTGATCATGAGATGGCTAAGTGATCATGCAAGCAAATAAAAATGGCAAAGAATCAAAAGACCCAATGTGTCGGGTGTTTGCCGGAATAGAAACTGACAAACACAATAAAAAACTGTGTCACTCAGATTAATAACCAATTTCAATTAAATTGAGATACACTTGGTCAAGGGTAACTAATAGAGGATAGTGGAATCTGAAGATACATGTAGGGAATTATTATCGCGACGATAAACACAACTTGAATTGCTTGTTGATTTTGTAAGAATGTTCTTTGGTTCTTATTCCAGCCACCACAGTGTTTTCTTCTTGCTTCTCTGCAATGCGATGTTGTTTTTATAGAATTTCACAGAAATGTAATACATATTACCCCCACCCTAGGGAGTTTGACTTGAAGTCTGGACAGGGTAAGGATGATTGAATTTTTGGTGAGGAATTTATGACATACACCTGTACACTTGTTAAGTCATCAATAAAATCAATCATAACACAATTATTTTACGCCAGGCTAATTATTAACAGACTGGACAAACCTCTTTCCGCCAGACATAGTAGGGCAACTTTCATCAGTGCAGACTTCAGCAATTGCGCCATAGATCAAGTTAATGCGATTAAAGAAATCTACAACTAAACAAGTAAGAAATAATAAACTAAAACTTAGCTGTTTTCATTGTAGGAACAAAGAAATACTTTTACCCTAGTTTCTTTTGACAAAAGAGCCACATTGCTTGGGTAATGACTAATGTCCATTGGCCAACAGGGTTTCTTCTCAAAAGTGAAGAGCAAACCAATGAAACAAATATCAGTCAATGCTCTCAGTGGGCCTCTTCAGTTTGTTTGTCTTGTGGGCTAACATAATTAACCAGAAAGTCAAACATCGACTTTAAATGGCGGCATTTGGTGGACAAAGATTACATGGCATCTCTCCTAAGTGGACACTTTGGGGTAGATTTTTGTGGCCCTTTAATGAGTGGACACTTCTCACAAGCAGACACTTGAATGCATATATATGGCTTCAATTCAAGTATGCCCACTTTAAATTTTTCTATGATTAATAATCATAGAAAAATTTATTGTAACGTGGTATTTAAATACTCTATAACAAAGTAAAAAATATAATAATTATTATAATTATTGATTCATTGACTAGAATAACTTGTAATTTGTGGGTTTCCTGACAACAAAATTATATATTTAATTCAATGTAGTGATGGCATCAGCCATTAGAGCCTATCCATAACTTTAAAGAACAATTGACGTTAACTTTTAATAATTATAATAAAAAAGATTATGTGATAATAACAATAACTTGTTTTAATATCTGCAGTTTAATGCGACTGGAGTCCAGAGTCCATAGTTCACTCAAGAACACAGTCTATATCATAATATTTAGGGGATTAAGCAATAATCAGTCTTAAGAACCACATTACTGTACTATAATTTTATAACAGTGGGAGGATAATTTTTACAAGATGTTAGATTTAAGCTATAGTAATTAACTTACTGTGTACGGCAACCCAGTCATTAAGGTCTTCATCAGCTGGCAGTTTGACACATTCTTTTAGATTTATGCCGGAATGAAGAGAAGCCTTGATCGTTGGATAGCAAAAAAAGGAATAAATATTAAGCTTACACACAGCGGAATCTTCGATTCGCGCGAATGATAAAATAAACATGAATTCGAGCTTGTTTAATTTCTTATTTGAATAAGATACAAACCTTCGATTGTTTGTGAAGTTCATAACGCATTGTCCCAGTTTCCAATTTCCTCTTGGGGCGGAATGTCTAGAACCAGAAAACAAATCATGGCTGTCTAAAGCCTACATTTTAGGCTAATAATTCACTTTCACAGCACTGTCAGTAACATAAACAAGGCCTACTAGCGCATTCGAAAGTCAAAACAACGGAAACCAGAGTTGTTTTGAGTGATCAAAGAAATCAAAATATATTTTTAAACTACCTTGTCCTTCTGGAAGAAATGTGAAAGACCCTTCGCAGCCATGGAGCTTTTAAATCCCTTGACTTTTCTCATGAAACGGAAGTCTTCTTGCTATAACATAACCAAATAAAGGCAAATGCGAATTGTTATCGATTGACTTCGATTCTTGTCGATACTTCGTCGATGCTTCTCCGACCATGAAACGAGCCAGCGTTCGCTCGAGAACGTGACAGTCATGCGCGGAAAACGAAAATAGCCATAGATCTCAGTTTGTGAAATTTGATGGCGATTCGCGTTGAAAAATATTCGTAAATTGTAGCTTTTTCTTCTTTGATTGTGCCAGGGATAGTTTTGGAGAATGGCAGAGTATTGGCTTATTTCAGCACCGGGCGACAAGACCCCCCAACAGACATACATGAATCTTAAAGGCCGAATGACTGGTCTCTCTCCCGTATTCCAACTCAACCTTCCCGAACTAAAGGTTGGTATAAACACAGTGATCTTATTGTATTCATATTGTTATCAAAAGAAAGGGGTTTTCTACAGAGAGAACAAACCATAGTTATATTATATTTACTGATCACAAAGTGATATTGATTGTCTAATGAACAAACATCCTAACAAAAAAGAGTTACTTTTGTCGTCGCCATTACTTGTCCAGTAAGCTTATATGTGATTCGCTGGCGATTTGGCGGAAGTGCATATTTTTATATTTTTATAATACTGTTTTTGATACTACTTATTGAAGTTTCTGTCGTATAGTTTTTAGGTTTAAATACTGAGAAGATGATAAAATAAAGGTTGTTCAGTGTTACATCATCATCATCATTATCACTCTTTGCACAGGCAGCCCAAGCCGAGATCAGATAATTCATGATAAATGTGACTCTCCAATGGCCATTGAATGAAATTGTGTAACAATGTTTTGAATAATTTGTAAAAATGATTTTATTCATACCCTGCAAGCATTGGATTCTCCAACACTGAGCTACGCTGAACGAGAGAAAAACCCAGTGATTTTGTTACCCCTGTGTCCTGTGTCCCTGACACATAAAAATCCTCAAGGACTGATTTTAAATCTAAAATAAAACCTACATGTATCTCAATTAAAGTGAGTAATATCGTCTGCCTATAAATAGGTCAAGAAGTAATTTCTGAACGAATAAACAGAAGCATTTCTATGCAAATTCTTCAACAAAATTTCTTTTATTTCAAAAGCTGCCATTTTGATTTACCTGATGGAGTGGTTACTCATTATGTTTACCATAATAAATTATGGAAAGCAGTGGGTGAACCAAGATGGCCGACAATGATTCGGAGTTGATGACTGTGTACTTTATCGCCCGATAAATTCCGTTGATCACTTTTCTCTCCAGCGAGATCTCGAACAACAGTCATGGGCGTCAACATGGCAGATGAAATTTGCTCCTACAAAATGTTTTATCATGTCCGTTACCTTAAAGTGCCTATCACCCCTAGAAAGTTATTTTCAGAATCAACTCTATGTACATTGAATAGTTGAATGGTAAAAATAATATTTCTTGTTTTGTTGAACGTCACGTTTGTGAGTTATAGAGATTTGAATTTACAAAATGCTAATTACAGGTAGATGACATCAACCTGGGAATTTGTCATTATTTCTACGCCAATTTACAATGCGCGGTTTACAGTTTGAGGATAATTAATTTGATAAATACTAAAAATAAACTGTGGATAGTCAATTGATTCGTAAAAATATTACTTGGAGGTGAAAACAAGTAGTTGTATAATAAATGATTCCCATGTTGACGTCATCTAATTAGCATTTTGTAAATTAATATTTCTATAACTCACAAACGCGACGTTCAAAACCAGAAATATTTTACTATTCAACTATTTAATGTACATAGAGTTGATTCTGATAATAACTTTCTAGGGGTGATAGGCACTTTAAAGAAATCTCCTTCCAAGTTCAGTTGTTCCCCTTGCAACGTGCAGCTTGACGGAGTTTGCCACCAAAAATACCTTGGTGTTTACATAACATGCAGGCTGAGTTGGCAATTGCAGTGTACTGAAGCTAAGAAGAAGGCCATGAGAGTCCTAGGGATCCTTCAAAGGAACCTTTCATCATGCAGTCGATCCGTCAAGGAGTGCTCCTATCTGTCCTTGGTGCGCCCGATATAATAAATAAATTATAGTCGAGTATGCATCTGTTGCTGGTCTCCATATACAAAGAGAGGGATTGACTGTATTGAGTCTGTTCAATACCGTGCAGCATGTTTTGTCAACAATGACTACAGCCGTCATAGCAGTGTATCCTCAATGCTCTCCGACTTAAATTGGCCTTCACTGGAATCCAGACGCAATAATAGTGATATTGGCATGTTCTACAAAATACGGTCAAGTCAACATTTCCCTCCCTTACGAGCTTACCACAGTGACCCCGTGCAGCCGCACAAGGGCAAGTCATGCCTTTAAGATCTGCCAACCGTCCACCTCAGTTAACGCTTTCAAATATTCATTTTATGTAAGATCAGTTCCTGCATGGAATGCATTACCATCTGACATTGTTAAAGCTGCAACATATTCAGAATTCATCCGTGAAGTATCTCCTACTCTTTTATGTTTTTGAAAACTAATTAACATGTGTGTAACAATGACGCTATAATTTAATTTAATTTAATTTTACTTAACTTAATTTAATTTATGTGTATTAATTTACTGAGCGACTGCTGGCCGCTTCATTGCCAGATTAGCCTCGATATTGGCAATTATTCTCAATTAAATATTAAAGTTTTGCATGTAGATATGGCGTACAGTTCACCTTAGCTTTTATCTCTTGTTAATGCAGAAAAAAAAAGATCAAAAAATGCCACCCAAAAAGATTTTGCAACTTCTGCCAGGCAAAACAAGTTAAGTTTCAGAGTGTGGCCGCTTCATACAGCTTCAAACAGCTTCAAACGACGACCAACACAAAACTGCCTGTTGTGCTTTAAAATAGAAAGACTGTATTTTAATTTCAGTACACCGTAATACGGAGCTTTGCTATTAAAAAATTGACTTCAGATTAAATGTCTAGTTAAGGCTCGGTTAAGGCTCAGGAATCTTCAAGATAGGACTCATTAGCTTTTGGACTGGGACTCATCGGTTCTGGACTGGGACTCATGATTTTTCACAAAATGAGTCCCAGGACTCACCATAGCAATTTGTAACAAAATCACTGGAAACCACTGCGAGCATCCATTAGTTCCCTTGATTGAGCCGCCGTCCAGCGCCATGGACGAATAAATTAACTTTGAACCGGTAAAATAAGTTTACAAACTTGTTTAGCTGCTCGTGCATGCACTCATCCATGTAACTGCTGCATTTAAGCAAGTCCGAGCTTTGTAACAATCAAAATGGCGTCCAAGGTGACGAAGACATTTTGCCACGAAACAACGACACGTGCTACAATTTGCCCGCGAAACAACGTCAAATGCTTCCATCACGTGGGGCATCACATGGCTGTGCATGCTCGATGGGAAAGCAAACGAACAAATACTTGCAATGGTTTCTCTCTCAGCCGGCATAGCTCAGCATAGGAGAATCCACGGCTCGCAGGGTAAAGGGATCACAACAGATTTGATTTAAAAGGTAGAAATTAAAATATTTTCAGAATAAATTTGACTTACCCAGGTGATGGTTGTTCCTCAGGCCGAAATGAAGTGGTTTTGGTGAGTTATTATTTTTCCCAGGTTACACTGCTAAAAGAAACACAACACTGAACAGTCCTTGACCAGTCAAAATCTCTCTAATTTTCTGGCTGGACATCATTTGTTAAAGCCCTGCTTTTATACAATGCCCATGAAAGGTTTCATGTTCCATTTATGATGTCATTCTTGATGTTTATAGCGTTATTGGTAGTACAGTATGTGTAGAATCCAGAACTGGATAGTACATGTACTTTTGTACAAATAAATAAATATAAAACATGCAAAATTATTGAATTAGTTGTTTTATGTACAGTACATGTAATCAAAGTTTTGTCAATACAGTGGAACCCCACATAATAACGATCTTCTCATTTACATATATCCAGCCACCTCTTTTAATATTAAAGCCACCTTTTTTTAGCCTGTGACAGCCGCTTCCTTCCCTCAGAAAAAAATCGGGGAGAGAAGCGTCTGTGTAACGTCGTCGCTAATCTTGCTCCGGAATAATTTTGCATAAATTAAAATTTAGTAATTTCTGTTGACCAAAATTACATACTCTCGAATTTCAGTTTCAAAATGGCATCGGACGTATCGGACCACGCAAATTTTCATCAGGCGATTGCAAGTGTTTGCGAGACTTTCAAGATTCCTTCACTCTATCCAGAAGAAGAAGAATGTTTGAAAGCACTTTTGAAAGGAAAAGATGTGTATGCAAGTCCCCCTACCGGGTATGGGAAGTCGTTTATCTTTTATGCTGCTCCGATCGTGGCTGATGAAGTCTTCGAATGACCGCTTGGAAGCAGCAAAATTGTCATCATATCACCGCTAAAAACGTTGATGGAAGATCAAATCGCCTATCTTAAATCCTTGGGTAATCCCACTAAAGCTTAAACTATCTCTCTCTGCTAACCTTGGATCTACATTTAGTTCACCGTGACATACTCCTGCAACGACAAACACAAATAGCTGGGCCCAGCGTGATTAAAAAAAGCAGGAAACACATTAAACGGTCAACATACATGTATCTTTTCAGATCCTATCACTACAAAGAGAGAAAAAACTATAAATGTTAAACCCTCTGTGTTAAAAATCAACATAAAACAACCCACTAACCGCAAAAGCAAAAGAAAAGGGACGTTATAAGAGGTCAAATACTTAAAGAACAAAGTCACAGGAAAACATTACAGACATAACACAGTTGACCTCTAGTCCATTACACGCGGCTTTTTTAAAAGAGTTTTTCAGTGAACACTAAACTCCTCCAAAACCAAGGAAATGATACCCGTTAAAATACATATATGGGTGGCAAACGGTATTTAACAACATTTTGTAAAAGTCGTACAGGCCTACCACCTCCATTTAACACGAGATATACTAGTTAGAAGAAAATATATAAAAAGGTTTTCAAATGTTTCACACCGGTAGAGATTGTGCGGCCTGTCAACCCTTGCTATTTCCTACGATCGAGCCAGCAAACATTATCGGGAATTCGCTTTACATTTTGCTTCGAATGGCCCGAATAAATTTTCTATCGACGTTTCCTGTGTGCGAATTTTCCCACAAGTTTCTCGGAAGTTGCGCTAAATTCTCAGAAATGACCGATTAACCAATGAAGACCAGTAAATGTCCTACGTAATAGGATTAGCATAACAACCAATCATGATACATCGCCAGCATTCCGGAAAAGCCACCCGGAGCGAGGAGCAAGATTAGCGACGGCGTTACACAGACGCTTCTCTCCCCGGTTTTTTTCTGAGGGGAGGAGGCGGCTGTCACAGGCTACCTTTTTTAGCCCCGAAAAAAGGCTACCATAACTCTTATAAACAGTCATACATGAGACCAACCTTGTTAATTGTAATACAGCTAGGTTTTGGTGGCCAGTGAAAGTGGGATTAATGAGGTTGCACTTATAACTACAAGCCCTCTGTTTTTTTCATCGTCCGTGACTCTTCTCTTACATGTATTGCACTTTGTAACAGGTAGGGACCTTGGATACACTTGTTGGACTCTCAGATGATCTGGGAAAATTGGATGCTTTTGTCGAAAGGTACATCATAACAACATTGCACTATTGCACTAGAAGTTTCAGAATTTTTTAAGAATATTTGCTCCATTTATACATTTGTACAGTTTACGCCTCAAATCAGGAAAATCTCAATTCAAGGCTCAAAAAGTAGGGTTGATGTATAGACTGGAAAGTATGGTATTTAGTTACTGTAACCTTTGACTAGTGAATGTTCTCACAGATACATGATACATCCCTGATTTTGTGCAGAAATTTTAGAAAAAAATGGCTGGCAGTTTATCTGCCAGTTTTTATGTTGTTTTGATCATTTTGCAGATTTGAAAATTACCACTCACTGCTCGCCAATGCGAGTGTAACTCCTTTCAGGCAAGTACAATAATTATTATTGTACTGGCTGGTGAATGCTCTCAGATTTAAATTTTCCAACCCTGATTTTGTTCTATTTTGACAGTGTAACACGCAAGTTGGCTCATTACATGGTGGATGTGTTAGAGGAGCATCAGGTAACTGAATGTAGTTGTACATGTATATGTACCTTTCTATTAAACAGGGCTTCTGATATTATGTGACAGTGCAATTTAGCACAATTGACCTAAAATCGCATCAAATCATGTTATTTACACTAATCAGCACAAATTGAACAAATTAATGAGCAAAACCTTTTAAGTAGGTAGTGCAACCCTTGTTAAATAAAGACTTTATTTATTTATTTATTTATTTATTTATTTATTTATTTATTTGGTCGCTGCCTTGGTCACATCTTTTGACTCGCCTCAGTCTGCAGTTTTTATAACGTAGCGCTCCTTCGCCCCCCAAATACGCCTTCATTGCAGGCTAATAAACTGCAGGATTTATCCGTTCCTCTTACAATGTACCTAACCACTATGCCATATTACATGTACATGTGCATGTATTCCTAATACATTTAGGGCTGTCATTTTACAGCTTCAAGGTTCCTGTCATAAACTTAAGATAGCCTATCATGGTTGTTGTCCCTTAGACAATTACTGTTACCTACGTGTAGTCATTTGAGTTGCCAGTCACCTTCATCGCAAGTTGCCAGCTGACGGCTACTAATGACAGCCCAACAAAAGCTTATTCTTAATAGTACAGGTGTATGTTTTACTGTAGATACAGTATACATGTATGTAATACTAACAGTTGCTGTTATATAATGTTTTTATCTACATTCTGTATGTCACTTCTTTATTATACTTACTAGAACTTTACTGATACCAGTTCTTTAAATTGTCATATTTTGTTTCAGGACAGAGTGCGGGAAAATCTGCTTGCAAATGGGCGTAAGTACCACCTGTACCATGTACATTATTAGTAGTATTAAATCTGTAATTAATGTCTTGTGAATTATCAGTTGCTTAGAGCAACTTGTATGTTTCTGTCTCTCCAATCCTTTTTATTTTTCTCTCCAATTCATACTAAGTTGTACATGTATGTAAATATGCATTATCTGTAATAATACAGTTATGTAATAATATATTGCATGGTATTTTTCATAGAGGACTTGTCAAACTTTGTAACCAAGTTTCAGTGGGATTCTGCCAAATATCCTATCAAGCAATCACTGAGGAATTTGACAGAGATCATTAGTAAGGTGTGTGTAAATGTTGTCATTTTTAACAACTGCTATATGACATAAGTGAGGGTGTTTTATATGACCCCGTGCAGGTCTGTGAAAACCCAGGAACTAATCAAAAGGGACAACAATGGATCTGGTGTACCATAATTTGTTTGTTTATTTATTTTCATTTCTAATAATTGTTGCTGTGATTGGACAGTCCATCTGTTAAGTTGCTGATTTTGGTTGTGAACAGAAAGATATGTCAATGTGTTTGCCCCCTATCCTTGGCTGTTAAATTTTTTTATGTGGCAGGCATTTCAGATGTGTTTCTTTTTTCATGCTCGTGACATTACATCTTTCTTACTCCTAAATTTTGCTAATAAATATGCAGTTCCAGGAAATATACATACATGTACATTCCCCTCCCCACCCCCCACATGGAAGTTCACTGGCAATTCTGAGGGGGAGGAGATACTCAAAAGACAAAGTTTTTAAAGGAAAGTGCATGTACAGCTTGTATGATGTACATGCAACTGTATGATGCCAAATTGGAATTTCCAGAGGGGCAGGGGGGAGGGGAGGGGGATAAACCAATCAACCTTCCTTGGGGAGAGGTATGGATCAACATCTGGAAAAACACAATTAACAATTTATCTTTTTTTTGCATAATTTAACTACAAACTGTAGCAAGTAACACAGATTGAACATGACCTGAAGACTAAGGCATCTGCATATAACACAATCAGAGGGACGCTAGCATCACTAGAAAGAAAAGCTACGTGAGTACACCTAGGTGGTAAGCAAAGATAAGCAAAAACAAATAGTAAAAACTGGCATTTCAGAGTCATCATGATGCATTTGCCAAGGTAACTACAATATGTAAATATTCTGCTTACAAGTCTTTGGTTTACAAAACCGTTATTGAAAGATGATACAATTTATTTTTTGTAAGTGTTAGGATTATTGTCCCCCACCCCATATTACTAGCAGTAATCAGAGATTATGGAGACGCGTTCGAAGGAATTTCCGGCAGAAACGAGCCCCTGAAAAAAGCAATAGGGCGGCCATTTGGAAGACCGGACACCAAAAAATCTCAAATTTTTCTGCATGTACGGCACAGGGCAGCCAACACGAAATTAGGATTGCGTTCTTCGAACTCGACAAGTTTACTGTCCAGTGTTGTGTTCACTTGAACTGGAATTAAAAAGACAAAATAATGGCTAAAAGACTCACGGTTTCACCGAACAGCCATTAAATTTTATTTATTTTTAAATTCTTGACCGCCAGACTACATGTACATGTACATGTGTACACATGTACTGTAGCTGTCACAAAATCAAATTTGATTAACTGTAATCCACTTCCATCATTGTACCCAAATTTGAGAATTGTTTTGTTTTGCTCTGTTTAATCTTTTTATCCAATTTAGTTGTCTAATTTTATTTGGTGGTTTCTGGCAATAATTATAACATGGAAATCAAGTGAGCGAAATTTCACTGTTTCGATTGAAAAAGGTCTCATTTAAAAATGGGATAGCCCAAATCATAATTATCATAATAAATAGCCATCTTGATTTTTCTTAAAGTTGTAACAAAACACAACTACTGCACCTGCTGTACTGTAAAATTTACAGCAATACATTTACTTTGCATTTCCTTCTAAAAAGATACATGTATATTTTCTTGTATTTTTCTTCAATAGAGGAAGCCTTTTGACAAGGAATTTAGGAGATCTGGTGAAAAAAGAAGATTTTGTTTTGGACTCTGAATACCTCACCACTCAGCTTGTGGTTGTCCCTAGGTACCGTGTTCTCCGTTCTCTGCCATTAAAATAAATCTACTTCTTAATAGCAATTACAAAATAATTTGTCTTTTTTCTTAGATCAAATGTTCAAATGTATGAGCGACATGTTGTAAAAACAAGGGAAAGTTGGCCTGCTACCCTTGTGGTAGTAGGGTTGTGTTGCTCTGCGCATGGTTTGCTAAACCACTGCATCATCCTTATGCATCTGGCATTTTAGGATGACAGAGATATAACCTGACCTGTGTACATAATTATGCCCCCTCTTCTGAAGAAAATACAAGACTGTCATTAAGGGTGGGGCGGCTGGGAATTTTTCCTGCTATTACAGTATGTGTTTGTGCCCGACTACATTTATAGAATAATAATATACATGAAAACATTTCTCGATTCTCATTGGCTAAGAGAAATGCAGTTGTCAGGAAAACACAATGCAGAAAAAATTAGAAAGCACAAAGCCTTCTTGCCGCTCCTGCAATTTGAGCTTTTTGATAAACTCACGTCTGCAAATTCATCACAAATTGAACCCGAAACCATGCGATTGCCATTACAAACAAAACATTGACAACACCAGAATCCAATTGCCCCAGTTTCACTTCCCCACCTATTCAAAAAATTACATGTAGCAACAGTTCTGAAATGAACTGATACGTTGTATACACAAATCAAGCAACTTACACGTATTTAGCATGTGGTTTTTGGATTACCATAATATGTGGCAGATTTAGCACACATTATTTTTACAAGCTAAAATTAATATCGTAAGTATTTATAACATGTTTGTTTGAATGTAGTGCCCTGTACAATGAATGGAACAAAGTCTACTGGAAACTAACTGACATGGTTGTACCAGAGTCTTCTAGGTTTGAACTTATTCTGTTTTTACCATTTAATAAATAGAAGCATTATGCAGTTAGATGTTTATTATCAATCTTGAGATGACACAATTTTTGCATCTACTGCACTTGTGCAAATAGACACTTTGCTAAAACCAGAAAGCTGTTACAATGATGCAATCCATTGACCAACAGGCAACCAGAAAAAGATCAAATTCGCTAAAGAGCAATGGCATGAAACCTGAATCATGCCAAGACCTTTCCACACTGTCTACAAACTAAATTCTGCCTCTAAACCTAAATTACCTCACTTAATCTGGACAATGCATTGATATGGATAATTTCTGTTCTCAACAATGTACTGCTACATGTACATGTTCCACCAAAGACGTTCTCAGTAACAATAAATTGCTGTTTTTGGTTCACAGATTAGTCTTCGAAGACAACGAGCATGGCTTGTTCACTGTCACCTTGTTCAAGAAAGTTGTGGATGAGTTCAAGCTCCATGCACGAGATAAAAAGTAAGTTGTTTATTTAATGAACATTTTTTGCATCTTGTTTACAACTTACAGTATACACCTGTTAATTATAAATGTAATCAAATTCACTTTCTGTTGTCTGTCTTTGTGTTTGTATGTTTGACAGTTTACATTTATATCTAGTCTGCTGGCAGTCCCTTTCCGGTTGGATAGTTGAGAAGGGAAGGTAATCAAGTGCACCCTAATGAATGCACTCCCTCACATGACCTTCACTTGTGTGCAAAATTAGCTTGCCCGCTCTACCATACAGAAGCACTGTGCTAGAAGTTGAACTGTTTCATCTGTCCCCTAAAAAAGGCCTATGGAGCCATCATGGTACAGTAACCTCCTTCAAGATGGACACCCCTTTAAGGTGGACATCTCTCTAAGATGGACATCAATTATTGGCTGGTTCTGGCCAAATTTTACTTGTTCATCTGCAACTAAACTCTCTTTAGGCGGAAAGCTCTCTAAGGCGGACAGCTACAGCTGATCCCAAAGGTGTCCGGCTTCGATAGAGTTCACTGTATATATTTCTTGTTTGTTGAGGTAGTGTCGGTTCCCATCTCTTCAGTTGGTCCAGTTTTTATCCCTGGTGCTGATGTACATGTATCTTGAAGCAACACGGATGCATTACACGGCTGGAAATCAAGCCTTGTGCTTTAGCAGTGGTGTTAGCGAACATTTTTTTCTGATTTGAATGTAGAGAAGAAATGCTAGTATTATAATCACTCTGAAATGAAGTCGCGAATGCCACTTTACGGATACCCGGGCTTCTGTTTGTTCAAAGGACATTTTCTTGTTTTCGGTGGAGGGGCATGGGTGGGATGTTATATACAGAATTTTACAGTAATTTATTACAATTAATTTCCAGGTTTTTAGTTCGCGACTTTGTGTATGATGAGCAGGCCCTTGAAGCAGGAAAAAACGAAATCACAAAACTAGAATCAGACAAGAAGAAGCAATTTGTAAGTTGAAACTAATCCCGATTTTTCAAACCTCCAAGGGAAACGGAAATTGGTTCGAAAAATCAAAAGGTGGTATTGACTGAAATAAAATCCAAGGGAAACAAGTATTGGCTCGAATAATCGGGAGTTTCGAAAAATCGAGTATTCGAAAAATCGGGATTCCACTGTATTTATCAGTTTTATTTTGTAATATTTGTCCCAGGAGTGGTTTTCTGATTGCGGCCGTTAATTATAGCAAACCTTTAGGCCAATTCTGTAACCGTTCAAGACCAAACAGTCTTTTCGATTTTGCTTCATCATTAGAAAAACTGTTTTGACAGTCATACAATTGAAATACATTGTAAGTGAAGTGGGATCCTACCTTGCGTTTCATTGCATGTTACTTACTTCACTCCATTGTTAGGCTCCGCTTGTGAGATGGCTCAGAGTGAACTTCAGTGACTCGTTTATTGCATGGATTCACGTTAAGGTAACTATCAACATGTTGCATAAAAAAATGAACAGGTACAGTGGTCGCTTACTAATACATCACAATAAGATCAGTTTTCAATCGAGTGTCCTAAAGCCAAAATCAAAGTAGTTACTCTGGTCAATCACAGCAGATGCAGACAATTCAATGAACCAATCAGAACTTAAAGCAAATACACGAAGCCGGCAGCAAGCGCGGGAAAATGCGTGAGTGACTCACACTTGGTTTTGATTTTACTTCTGATTGGTGGAAAGAATGGAGCGAGATTTTTTAGCCAATCACAAAGCGTAGCAATACAAAAGCAAAGCAATAATTGCTTTTGACAATCACTTGAAAACCGCTCTAAATAAATGTTATTAATATCAATTGTCTGTGTTACAAATACAGTAGTGTATACAGGTCAATCTCTTTGAGCGACCATTCCAGTAAAGTCCATCGTTCGTGATGCTTCCACTTTCACTTTTATAATTTCCTTTTTTTCTTTCTGGCAAACATTACACAACATGACCAAATGTTTGTTCTTTATCTTGTTGTTGTTTATCTTCCTATAACTGTTGTTATTACATTTCTTCCAGGCCCTTCGTGTGTTTGTAGAGTCTGTCCTCAGGTAAGCTAAGTCATGCTAACACGATACACTGTGGTGTAATAAGAGACTCATTAACTATAATTTTGTCATTTTTGGGTGAGCGGGGATGGTGCCGTTGAGTCGAGTGCACTCGACAATCAAATGTCCCTGGTTTGATTCTCGGACTCGACATGTAAAGTGGTTTGAGTTTGTCCTTTGTTCTCGTCCTTGTTCTGCGTGGTTTGCTTTTGGTATCCCTCCCTTCACAAAAACCAACATTTCTAAATTCCGTTTCGATCCGTGGATGGTGTTTCTTGTTGATTTATTTTTGTTATTTTTGCTCTTTGACTGAACTTTGATTAAACTGCAAATGATAGTATAGTATTATTGTCTGAAGGCGATATCGACTATACTATAGTCGATATCGCCTTTAGGCATTGGGTCCAGAGGAGGTGAATAGACTATATTCGTATTCTCGTTATTGAACTAGAACTAGCTTGCAGACGAGGCTCGTGCGGGGGATTCTTTTCACATGTACACCCAATTGCAGAAACGTTGTCATAGAGACTACAAAATACCAAATAGGAATTAATTACCTTAATGATATTCACAGAGATACAATGTATTCCTTCGTATACATGACCTATCAACAAATATTTCTTCGAAACAAATTTCTTTCAAGTAAATGAATCAATTTTTATCTTAGGTATGATTAATGAATAGTGTTTTTATTTCTTAACAATTTATCTGCTTAAAATATCCTCTGTGAGTATCGTAAAGGTAATTAATTTAATATTTGGTATTTTGTATTTTCTATGACAATGTTTCTGCAATTAGGTTAAAATATTGTTAAGCTAGTTCCAGTTCAATAAAGACATTTTGTATATGGTCTTTTTAATTGTACGAACCAACTTGTGCAAATCAACAAGGTTTCATATTCTAGGCGTTCAAGGGGTGTTTCGTACGATTAAATCGAACTCCTCTAGACCCTGTACGCTTGCTCATCTGTTTGATTTCTCATTTATTGAAGATACGGACTGCCAGTCAACTTCCAGGCAATGCTTCTGCAGGTGATGTGTCTTGTCATATAATTAGAGCAGTTTTCTATTTATTGTCGTACATATAAAACCAAAACCAAAGTAATTGCTTTAGCCAATCACAATAGGTGGTTTGCAACCAATCTCTAGAGACATAGATAACAATAGTGAAACGAACAAATGCTGGTGGACGAACAAAAGGAGCTAATGAGAGAACTATTGTTTATGTCCACCAGCATGGCGGCGATGACGTAACATGAAAACCACCTATAGACACAGTCAATACAATGAACCAATCAGAGCTCGAAGCAAATGCAGGTAGCCGGCGCCAAGCGCGGGAAAACGCGTGCGAGTAAGTCGTGATTGGTTTTTGGTTTTACTTCTGATTGGTCGATAAAGTGGCGCGAGATTTTTCAGGCATTCACAAAGCGTAGCGATGCAACACAAAAGCAATTTGCGACACTTAACTGAAAAGTGCCCTATAATGGGTAAGTTGTACGAGATTCCTTTTGGATATAGCTAAACGGTTAGCCTGAGGCATGTGGTTTGAAAAAGGAACCGCAATATACAACAGAAACACTGTTATGAGACAATCACAAACAAAAAAAATATATTTTTTACCAAGTGTAGAAATCTGTTTTGGTTCATAGTTTTTAGTATTAGAACTTGCCAGTTGTCGCATTGCCTTACCTAATTCGCTACTATATTTTCGCTTTTACGTGGGACGCGTTTGCCATTTGCACGAAAAAAATTGGTTGGAGTGGAACGCATCCGATGGTGCTGTCAAAACTCATAAAACCGGTTAGGTTAGCCCAAGAATGTTTGACATTTGCACGAGTGGAAGGTTCGTCTAAAAGCGCGCGAAATGGGACCAGAGGGCGTGAGGCGAACACGACTTCAAGTACACAAATGGTTCGCGAATTTTCCGGTCATTTCGGTTGGGGTGGACCTGGAGAGGAACACGTCTGAGGTCTTCCATTTTTTCCGGAAACTTTCCAGTGGAATGAACTGTACTATTTGAATTGTCGACCGAAAATTCTGGATTCTCGTGACAAATTGGAAACGGCCCTAGTCGGCGAGCAGATTCCTTTCTTTTTGAAGCCAACTCCTTTTGCATAGAAGAAATGTTGTTTTTTTTTTTCTCATGTGCATTCATGTTTGTTTCTAAGTAACTGTTATTTCAAGGGCTTTTCACGATTTAATTTGTTTTTCTCTGCCTTTGCAGCCTTCCAAGAAGACACACAAGAAGATAAAAGACATGCTGGGTACATGCTATCAACACCTTGATAACCAGGGCTTCAGTTCAACTATGTACGACACGCATGTACGTACCGCATCTCTTTCTTCTATTTTATCACAATAAGCTTGACATACAGTGGGTAAATTGTGGCGGCAAACTTGCAAGCCTAGTAGGTCATTTCCGATTTGTCTCAAAGGGACAGTGCCTCTCTTTCATTTAAGTTTATTTTTATTTCATTTTTCCTATTTTTTTTTACAGAATCTGGACATCCCAGGACTTAGTTTGTCGCAACAAGAGTATTATCCTTATGTCTTCTATCAGATTAAGTTGGATCTAATGGAGCGGTAGAAAAAAGGACCATTTTAATTTCAATTATCAAGGGAAAGAGGTGTAATTTTTAAATGAATGAATTAAGGACTGAGTACAGGGTGATTGACTCCCGAATGAATGCTTTGACGGTTAATTTACATTTGTCGTTTGAGGACATCACTGATTAATATATGTGCAGAAGAAATCGAGAAGTTATTCCCAGAGTGTAAATAATTAACGGTCTCTGAGGAAAGGTTTTTTCCGGTTTGTACTCTTCTGTGGATGAATGGATAATTTACAATGTGTACATTCTTTTGAAATATACAAGGAAAGGACCTCATTACATGATCAACAATCAATCAGACTAAAGCACTTGAGAGGCAGTGCAAAAAAAAACTGATACTTACAAAGATTCAAATTCCGCTTCTTTTCGAAATAACATACCCCTTTCTGCTCCCCTTTTAATGCAAGAGCTTTTTAAAAGGATAAATATCGTGTGAGAAACATAGTTTAAAGCTCAACACTGAGATGAGGGGAGGTGACACGGGGGGAGCCTAGATGAGAGGAACCTCAAACCTTTCGAAGATGATTACAGTTCCTTTAACCCGTTACCTCCTAACAAAACAAAAAGCTGTGATTAACATTCTTAAGAGCAATCCAGTCAGTAGCAGGAAATGGAGAACACCATGGCAATGGTCAAAATATTATCTTGTCTTCAAATATTAGCCTCCAGCAAGCAACTCTTTGGGCCGAGCATAGGGTTAGACGAGGGACTGGCAAAGAGGACAAATATTCAACTGACCATGGAGGGGGACGGGATGAGAGGGAAAAAGGCCACCCCTCTCCACCTATTTTTTTTTGTCCTTTTGCCCAAGACCCCAGCGTTTGTGGAGGAAGCTATTCAAATATCAACATTTTGTGAATCAGAGTCGAAGGGAATAAAAGTTAAATTCATTAAATAGGGGATACCGTCCTCATGCACCACTGAATTGTTAGACAAAAAATCAAACAAACTTAAACGTGAAGCATGCAGAAGGAATATTCAAATTTTTAGGGTCATCCTCGGTGTAAGAACCTGTGTAACTCATAGTGACGTAAAACAAAGAAAACAAAAGGCATAAAGCAATAGAGTCAACTGGGAATGCGATACTACAAAGGTAAAAAAAAAACTAAGGAAAAAGTCACAGGTTCTTACACCAAGGTAAACCCGATTTTTAGCTTGAAGCAGCGAGAATCAGCTTGTTGATGAAACTGTTAACTTCTTTCTTCGGTTACAATATCTGCGCTACTGTAGAACGTGTACTGGTGAATATTGTAAAAAGCAAGTTCACTTTGTTTTGACATTGACAATAATTTGAAAAATACTCAAAATAAACGATAGTAATGTGTTTACATGAGCAACTGGCTGTAGTTTTGTAATTGTGATTTAGTGATGAAGCTTACAGATTAGAGCAGTTTTCAATTGAGTGTCGAAAGTAATTTCACAATTGCTTTGGTTTTGCATTACTACGCTTTGTGATTGGCTAAAAAATCTCGCGCCACTTTAGCGCAGTTTTCAATTGAGTGTCGTAAAACCAAAACCAAAGTAATTACTCTGACCAATCACAGCAGTCGTAAACAATCCAATGAACCAATCAGAGCTCGAAGCAATTACATGTCGGCGGCGCCAAGCGCGAGAAAACGCGTGCGAGCAAGTCACGATTGGGTTTGGTTTTACTTCTGATTGGTCGAGAAAGTGGCGCGAGATTTTTTAGCCAATCACAAAGCGTAGCAATGAAAAACCAAAGCAATTGTGTAATTACTTTCGGCACTTAATTGAAAACTGCTCTATCAACCAATCACAAGCAAAACCAAAACCAATGGTGACTTGCTCGCACCGTTTTCCCGCGCTTGGCGCTGGCTACATGTATTTGCTTCGGTTTCTGATCGGTTCATTGGATTGTCTGCGCCTGTTGTAATTGGCCAAAGTAACAACTTTGGTATTGGTTTTACTACACTATTGAAAGCTGTTTCGGTGTTGTTGGATCAACTGTTTTTGACGATTTACACAAACAATATTCAGGCATGGCTTTTCAAAAGAGTTTTCGAAACATGCTGTTCACATTGTAGTTCAATTTCGGAGCTCAAACCATTTTTCACTTGAACGTACATAAAAAAAAAAACATGCGCACCAGAGAAGCTTTTGGATGGACTGGACCATCGGTTTTGCTGACATAGGTGTGGCGTTGGTGGATGGAATCTCATGCTAACCCTATAAATACGAAGGAACTAATAAAGCAAGGCTGACTGTACAACTGAGATTATATTCTTTCCCTGAAGAAGTCAGGCCGTGCCTGACGAAATATTGGAAAGAATATAATCCCAGTTGTACAGTCAGCCTTGCTTTATTAGTTCCTTCGTATTTATATCAAATTTGCTGACTAGTTCCACCAGGATCCGACGCTTTTGCATTGTCCGTTGGCCCTTGCAGATATTTTCAAAGTGTTCATAACCCTATGCAACCTCGTCCCAGGGCCTCCGCCCGCCCCGCCATTTTGAAAGCGGAGAAGGCCCTGGGGACAAGGATGGTGCTTGTGGTACGGTAGAGTCCAGATTCCACAGCCGATCAGAAGGAGGTCGGACCCCTTATTGAGACTTATATAACGGAGTAACTGGTTAGCTTTCAGTTGAGGTTGGGGTTAGCAGTTTATATAGTTAAATTTAGGCCTAAACAACTCGAGAAGCTAGGTGGTACTGTGGTGCGGTAGGCTATGTAAGTCTAAGCCTAGCTGAGGTCACAGGTTCAATCCTAAGTGGGGATCTGAGATTTTCTTTTTTACACTTAAAAATATATTGAAAATAAAATTCTAAGTGTCGACATTACGTTATATAATTCTCAATAAGTGTCCGACCTCCTTCTGAGCTATAGAAGGTAGACTCTACCTTGTGGTACCAAACGAGTATCAAACACGGGTCCAGGCCCATCGCATGGACATGGTACGGAGCGTTTACACCAGCAAAAACGATTGGTCTGTACCGCTTTTTATTGGGTCAGGACACAAATTGTCTGAAGTGTACAATGTAAATGTACCTGAAGGGATCGGAGTTTAATTTGAATGCAATAATACGCCAGCGGCTTAGATCTCATGGATATACACACAATGATTCCCCATTGTTATAGTCTTTGTTTGTGATCTATTATTTCCGTGTAGTCTATTGTTTAGTCTTTGTTTCACGGTCTGGTTAGTATATCCATGAGATCTTTGCCACGCCAGCGCTTTAAAAACAATTTTTAACCCATTGACACCTGAACCGCCCGTAACCGCCCGTACAAGACTCCACTGCTTTAAAAAATTGTAACTTTCTCAATCGTGCGAACATTGCCTTAACTAGCAGTTGTGAGCATTGACTAGAAAGTCTTTCAAATTGAGATACCCAATAAACACAAAAAAGTCAGCGATTTTTGCAGAATATCAGCGTTTGAATTTGGACAATAACAAAAATTACCGTTTTTAACGTCATAGAAAAACAACAAAAATCGCGTTTTTGCCTTTAGTTTTTTTTATTCAAATCATCGTGGCAAACCCAAAAGTCAACATTTACAGCAAAATTCAGTCCTAGTCCTAGCTTAGCAGTGAATTTTTTTGCTCTTATTCATTGCTCGGGCCTAGCTACAGCTTCTTATACTAGTGCATACTCACCTTGCCTCGATTTTCAACATCACCACCGCACTGCATGCTGGGAAAAAGCCAAAAATTTTGACAGCGTTCCATTCTTTCCCCACACATTTCATATTTATACTAAGTCCACAGCCACTCCGACCCACCGCCGAAATTTTGCGCTTGTTGTATTCTCCTGTGGTCGCAACTTCCAAAATATGCCGCGGTAGGTCGAGAAATTCATCCAGAGTCGAGTCCCAAAGCCACTTCGTTTCCAGGCGGCCATTTTTCCAGTTCAACGAGCAACGAGCCAAATTCGTAAACGAAGTACAACACCTAACTCGCTTCATTGAGAAGTGGACTCAGAACTACCTCCAAGCTTAATGATGCTCACCAGGCAGCTACTAAAGATGAAAAATGGCTGTGAACTTACCAAAAATCGTACATAATTCATATTGGACCCTTTATTGCAAATCAACCAGGCAAAATGAGATCGTCACAATGACATTTCCAGTAAACTCGAGCCTTCAGTGTTTTAGAACAGCAGCACTTTCAATGGTAACTCCAAATATGAAGTCACGAAATCCTATGGGGCGTGTGTATGCAGAAAATCACTCAAAAACGTAAAAATCCTCAGGTGTGAATGGGTTAATGAAGAAAAATAAAGGTCATGTGACCAGGGCTTTTGACACCCCCCGGCGAAAGTTAGGGTTAGGGATAGTTCAAATCTAGGGTTAGTGTTAAGATTCTAGGGTTAGAACAATTTCTAGGGTAAGGTGTAACTTGGCTCAGGGCCAGGCCTAACTTAGGGTTAGGTCCCAGGTTTGGGGTTGGCCAGGTCACGTGATAGGCAATAGTATCAAACTTGATCACCCAAGATGAACTGACCCTCGACTACTGACTGTCACCAGCTGTTCTAACTCCACCTCTTATGTCTAGTTTTGAAAATCACCACCCTTTGAAGTTGGCTTTCATGCAACTTTCACCTTTGCACTAAATATTGGCCAGCAACTAGTACCCTCCCCCCCAGATCTTGATGCATATGCCTGTTTTCAAATTAAATAGTGATGACATGTTCCTAGTCTTAAGGGTTTTTTGTTTGACTGGTTTAACCCTTTCACTCCCAGAGTGAATTATGGAGGCATGTAATGTAGTTCTAACTTTTAAGTCTGTTGACGAAATCCTATGGTGTGACCATTCAAATGAAACCTCGTTGGCAGTACTTTTGCATGATACCATTTGTTTTTCAATAATTTACAAAATGAAGTTTGGGATTTTTCTTGAATTTTGGTATTTGGCACTCTTGGGAGTGAAAGGGTTAAGAGCCAAAACTATCAACTGTAAGAAAAATAGATTTTTTGATTAATGAAGAAAAATAAAGGTCACGTGACCAGGGCTTTTGACACCCCCCGGCGAAAGTTAGGGTTAGGGATAGTTCAAATCTAGGGTTAGTGTTAAGATTCTAGGGTTAGAACAATTTCTAGGGTAAGGTGTAACTTGGCTCAGGGCCAGGCCTAACTTAGGATTAGGTCCCAGGTTTGGGGTTGGCCAGGTCACGTGATAGGCAATAGTATCAAACTTGATCACCCAAGATGAACTGACCCTCGACTACTGACTGTCACCAGCTGTTCTAACTCCACCTCTTATGTCTAGTTTTGAAAATCACCACCACTTGAAGTTGGCTTTCATGCAACTTTCACCTTTGCACTAAATATTGGCCAGCAACTAGTACCCTCCCCCCCAGATCTTGATGCATATGCCTGTTTTCAAATTAAATAGTGATGACATGTTCCTAGTCTTAAGGGTTTTTTGTTTGACTGGTTTAAGAGCCAAAACTATCAACTGTAAGAAAAATAGATTTTTTGATTAATGAAGAAAAATAAAGGTCACGTGACCAGGGCTTTTGACACCCCCCGGCGAAAGTTAGGGTTAGGGATAGTTCAAATCTAGGGTTAGTGTTAAGATTCTAGGGTTAGAACAATTTCTAGGGTAAGGTGTAACTTGGCTCAGGGCCAGGCCTAACTTAGGGTTAGGTCCCAGGTTTGGGGTTGGCCAGGTCACGTGATAGGCAATAGTATCAAACTTGATCACCCAAGATGAACTGACCCTGACTACTGACTGTCACCAGCTGTTCTAACTCCACCTCTTATGTCTAGTTTTGAAAATCACCACCCCTTGAAGTTGGCTTTCATGCAACTTTCACCTTTGCACTAAATATTGGCCAGCAACTAGCACCCTCCCCCCCAGATCTTGATGCATATGCCTGTTTTCAAATTAAATAGTGATGACATGTTCCTAGTCTTAAGGGTTTTTTGTTTGACTGGTTTAAGAGCCAAAACTATCAACTGTAAGAAAAATAAATTTTTTGATTAATGAAGAAAAATAAAGGTCACGTGACCAGGGCTTTTGACACCCCCCGGCGAAAGTTAGGGTTAGGGATAGTTCAAATCTAGGGTTAGTGTTAAGATTCTAGGGTTAGAACAATTTCTAGGGTAAGGTGTAACTTGGCTCAGGGCCAGGCCTAACTTAGGGTTAGGTCCCAGGTTTGGGGTTGGCCAGGTCACGTGATAGGCAATAGTATCAAACTTGATCACCCAAGATGAACTGACCCTCGACTACTGACTGTCACCAGCTGTTCTAACTCCACCTCTTATGTCTAGTTTTGAAAATCACCACCACTTGAAGTTGGCTTTCATGCAACTTTCACCTTTGCACTAAATATTGGCCAGCAACTAGTACCCTCCCCCCCCAGATCTTGATGCATATGCCTGTTTTCAAATTAAATAGTGATGACATGTTCCTTAGTCTTAAGGGTTTTTTGTTTGACTGGTTTAAGAGCCAAAACTATCAACTGTAAGAAAAATAGATTTTTTGATTAATCTTATTGCAGAATGGTGAAACCTTTGCTGTAATGTGAACACGCAACCGGTATAAGCAAAGGAAAACCAAAAACTAATAATATAGAAAAAGAACGTAACAAAGGAGATTGAAAGAGCTTGGCAACTAGTTTTGAATGAATATTGTGTTTCCGTCATTTGAATGAGACCATTTTCTCACGTGTATATGTTTAATTCAGTTCTCGCCGTGCAATTTTTGTTCCTGACTTTTTTTACAAAATTGAGCCGCTTCTTTTCAATCAGACATTCTATCATCGGAGACGAGAACCATCTATCAAAATCAAGGTAAGTTTGGTGTTACTGCTGAGTGGTCCTTTAATTTTATTAGGCAACCGAAAACAGACGTAAATTTTACCTAGCCCGTATTAAAAAGTCATGTATGTTATCGACTATTGTGAACACGCCTTTTCAAACCATCTTTGAAGCTTATACAGCTCAAACTTTCGTCCTATCTTTCTTTTTAGAAAAATAGATTGGTTGAAAAGGATAAATACAAATGAATATATTGTTAACATTGGCTTTAATTGGCATGTAAATTTAGTGGCGTTTTACTAGGGGTATAAAGCGCCGAGTGTGTCATTGTACTTTGAAATGCTAAGTGTCCTAGTAGACTTTACTAAGAAATGGATAGACCATTTTCAACACAATATGAATCAGTTAAAAATGACGACTAATTGAGATACCGAGATGAACATAACTATCGCAAGAAACAAAACCACCTCGGTCATATGTTGCTAGGAGATGGAAAGTCAAGTCGAATGCATGCTGACTTATTAAATAAATAGAAGCGATAAGACGTTATTATTGGAAAAAAAACGCCAGTTTATTTTCAATGCAAGACAAATTTGTCTTAGAGTCGCCAAAAGGATATAATGCACTAAAACGTCATGATATCAGGAAATGATAGGAAACAGAATTGTCTAGCATCACGAAAAAAAAAATAGGAAAGCGGTTATCCTTAAACTTCCTCCCTTCACTCTATTTTTTATTGCGGGTAAATAAATATCGTGTGAGATTTGGACTGTAGAAACGCACGCCACATGAGGAACTTCTTAATCATTTTCTCCTCTCCAAATGACAAGACAAAATCCCTGACATAGTCGGTTCTCACAAAGCCTGACATGCCCAGTATAGATACGCTCTGGAACAACTCCAACTTCGTTAATGGCGGCGCTTATAGGACACTGAATATAACATTAAAAGACTGCAACACCGGTCCTACTTCTCGGGACATTCTTGGTTAGTGACTGTTCTGCCTGACCTTTCCCTTATAATCATTTGAGATGGAAGGACCGTATTAAACATGTAGCACGCAGGCTTAGAGCCAGTGATCTCCCCAGTCCCCTGTGTCTACCATGCACCCATGCCTCCTGTTGCCCTGTCTTAACTGTGCCGGAGGATTCCAAGCCAGAATTGTCCTCATCAGAGACCTGCTCATTTTTATAATGCATCCAGGCGTTGATGATGGTAGTCTTCATTCGTGAACGGGACAAACGAATGGTTTAAATAACAAAGTGATACGTTGTAATGTAGTCAAGCCTAACTTTTGAGTCTGTCAACGAAACCAAATGGTTTGAGCATTTGAGCATGATTCAAATGAAACCTCTTCGACAGGACGTTTGCATGGTACCATTTGTTTTAAAATATTTTACAAAATGAAATTTGGGATTTTTCTTGAATAGCCGTATTCACACTAGAGGAATTCGGGATGTAAAACTCGTCTCATCACACCACATAAATTCACTTTAGAACGGATTTCAAGACGGGCTAGCTAGATCAAGAGGCCGACTTTTTAAACAACCTTGTACTGGGGCGAGACAGGCGTGGTTACCCAGCCAACGGAAAACAAGAAAGGACAAGTGTTGACGCAAGGTTCATCTCAAATTGCCTACTTTTGGGCTCGAGGAAACGAAACTTAATTAAGTAACAATTTCCAGTTAAAAAGCTCTCTCGCGTCCAAGTTTATCTTACTTGAGAAACAAAACTCGTTGATTACACCATTAGTTGTCAGTCCATGATTTGTTTTTGCAACGCTTCGCCTTCTTTTTTGGCGCCATTTTTTCCCAAAGTGCTACGGATAATAATGGGCAACCCGTCTTGGACGGGTTTCTCGTCTCTAGTGTGGAGCAGGGGTGGCGCAGTGGTGAGAGCACTCGCCTCCCACCAATGTGGCCCGGGTTCGATTCCCGGCCTGGCGTCATATGTGGGTTGAGTTTGTTGTTGGTTCTCTCCTTGCTCCGAGAGGTTTTTCTCCGGGTACTCCGGTTTTCCCCTCTCTTCAAAAACCAACACTTCCAAATTCCAATTAGATCTGGAAAGTGTCCACAATTAGTACTCGCGTACTAAATACTTTGACACTTAAATAAATTGATTTGATTTTTTTTTTAGTGTGAATACGGCCAATTTTGATTTTTGGCACTCTTAGGAGTAAACAGGTAAATATAAGGCAAGCGGTGGAATGGTTTTGATTTCAACTAAAACGTACATATTAGTTTTCTTTAATTTTCTTTATTTCAGGTTGTAAAAGGAGATGATAACATCAAGAAAACAAAAACTTTTTCACTGCTTTTGTTTGGTGATCTCTGCAGCAATAATTGTGCATGAATACATCAGGTATGCTGAATATAAACTCACGTTGACTTTCAACAAGACTACGCGTGATCAGTTGTCACGTGATGATGAAGATGATGGTGACAGCTTTCTCTCAGACTGGTGCCGCCTTCAAAAATCGCGCGTGGACTGGGAAGGACTGGTTGGAGGCTGCCTTCACAAAATGACGTGGGAACACAGAGAAGTGGATTCTATAAACAGGACTGACGCCAAGAAAAGTTTTATCTCTAGATGGGAAATGAAACCTCAAGGTTAAATACTCAATTAGTTTGTGCTGTGATTATTATCATACACTGATGTTGTAGAAAGTATCACGAACAACTGACTTTAGTTTTAATTATCCTTCTAAACTAAGCCGAATAATTAAATTAGATTTTTTCTATTACGTTTAGCTACTGTGTTACATTTTCAAGCCTACTTTAGTTTGTGAACTTTAAAAGCATAAAAAACGCTTACAAAAGCATGTGAAAAGTTATTTATAATGAAGAAAACATTAAAAAATCAAGACTTTGAAAGGGGTCTGAACTCGAGACGAGCTCAAATCCCGTCACGAGGTCACGATTTTTAAGCCCATTCAAAGCCTTGATTTTTTTTGTTAGACTTTATCGCATTTGCGTTACCACTGTGGCTGGTCGTTTCCCCATTTCATTTCCCCCTGTTCATATATGATTTCTTTCATATTTATTCATGGTTTCCAAAACATAATTATCGAGCTTTCCTTGTTTTCTTGATGGCTGTACCTGTAATTATATATAAATTAGCTGGATAGCTAAGTGTATGGTTCACGGTAAATAAAGGTTTATTGTATTGTATTGTATTATTGTAAATGAGCTTCTTAATGGTGCGCTCCAGTCCAAGTTAGAATTGGCTGAGGTCTTACTTGCTCGGTTTTCTTTAGGCGACACCGCACTATTCCGATACTTGCGCACGCTTTTAATACACGAGTAAAAAGTCACTTATGTCGGCCAGGATTGTAGATAATTAGATGCATGGCAAATTTTGATATCCAACACGAAGTGTCCCATTAAGTCTAAGTGTTAACTATCTGTTTTGAAATGTAAGGTAAGCAATAGTGTTAGTGTTGTTTTTAGGTTAGGGTAAACGCACCTGTTTATCTTTACTTAAAGAACAGAATTTAGGGGACACTTTGTGACGTTTATTGTCTGAATTTTTGAAAACAAGTGATGTTGAAGTTGAGTCAAAGAGCAAGAGGACACTTTGTGACGCTTATTAAACTTGTCATGCATCTAATTATCTGCAATCCTGGACATAACTGTAAAAAGTAGAGCATAATAATGTCATATAACTTATTACTAATTCAGGTTAACTCTATAATCAAAAGTTCTCATTTTCAAGAATGGTGCATTCTTTCCAAGGAAAAAAAAAATAGAAACTTATTTCGTTCCAATGTTTCTTTACCCCAGGCGAATTTAGCCGTTTTTATATTCAGTCTGTGACCAGCGATGGAGTCCTAAAGAGAACTGGGGGCGATTCTTGGAGAGTGTACATCAGACAAGGACCAGCATCCCTTGCGCCAATTGTAGTGGACCATGATAATGGTCAATACGAAGTCATGTTCCTTGCGCTTGAGCCTGGGAACTACTCAACCAAGGTTTTCCTGGACTACACGCTGTGCGATGGTTTCAGAGACCCTCCAGAGGACTGGTTTGTTAAAGGTAACTGTTGAAAAATCCGAATAGATCAACAGGGAGCGCACTCGCTGAGGCGGTTTTCGGTAAGGTGCCCAAGAAAAAAAGGAAATAATTTTATGCGAAAAGTAACAAATCCCAGTTATGTTTAATCTGACAACATCTTCCAAACCTAAGTGCAAATCGGATTCAAGATGGTTTTCGCTGACTCCCTTTCGGGTTTGCATCAGCCTAAAATAAACGACGGGTGTGTTTTAAAACAGGCTGTTTACGGCTTATGATCGTAGGCCGCAAACAGACAAAACATTCAAACAAATCAACTAAATCAAAACTAAATCAGACCAACTTTGGTGTGTGATGCAGTGGGGTGTTATATCGATAGTATAAGCCAATATAAGGAATGATTTCCAATTCTTTCACCGTCTGTTATATGTGACACTTAACCAATCATTCCGTTACCATCTAATTCTAAAGGCAATATTCACGGCTATGAACAAGAGCATGGTATATTGGGAGATATAAGCAATGATTATATCAACGCACCCCTTCAAAATGGAAGACCTGTAAAGTTTTACATCAAAGAATCCAACAAAACAAACGGTAAGAATTATTGTGGCTTTACCACTGATCTCTTATTTTGCATCCGCGTGGTCAGTTGAGAAGCAATCGACAAAAACAATAACCGCAGCGGCGCCTATAACATAATAATGACAATATTTTGCAACATAAAACTATAATTAAAAATAACATCTATATCCAACAAAATAATAAATACTAAAAAGTCTAAAAAACTTTAAAAACATCTATGATCAATCAACTTTATGATATTGTATATAATGTTCTTAAAAACATTAAGACTTGGTACCTGCCTGTTAGCGATATCCAGATTGTTCCAATCAGTGGCAGTGTGGAAAACAAAGTGCTTTCTGCCCCAGTTGGTGCATGCGCGCACGTCAGTCGGTGTAGTTCCTGACGGTGGCATGTATTATGGCTATCGATATGATCATTTCTAATAAAACTAAAATAAAAGCAGATCTATAATATTGTTCAGGCATTTATCTATTGCGACACAGCGATGAAAGCGCCGACGCACAGCTAGAGGTTTCCACTTACTGTTCGAGAGCCAGAGTGGCGGAGAAGTGTACATAAGCTGAAATAGACAATATTCGTATTCTCGGTATTGAACTGGATCTAGCTTGCAGTCGAGGCTAATGTGGGGGAATATCATTAAAAACATTTGCATGGGAAAAGATTCCCCCGCATGAGCCTCGACTGCAAGCTAGTTCCAGTTCAATACCGAGAATACGAATATCGTCTGTTGGCCCATTACTGGTCACATTTGAACATGTCCGTGAAATATTAGTCACTGGCAGTAAAAATGTATTGCTTCTCTAAAATTAGAAGTTTTACCGAAAGTTGTTTTTACTAGAAAAACGAACCTTGGCTTGCTTGTTTCTGTTTTGTTTCACCATTTTGTTAATCGAGGGACTGGTTATGAAACCTTGCAGACTTCAATGGCGATAACAAAGTAGCTATAATTTATGCTGAACTGTATTTGACCGTGCACATCTTTTGTTTTTAAATCACATGCTATGACTGAATAACTCGATGGCGACATTTCTAATGGTCAGTTGCTCGAACAAAAGTTCAACATCTATTGTGGTTGTGCACGGTCAAGGCCGAAAACGATAACAAAAACATCAAACAAAGACAGTTCTCAGGTTTTATAACAAGTTCGCTTTATTACTAACTATGGTTTCACTTTATAATACACAATGGAAGCTGCGAGCGCTCTGATTGACTAAAAGCTCATAATTTATCAGTCTAAGAGTATAAAGAGGTTTTCAATTAGGTATCAAAAGCTTTGGTTTTGCATTTCTATGCTTTGTGATTGGCTGAAAAATCTCGTGCCCCTTTCTCAACCAATCAGAAGTAAATAAAAAACCGATCGTGAATTGCTTGGACGCGTTTTTCCGCGCTTGGCGCCGGCTACATGTATTTGCTTTGAATTCTGATTTGTTCATGGATTGTCTGCGTTTGTTGTGAGTGGCCAGAATAATAATACTTTCGTTTTGACACTCAAATGAAAACCGCTCTTTAACGAGAAATCATTTATTTTACACGAAACTGATTTATCATTTTTCAAATGGAAATATAGCAATCGTAAGTAATTGTCTTTTTACTTTTGTTGTTGTCATAACAACTGATATTGACGTCACAAATATCTCTTATGATTTTATACTAATAATTTAAGTCTTAGTTTAATGCTAGTGATAATATAAGAAGCAAACAGCAAATGATCGATCTCTTGAATGCTTACAGGTTTGTTCAAGTATGATCAACCATTACGAAAAAGATCCGATGGAACTGCTTTATCGCAGTTATCGTGCAATGTCGATTGTTCGTTGCTGTGGAATGGATTTGGTCGATGGATCGACAAGACGTGGAAACCATATATTTCTGAAGGTTAAAAATATAATCCGTATACACATACATACATCATTTTATAAATGTTTACAATTTTAAAAATGTAGAGGACTACTGAATTACAACTAGTGGAGGAAAATGGTGAAATGATTGTGCACTTTGGGTTAAAAGCACCAAATTTGGCACAGTGATAGTATTTGATGAGCTGATCAATTTCAGCTATGGGCCCATCCGGATTTCTTCCAGGGGGTCACTTTTTTACCCAGGGGGGAGGGGTGGGTACCTTTTGAGTTTCATGGTGAATTTACTGCGGCCTTTTGGTTAAAAACATCAAATTTGGCACGGTGATAGTATTCGGCAAACTGATCAATTTCAGTTACCGACCAATCCGCATTTCTTCCAGGGGGAGGCACTTTTTGGACCCAGGGGGGGAGGGGTGGGTACCTTTTGAGCTTTTTGGTACAATTACTGTGCCCTTAGGGTTAAAAACACCAAATTTGGAACGATTATAGTATTTGTTGAGCTGATCAATTTCAGCTATGACTTTATCTGTAATTCTTCCAGGGGAGGGCGTTTTTACCGGGGGTGGGGGGGGTGGGTACGTTTTGAACGAAATGGTGGAAGCAGATCGTGGTCTTTGGGTTGAGAGCATCATGATTTCGTACAATTACAGTATTCAACGAGCTTGATCAATTTATTTCAATTCTGGCCCTTTCCGGTTTTCTTCCAGGGGGGTGCACTTTTTAGTTCTAGGGGAGGGGTGGGTTTCGTTTGAGCAAAATGCTGAAATGAATGTGTACTTTTGGTTAAAAGAACCAAAATTGGCACGATTATAGTATTCGAGGAACTTAACTATTTCAGATACCTTTTTACTTAACTATTTCAGGCTCCCTTTTACCTAGGGAGAGGGGCTGGGTTTTCAACATTTCTTCATAAGAATGAAATGGCGAAAGCCTCCTATCAACAGGAAAGACAAATAAAAATTTATTTTCCAGAGAAAATTGAACAATCATTCATCTTTTAACCTGGTCAGCGGAGAGTGAAAGAATTAAGAAATAACATTTCACCCGGTTGTGGTTGAAATTGGCCTGTTGTATCATTTAAATTTATTTCACTCGCGCTCACACTCTCCACCGCATTTGCAAAGTGCTGTGCAAGGCATTTCCGCTTTAACGCATTTACAACGTCCTGTGCAGCCTTTCTCCGCTTTACATCCGCATCTGAGAAGTTCCTGGCAAACCTTTGATGCCTCCGGCAAGGTTGTCCACATTGGTTCCCATGTGTTGAATTCCGATCGGGCCCATCCCCACTCCCCAGGAGATGGCAGTTCTGGTAACGAAACCACGCAACCCTCTTGGTGTGTTGGAGAAGGGCATCACTTGTTGGAGGGATACCTTCGAGAGTTCTTCCTTTCTGCGCGAACAGAACCTTTCTAGCTTCGTTTACGCTCTCACAAGCACTTGATCTGTCATACATAATCACAACAAATCGCTCCAGCACCGGCACAGCATCTTTGACTTCCCGTTCTGTGGGGCTCTTACTCAGTGACGCAAACGCAGCAGTCGCTTCTTCATATCCCATCCATGCTGCCCACGCAGTACCTTTGCCACGACCACTGAATGCTGAGGTTTGGTCACATCCGGTAAATGCATGGAAGACATGTAAGACTCTAAACTTTTCGTCCCCAAGAGCTTTAACAATGTCATGCACTGAGATGTAGCGAAACTGCTTTCCTACTCCAAAGGCAATCCACAGCTCTGAAGCATTCAATTCAGAAAATGTGGAAACAGCTAACACAACGACATCAGTATCTACTGTTCTCGCCATCAGCTTGTCGAGGCCTTGGCTGGCACAGTCCGATGCGTGCAGAAGTAGTCTGGTATCTGCCTCTTCATGAGAACAAGGGCCTAAGTTCCTTACATCTGTAGATGTCGACAGAGTCTGATTATCTCGCGTAGACACAATGAGTTTCCCTTCAATTTGGATGGAAAGGGTCTGCTCAGCCAGGAACATAAACAGTTCTGTCTTGTTAGAATCTACTTTCAAGAACTCTCCCCAGTTGCTTGGTAGTCTCACGTCAGGTCCAACCCTTCGACGAATTCCCGTCCCGAACTTGCTGCGAGTTTGAGCCTTCAGACTATCCTGAATGTATCTGTCCCATATGACATCAAGACGCTTTACACTTTGCATCTGCTTCTGGATGTGTGGTAAATAAATGATACTTGCATAATCAGAAAAGGTCTTGCATGCCTCATTCGGTTTTAGCATGTTGACAAGTGCGGCACCATCGATAAGTAGTGCATCAACCACAGGAATGGTTGTTGTGCTTGCAGACAGTTTCTCAAGGCACTTCAGTAAGTCTGACTTAATTCCAAGTCGTAATTCTCCAAACATCGAGATGGATGGTGGATACGCTTGATTTTCGTGAGAGAAGAACTCCTCAAGATTGCCTTGACGGACCTGACATGAAATGTACAATTGTGAAAACAGCAGGGAACAGTTCTGTTTTAGCGAAATGACATCTTGTCTTTGCTTTGTTGGCGACTTCCTTGGGTTACTGTACAATGCTAAATTGTTTGGTTTGATGGTGTCTGTAACTGTACAATGCTAAATTGTTTGGTTTCATGGTGTCTGTAACTGTACAATGCTAAATTGTTTGGTTTGATGGTGTCTGTAACTGTACAATGCTTAATTGTTTGGTTTGATGGTGTCTGTAACTGTACAATGCTAAATTGTTTGGTTTGATGGTGTCTGTAACTGTACAATGCTTAATTGTTTGGTTTGATGGTGTCTGTAACTGTACAATGCTTAATTGTTTGGTTTGATGGTGTCTGTAACTGTACAATGCTTAATTGTTTGGTTTGATGGTGTCTGTAACTGTACAATGCTTAATTGTTTGGTTTGATGGTGTCTGTAACTGTACAATGCTTAATTGTTTGGTTTGATGGTGTCTGTAACTGTACAATGCTTAATTGTTTGGTTTGATGGTGTCTGTAACTGTACAATGCTTAATTGTTTGGTTTGATGGTGTCTGTAACTGTACAATGCTTAATTGTTTGGTTTGATGGTGTCTGTAACTGTACAATGCTTAATTGTTTGGTTTGATGGTGTCTGTAACTGTACAATGCTAAATTGTTTGGTTTGATGGTGTCTGTAACTGTACAATGCTAAATTGTTTGGTTTGATGGTGTCTGTAACTGTACAATGCTTAATTGTTTGGTTTGATGGTGTCTGTAACTGTACAATGCTAAATTGTTTGGTTTGATGGTGTCTGTAACTGTACAATGCTAAATTGTTTGGTTTGATGGTGTCTGTAACTGTACAATGCTAAATTGTTTGGTTTGATGGTGTCTGTAACTGTACAATGCTTAATTGTTTGGTTTGATGGTGTCTGTAACTGTACAATGCTAAATTGTTTGGTTTGATGGTGTCTGTAACTGTACAATGCTTAATTGTTTGGTTTGATGGTGTCTGTAACTGTACAATGCTTAATTGTTTGGTTTGATGGTGTCTGTAACTGTACAATGCTTAATTGTTTGGTTTGATAGTGTCTGTAACTGTACAATGCTTAATTGTTTGGTTTGATGGTGTCTGTAACTGTATAATGCTTAATTGTTTGGTTTGATGGTGTCTGTAACTGTACAATGCTTAATTGTTTGGTTTGATGGTGTCTGTAACTGTACAATGCTTAATTGTTTGGTTTGATGGTGTCTGTAACTGTACAATGCTTAATTGTTTGGTTTGATGGTGTCTGTAACTGTACAATGCTTAATTGTTTGGTTTGATGGTGTCTGTAACTGTACAATGCTAAATTGTTTGGTTTGATGGTGTCTGTAACTGTACAATGCTAAATTGTTTGGTTTGATGGTGTCTGTAACTGTACAATGCTTAATTGTTTGGTTTGATGGTGTCTGTAACTGTACAATGCTAAATTGTTTGGTTTGATGGTGTCTGTAACTGTACAATGCTAAATTGTTTGGTTTGATGGTGTCTGTAACTGTACAATGCTAAATTGTTTGGTTTGATGGTGTCTGTAACTGTACAATGCTAAATTGTTTGGTTTGATGGTGTCTGTAACTGTACAATGCTTAATTGTTTGGTTTGATGGTGTCTGTAACTGTACAATGCTAAATTGTTTGGTTTGATGGTGTCTGTAACTGTACAATGCTAAATTGTTTGGTTTGATGGTGTCTGTAACTGTACAATGCTAAATTGTTTGGTTTGATGGTGTCTGTAACTGTGCAATGCTAAATTGTTTGGTTTGATGGTGTCTGTAACTGTACAATGCTAAATTGTTTGGTTTGATGGTGTCTGTAACTGTACAATGCTAAATTGTTTGGTTTGATGGTGTCTGTAACTGTACAATGCTTAATTGTTTGGTTTGATGGTGTCTGTAACTGTACAATGCTTAATTGTTTGGTTTGATGGTGTCTGTAACTGTACAATGCTTAATTGTTTGGTTTGATGGTGTCTGTAACTGTACAATGCTTAATTGTTTGGTTTGATGGTGTCTGTAACTGTACAATGCTTAATTGTTTGGTTTGATGGTGTCTGTAACTGTACAATGCTAAATTGTTTGGTTTGATGGTGTCTGTAACTGTACAATGCTAAATTGTTTGGTTTGATGGTGTCTGTAACTGTACAATGCTTAATTGTTTGGTTTGATGGTGTCTGTAACTGTACAATGCTAAATTGTTTGGTTTGATGGTGTCTGTAACGGTACAATGCTAAATTGTTTGGTTTGATGGTGTCTGTAACTGTACAATGCTAAATTGTTTGGTTTGATGGTGTCTGTAACTGTACAATGCTAAATTGTTTGGTTTGATGGTGTCTGTAACTGTACAATGCTTAATTGTTTGATTTGATGGTGTCTGTAACTGTACAATGCTAAATTGTTTGGTTTGATGGTGTCTGTAACTGTACAATGCTAAATTGTTTGGTTTGATGGTGTCTGTAACTGTACAATGTAAATTGTTTGGTTTGATGGTGTCTGTAACTGTACAATGTAAATTGTTTGGTTTGATGGTGTCTGTAACTGTACAATGCTAAATTGTTTGGTTTGATGGTGTCTGTAACTGTACAATGCTTAATTGTTTGGTTTGATGGTGTCTGTAACTGTACAATGCTAAATTGTTTGGTTTGATGGTGTCTGTAACTGTACAATGCTTAATTGTTTGGTTTGATGGTGTCTGTAACTGTACAATGCTTAATTGTTTGGTTTGATGGTGTCTGTAACTGTACAATGCTTAATTGTTTGGTTTGATGGTGTCTGTAACTGTACAATGCTTAATTGTTTGGTTTGATGGTGTCTGTAACTGTACAATGCTTAATTGTTTGGTTTGATGGTGTCTGTAACTGTACAATGCTTAATTGTTTGGTTTGATGGTGTCTGTAACTGTACAATGCTTAATTGTTTGGTTTGATGGTGTCTGTAACTGTACAATGCTAAATTGTTTGGTTTGATGGTGTCTGTAACTGTACAATGCTTAATTGTTTGATTTGATGGTGTCTGTAACTGTACAATGCTAAATTGTTTGGTTTGATGGTGTCTGTAACTGTACAATGCTAAATTGTTTGGTTTGATGGTGTCTGTAACTGTACAATGTAAATTGTTTGGTTTGATGGTGTCTGTAACTGTACAATGTAAATTGTTTGGTTTGATGGTGTCTGTAACTGTACAATGCTAAATTGTTTGGTTTGATGGTGTCTGTAACTGTACAATGCTTAATTGTTTGGTTTGATGGTGTCTGTAACTGTACAATGCTAAATTGTTTGGTTTGATGGTGTCTGTAACTGTACAATGCTTAATTGTTTGGTTTGATGGTGTCTGTAACTGTACAATGCTTAATTGTTTGGTTTGATGGTGTCTGTAACTGTACAATGCTTAATTGTTTGGTTTGATGGTGTCTGTAACTGTACAATGCTTAATTGTTTGGTTTGATGGTGTCTGTAACTGTACAATGCTTAATTGTTTGGTTTGATGGTGTCTGTAACTGTACAATGCTTAATTGTTTGGTTTGATGGTGTCTGTAACTGTACAATGCTTAATTGTTTGGTTTGATGGTGTCTGTAACTGTACAATGCTTAATTGTTTGGTTTGATGGTGTCTGTAACTGTACAATGCTTAATTGTTTGGTTTGATGGTGTCTGTAACTGTACAATGCTTAATTGTTTGGTTTGATGGTGTCTGTAACTGTACAATGCTTAATTGTTTGGTTTGATGGTGTCTGTAACTGTACAATGCTAAATTGTTTGGTTTGATGGTGTCTGTAACTGTACAATGCTAAATTGTTTGGTTTGATGGTGTCTGTAACTGTACAATGCTTAATTGTTTGGTTTGATGGTGTCTGTAACTGTACAATGCTAAATTGTTTGGTTTGATGGTGTCTGTAACTGTACAATGCTAAATTGTTTGGTTTGATGGTGTCTGTAACTGTACAATGCTAAATTGTTTGGTTTGATGGTGTCTGTAACTGTACAATGCTAAATTGTTTGGTTTGATGGTGTCTGTAACTGTACAATGCTTAATTGTTTGGTTTGATGGTGTCTGTAACTGTACAATGCTAAATTGTTTGGTTTGATGGTGTCTGTAACTGTACAATGCTAAATTGTTTGGTTTGATGGTGTCTGTAACTGTACAATGCTAAATTGTTTGGTTTGATGGTGTCTGTAACTGTACAATGCTAAATTGTTTGGTTTGATGGTGTCTGTAACTGTACAATGCTAAATTGTTTGGTTTGATGGTGTCTGTAACTGTACAATGCTTAATTGTTTGGTTTGATGGTGTCTGTAACTGTACAATGCTTAATTGTTTGGTTTGATGGTGTCTGTAACTGTACAATGCTTAATTGTTTGGTTTGATGGTGTCTGTAACTGTACAATGCTTAATTGTTTGGTTTGATGGTGTCTGTAACTGTACAATGCTAAATTGTTTGGTTTGATGGTGTCTGTAACTGTACAATGCTAAATTGTTTGGTTTGATGGTGTCTGTAACTGTACAATGCTTAATTGTTTGGTTTGATGGTGTCTGTAACTGTACAATGCTAAATTGTTTGTTTTGATGGTGTCTGTAACTGTACAATGCTAAATTGTTTGGTTTGATGGTGTCTGTAACTGTACAATGCTAAATTGTTTGGTTTGATGGTGTCTGTAACTGTACAATGCTAAATTGTTTGGTTTGATGGTGTCTGTAACTGTACAATGCTTAATTGTTTGGTTTGATGGTGTCTGTAACTGTACAATGCTAAATTGTTTGGTTTGATGGTGTCTGTAACTGTACAATGCTAAATTGTTTGGTTTGATGGTGTCTGTAACTGTACAATGCTAAATTGTTTGGTTTGATGGTGTCTGTAACTGTACAATGCTAAATTGTTTGGTTTGATGGTGTCTGTAACTGTACAATGCTAAATTGTTTGGTTTGATGGTGTCTGTAACTGTACAATGCTAAATTGTTTGGTTTGATGGTGTCTGTAACTGTACAATGCTTAATTGTTTGGTTTGATGGTGTCTGTAACTGTACAATGCTTAATTGTTTGGTTTGATGGTGTCTGTAACTGTACAATGCTTAATTGTTTGGTTTGATGGTGTCTGTAACTGTACAATGCTTAATTGTTTGGTTTGATGGTGTCTGTAACTGTACAATGCTTAATTGTTTGGTTTGATGGTGTCTGTAACTGTACAATGCTTAATTGTTTGGTTTGATGGTGTCTGTAACTGTACAATGCTTAATTGTTTGGTTTGATGGTGTCTGTAACTGTACAATGCTTAATTGTTTGGTTTGATGGTGTCTGTAACTGTACAATGCTTAATTGTTTGGTTTGATGGTGTCTGTAACTGTACAATGCTTAATTGTATGGTTTGATGGTGTCTGTAACTGTACAATGCTTAATTGTTTGGTTTGATGGTGTCTGTAACTGTACAATGCTAAATTGTTTGGTTTGATGGTGTCTGTAACTGTACAATGCTTAATTGTTTGGTTTGATGGTGTCTGTAACTGCTTTGCTGCGCTTTACAAGACGCTCCTCTACAAACAAATCAAGCTGCTCCTGTCCGATCTTTTCGATTTTCGTCACTGTTTCTACGACCTTCTCACTGGCGATTTCCTTCGTGTCAAGTACAAGCATATCACCACTTGTTTCAGCGAATGGATTTCCCATGGATTCCATAACATCGACTAGGGCCTTGACCTGGTTTTGGAAGCTTTTTTGTGCACTGTGGTCCTCTTCATGGTGGCGCAGATCTGAGGTTTTCCTTTTGTTTTCGCTCATCACATGTGCAGACTCAAATTCAACGATAGCCCTAGCAATCTCTGGTCCGCATACCATCCATCGCAGAAGCTGAGTCGAACTCTCTGTCAAACCTACCGCACCACCATCTCCCTTGACCTGCTTGTTGTTTTGCTCATGTGCGTGGTCAATAGCAATTCCAGAAAATCGGTGTTGTGTTTTGCGCACCACAAAGAAACCCTCCTTGAACATCTGTGCCACTGTTGGGCAGGTCTCAGCTAATTGTATCATGCCATGCAGGTGAATGGTAAGCCACCGTGAATAGTTGGTGTGATCGAGAGCAAAGAACCAGGGCAATAACTGCTTCATAGACTGCAGGTAGTGGTCAAACCTTCCTTTACGCAGTGATTTGACAAACGACAGAAGCAGCAGCTGCAATTCTAGTGTCAATTCCCAGTACTTGAATTGAGGACAAGTTGACGATTTATGTTCTTTCCACTGATAGAATTCAAGCTTTTGGTCATCATCAGACAGACTTTGTAAGCTTTTGTACATACTCCTCGTATGCTTTAAACATCAAGATGTAAAGGCTGCATGCAGTTATCTGGTGAGCATACCTGGTGCGTGAAACGTGGGATGCCTTTAAGAAGGAGTCCGCTGTGCCAACTGATGCAATATTGGCCTGCACGATTGCACTAGTCCAGCCACTTCCTTCGAGCCAATCTCCCAGTGTCCTCAGTGCTGCTATCTCTGTATGTAATCCTCCAAGCATCACTACATACTTCTTTACACCATGTGTCTCAGGCCATTGCCATTGTATCTTCTTGGCAAGTGTATACAGTGGTTGATCAGCCGCAATTACAGGAATCTGGCCTGGATTCAGATATTGAACGGAGCAGTTAACAGTATTCATGGCATGTAAAATCATCGCAACTGACTTAGCTTCTTCTTGAAAGAGGGGCAGCAAGCAAGAGATATCGGGTGGGATGTCCGTCGCTTCTTGAATTCGACCTGCGTGAAATGCCGCCCAAGACAGATGCATATCCTGGTCCTTACTGGGGGTATCTTCCTCTAATACTTTCTGGACTTGATCCAACCATAGATAATGATCCGATTCATCTACCTTTAAGTCCCTGAAGTCACTTGCAGAAAAAGTGGTCTCTGGAAAGGAAGGCTCCGTTTTCCAGGGCTGCACAGGGGGAACGTCAGCATACTCACTTGGTAATGGCGTGATACCTTTGGTGAATTTGTTTTCGGCGATGGAAGGCAATGGTGCTCTCTCTTGGCCATGGTTGTCGACAGTACGATTCTGAAAGAGCGAGATGCCTGTTCCATGCAAAGAACCCATAGCTGTAGTGGAGCTCGGATTATGGTCTATATTATCAACTGCGCCAGTTGTGAACAGACCTGTTTTGAGATTTGAAGGACACACTGCGTGCTCAGCCTCGAATCTCGCCCCAACATTGTTTCCTAACGCTGTGGAGATTTCTAAAACTCGGCCGTATGGTATTGACAAGCCTAAATCACTCAGCTTGTCAATAAGTCCCTTTTTCCTTGTTTCAGCATGCAACAACAATCCTATATAGACAGGCAGAGGCGTCTCACGACTTTGGCTATGATACGCAGACTGTGATGAATCTTTCCGCCGCCGGACAACAGAGTTGTATCTGATCAGCTGTGATATGCTAAGAGCGGCAGTACAATTGCTTGAATATGCCTGCATCCGATTACCTGTACCACACATAATCATCTCAATCAGTGAACGTAATGAGGGTGGAACTGAGTTTTCCTGAGAATTAATTGGAAATGAGCCATTAAATTGACTGTTTTCTATTTCAAAGAGTTCTCGACAGACAACCTTGGCGACTCTTGCTAATAGCATAGCATTGTCATCATAACTTGGCTCACTGGCTTTCTTTAATGCAGCACCTACATGATTGGAAAATGCCAGCATGATTTCTCGGCCATCTTTATACGATTGTAGATCAGGACATTGCTCCAGGATACGTTCCTTAAGCCGAGTGCTATGCACACGTTGCGAAACTTCAACACCCATCTGTTCTAGCCTAGCTACATACAACTTAGAGAGGTCGGATAGCTTGAATATCTGATCATCTTGACTTTCCTCCATGAAAGAAATTAATTCCGCCAGAGCTATACCATGACACACAGAATCATTAGGTTCCTTGTGGCTGGTAGCTTTATCTCTCATACTAGCAGTCTTTTTATGGAGTGTTGCTAGGCAGGATGTGTGATACACTGCGTCAAGCGCCACCATGTCACCGGTACTAAGCTTTGCTAATAACACAGTGTCATTAAGAATACTAGCACTTTCTCTGACATTTCTATCGAGGTTAAATGTAGAGGCTTTGTGAAGGTCTCCATCACTTTTCTCACAAAAAAAGCAACTTTAATCGGCCTTTGAGGTTAAACATCGCCTTGGTAATTTCTTTGCACTTTCCTTGCTTTCCTCACTTTTGCCTGCTTTCCTTTTGTTAGCTCTCTCTAGTTTCATATTACTGAATCGATCTCTACACGACTTGTGCCACTTGGCCTGGTTTTGTCTGAAAAGCTGTGCTAGCTCCCCGTCCTTTTTAATAGTTGAAACGAGATCCATATGAATGGGCATGCATCCAAGCTCATTAAATTGCTTGATGTTAAAACATAGAGTCGAATACCATAAATCAGCATCATTATTCTTAGAATCAGCGGGACAACGAAGTTTCTCCGACGTAACTGTCTGACACAGGGCACATTTTTCCCAGTCCATCTGAGAAACTATGTTGGATGAGGTATCCTCTTCCTTCATTGCTAAGCCATTTGCCTTCAGTACATCTTAAACATTCAGAATAATAAAATTTCAGTTCACTTATTTGATCAGACAAATGCTGGCATTTTTGGTGTTCACAAGATGTCTGCATATCAAAATACATTCACTACCATCTCTGTAAGTTTAAAATGAATTGCTTTTCAGTTCTTTTGGCGCACTTGGTAATTACACTGAACTTGGTAATTAAATATAGGATATTTTATGTCTAATGCCTTACCTTTTTCAAGCAAAATGATTCAAATCTCAAGAAATATCGATCTCTGGCTTCTCTGGCCGCCGCCATCTTGATTTTACTTGGTTGCCAGGCCTTATCTCCCAGGCCCACTCGTTCATTACATCAACAGTGTTCCCAAAAATATGTAGGGATTAATTCAACCAACACTTGTCATTCAACATTTTGCAATATAATTTTATGCTATACCATGTGCAGATTTTTCTAGTTTTCAACCGTTATTTGTTCATTAGCCTATCATGTGTCAGTATTTTATCTTAGCCCCCTTTTAAATATTGTAACCGTTTGTTTCCTTCTTCACTTAGCTTTCTTAGCCCCTGATGAAGGTTAGTTTTGTCTAACCGAAATATCGGGCAAATATTATTAAAAGAAATCGAACGAATTTGCTGTCTGATCAGCCTTGCATGTTAAAGATTTCAAAATGTCTATCACCCCTCCCCCACCCCCTTAGGGCACATAATCATTATGCTCCACGGATACGCTGAATGAGATACGGTGACATGAGATTCCATTATGTTGATAACAAATATTTATTCAATCATATGAATGATGATAATTATTTAGGAAAGTGTTTGACATCACTTCTTGGCTTTCTAAAGTAATGGATATATTACATTACAGTTACCCTACTTTCCTCGAGTATAAAAAGCCCCCACCCCCCCACCCCCGTATATCATTATTTTTTTACGATTCATAACCAAAAGTAGAGAAAAATATTCAAATTTCTGTCATTAAGGTAAATAAGACACTGTTTTGACACTTGTTTTGACTAATTTCTCCTTTTTTTAGGTACCCACCCCTCCCCCCTGGGTCAAAAAAGTGCCCCCCCGGAAGAATCCCGGATGGATCCATAGCTGAAATTGATCAGCTCATCAAATACCATCACTGTGCCAAATTTAGTGCCTTTAACCCAAAGAGAGCAGTAATTTCGCCATGAAACTCAAAAGGTACCCACCCCCTCCCCACTGGGTCCAAAAACTGTCCCCCCTGGAAGAAATCCGGATGGGCCCGTAGCTGAAATTGATCAGCTCATTGAATTCTATCACTGTGCCAAATTTGGTGCTTTTAACCCAAAGTGCACAATTCCACCCATTTTGTGCACCATATGATTCCACTAAACTGACCACGATAAATTTCATGGTAGCTTTCTTTTCGGGTCTCTTCAAAGAGGAATGTTTGTACTAGACGTTACTCAAAGTGTAAAACAAAAACTCAAAATGCAAGACTAGTATAACGGAAATTGAAGCGGGTAGATTTAACATAATATATAATGCTGATTGATACTGATACTATGTTCTACATTATAAAAGTAACGATTTTGCTAATTCTGAGATCTGTCCATGAA